>CM029120.1:2200000-2520000 GCA_016859345.1 Istiophorus platypterus
ACTCAATTAGTTGTTTGTCTATAAAATGTCAGAAAGTAGTTTAAAAAAAAAACCCAACAACCCAAGTTTGGTATTCTTCTTTTCAGAGAATGACTAAACATGATTATTTGTTTTTAAAATAGTTGCAGATTAACTTTCTCTCTATTGACACAATGGATTAATTGACTAATCAGGGCAGCTCTAACTGTAACATGTTTCAAATAGAAACCTCAGAAAAAAACACGGTCAAACCCACACGATAATGTTTTAATATGCAGATTAGCTCTTTAGCAGTCATGCTAGCTCAGATACTTGTGTCAGTCATGTGATCTTCATCTCGCATGTTGTATTGGATTTTGAGAGTCAAATGCTGGATTCATGCCTCTGCATTGAGTCTATGCAAGTGTCCTACGCCCCCCTCAGCGTTCATACTTCAGCGTTGGTGTCACTATGTAATTACACCACAAGTTGGCAGCGGCGTTTAATTGCCACCGTTTTGAGTTTTCGCCGACTGAAACCGAGCGGATCCTGACGGAGTCGGATCTGACGGATGTCGAACAGCAGTTTTAGTTTTTTCCTGAATTTACTATGATGTGGAAATGAGAGAAGATGTCAGAGGAGACGGTCTGTACGATGGCGGCGAAGGAGGAGGAGGCCAGGAATTCGATGCTACCAAGTCGACCAATCAACGTTCTTGTGATCCACATCACCATGACACATAGCTACATTTTTTTTTAAGGTGCACTTTAGGCAACGGCATACATTTGATGCAGAAGCATAAACCGGCCTTAACTCTCACAAGCCAAGTTTTGGCATCATGTTGATAATGTAAACAAAAGTTTACATCAACAAAGGTTTTTTTTGTTTTTTGTTTTTTTGTTTTCTGTTTGTTTGTTTTTTTTAAAGACATTTTATTAGGGTCTTAGTACAAAACTTACCTGAAAGAGAGCTCCAAGAATTTCATGCAAGAAGCGAAATTATTATGTTGCTGTAGAGGCCCCCCCCCCGTGAAACGGGCTTTTAGAAAGAGCAGCAAAAAATAGAATGAGAGAGAGAGAGAGATGTACAATACCGCACGGCCCGCCCCTGTCCCCTCTCCGCAGCTTCCTCCGGTCTCTGCCTGGCCAATGAAGCCCACTGACACCCTGCCTCGGCTTCCCTCCCCTCCGTGCCCCCCCCCCCGGGAGAAACCTGATCCATGAGGTGTCTCTTTACATTTTTCCAGCCCCGCTTGCTACAAAACAAGCGCACAGGAGGAGCGTGGGTCCGCTAAACTTGCGTTGTCCACATGTCCGGCGTGAATCAGCTCAGCCAGCGACGTTCATGACCGTCCTGTGCCACTGTCGGTGCCTAACGGGGAGCGGAAACCGGATTAAGTGAGTGGCCAGTTTATGCACGGCTGTTGTGTATGTGTGTGTGTGTGTGTGGGGGGGGGGGGCATAGTTGCTAGCACAGGAGCATGGAGTGTTAAAGTTAGCCTCTGCTGTAAAGGGCTGTCACTACTACCAGCCGCCCGGCCTGTCTTGTCTGTCTGCGCGTGCGTGCGTGCGTGCGTGCGTGCGTGCGTGCGTGCGTGCGTGTGTGTGTGTGAGAGAGGCAGATGGAAAGGTAGACTTAAATATGGACTGGGATGGTAACAGAAGACGAGTGTTTTTACTGGCTGAGCAGAGAATGGAAAAGTTCACCGGTGGAATGAGTACATTTTATCCCTTCGACCACCGTGGCAGAGCGAGTTGCAGTGGGGCAGATCATTGCATTCGAGGCCGAGGGTCTGGTCTTTGGCCTGTTCTAAGGGAAGCGAGTTTGAGTTTGGCCCTGCAGAGCTTATGTCTCCCCCGGCGCAAATGCACACCCTAGTAGATAAAATCTAAATGCAAACCAATCCTAATCCATCTCACGGTGGCGGAGATTAACACGCCGCCACAAAAAACATGTACGCATGTTGACCAAGCCCGACTCGGCTGTTGTGCTGGGGGAGGAGGGGGGGCTCTCTCGCGGACGAGGGCGGCGAGTGAGCGAGCTGCAGTGAAAGACAGGTCCCTCCTGTGTTGTGTTGCGTTCTGATTCCCTGGCGCTTGCAGCTGGAGGAATTCCTGCTATGCGACTCCTGCGAGCTTCACTGGTGGGCTCACCTGGACTTGTGAAGGCCGCCTTTGTTGCGGGGCCGTCCCAGGTGATCGTCCCCGCTGCCACCCCCTCAAAGGGCCGACGTCACCCTCGAGACTTAGCGCTGATGCTCTCAGAGCAGCGTCCTACTCAAGGAAAACTTTGACATGACACATCAGCTGTCACAGGGTTGAAACCTGTGACCCGTCAGTTATGTGAGCGTCTTTCCAGCGAGCGCCGAACATCGCTGCCCTGCCACTGTGGCTGCTGATGTCTTAGAATTGAAGAAAACGAGTATACTTATACACAATACTAAAATAACTAAAAAAATGTGGCAAATTTAGAGAAAATGTCTGTTTTGACATATTTATCACCCCTTTTTGACTGTTCAGACAAAAACAATATTTCTAGACATTCTGGTGCAATTAAGGAAAATAATCGTCAGTTGCTACATAACAGGGCAACTTTAACACTTTCACTATCCAACCGAGGCTGCAGCCTCCTTTCACTGATTAATCAGCTGATCATTTACTCCGTTAAGAAGTTAAAAGTCTGGATTATACAAAAGTGGAAAAAAATAACACATCAGAGTTTCCCATTTTCCAATGTGATGTCTTTCAAAATGTCTTGTTTTCTTCAGAACCCTTGTGGTTTTCAGTTTATAATGATAGAAGATGAAAAGAAACCAGCAATTAACAATTCATTAGCTGGACTCAGTTCATTTGATCAAAAAAATGACCTAAGTGATCAATACATGATCTAAGTTGTTACATGTAATCTTTATTTCTATTGATTAATCTAATAATCCTTTCAACAAATAGAGTAACTTTAGTGCAGCACTTGACACTTTGACACTGATTTGTATATAAACAGTCAACTGATTTTCCAATCAGATAGCATTTAAAACAGTAGTGTAAAATAGATAAAAACCCTGTAAATGTAAATTATTTTGTTTTTGTATCTTACAGGTGAATCATTGGCGACTGTTCTAAAAGGGATGCGTCTTTTTCATGGCAGCATATATCCACCAATGCACCAAGCGAATTAACATTTACAGCTCCAGTAGGAATAGAATAGAAACCTCCACCCTGGAAGGCTTGGGGGGGGGGGTTGTGTTTTGTTTACTTATTGACCTGTACAGGTAATGTAATCCCTAACCCCTGTGAGTGTTAATACTAGACTCCAAAGCTACAGGCTGCTACTGTTTGGGCTTTTTTCGCGTCTGGGCTCGGTGCTTATCGAGGGTGTTATGCGGTTTTGGTCGAGCCCCCCCCAACCCCCCCTTACCTGGGACAACTGGGTGTGTTAATGATTGACAGCAGCCTGGCACCCTGCAGAGTAGCTTATATGAGACTCGAGTACGCAAAGATAAGGGCAACCGGGGGAGAGGTTGTATCTGGGTCAAGAATATATATTTATATGTTCGAGTTCTTCCATTACACAAATTCTGCACCTTTGCCTGTTGGGGGGCGGGTGTGTGTGTGTGTGTGTGTGTGTGTGTGTGTGTATACACACACACACACACACACGGCAGGTGCCTGCGCATAGTGCTGTAGCCGGCGCAGACCAGGCCTTTTGTTCCCTCACGTTGAAGGTGTGACTGGCATCTGAGGTCTAGATATACCACAGCACAGAGTCCGACAAGGAGGTAACACGGAGCTGTGTCACAGCATCTGATGTCACATCATCTTTTTTTTGTTTTCCTCTGATATCTAACTGAAAAGATTCATTGATTCGTTGATCAGCAGAAAATTAGTGGCCAACAATTTTACTACTGAATTAATCCTTTTAAGTTGGACTGTTTATCATTTGAAAGAGGAAATTATTATTCTTTTTTCCCCCTCCTTACTAGTGAAACGTTGAATTGATGGAGCAAATATAAAACCGCTGCTCTGTTCAACACACTCAGGTGTGTTGCAGCTGCAGCCACCTGGCCCGGTCTGACCTGTAGCTAATGGCGGCTAACGTCATAAAACATGAGCACTGCTGAGTCAGTTGGCCAACTTTAAAACTCTTTTCTACCAGTGCCAATGTTAGACAGCGGCACGTTCTAGAATTCCCCGCCATCCCGTAATAACCTCGGAAACAGCAAAGCCTCGCATTTGAGAAGTCTGAATGAATAGATCAGTATGAATTTGGGACAAATCAGGAAAAAAAAAAATCGAAAACATCTCAAGTGCCGAAAAACCTTTGCACGCTAGTGTACATCAGTTGTATAATTTGGCTCTATGTGTGCCTCCCTGTTAAGGTGGACTGGTGGAAAACACAGGGCCAACTTGAGCAGCCAACCTCATTCCTGTCTGGTTTTATTCGTTTTTTTGACTTTTCTCTTTTTTCCTCTTTTGGAGAAAATATTTTAAACGTCTCAGTAAGTTTAGGAAGATCCCAGAGTTGTTTCTTCGCCAAAGTTCATGAAAGTAAAAAGTATTTATTGAACTGTTTTGCAAGAAAAAAACCTGAATTTGGTTAGCTCTACAACTGTGGCAGGAGTCCATCTGACTTTTGTATTGTTTGGCTTTGCGTCCACTTCACAGCGTCCGCCAGGCGTGAGTGCACGTGTTGCACGCCTGTGAGTGCGAGTGCGTCACCGCAGTTGTTGGGAGGCCTCCTACACGCCGGCCTCCCGCGGACATTTGAACGGATGGTTGATGGCGGCGGTGTCCCGCTGGGGCCGCGTCTGCCGTCCTTCTCTAGGGACCAAAGGGAACAGATGTTATGACAGTCGGCGGTTATCATCTCATCTCACTGTAATCCTTTATGTAATGTTTAACCTCAGTGCTGGGAAAATGCCCCCCCCCCCAAAAAAAAAACCCCACAAAGACACACACCCATACATGCACAAAGAAACCTTTAGTTTGCTCGGCCGATGTTGTTTATTATTTGTGAGAAAAAGTCTGCATCCTGACAATTCATTTAAAAAAAGAAAAAGTGACTTGGGTTCGTTGACATAGGGATTTGCAGACATGCTTTATTCTTAGGTATTTATCAGCTGCTCCTAATTATGTTGGCTCAGACAAACAGACAAATAGCTTAATCTACCAACAACCCAGCCACTAAGAAGCTCTTACAGGCGAGAGTGGCAAAACCTTTAAAAGATTTTTCCCCAGCAGCTATTGATGAGGCATCCTTAGCCCCTGACTGCTTCTCCGACCAGCTGTTAAAGAGTGATTCGCTTTTGCACGCGGCAGAAAAGCTTTAAATGACATTAATTAGAAGCCGACAGCGGCGTGGGGACCGAAGGTCACACCTACGGCGCCTCGACCATCCATCCATCGGTGGCCCCATATTGCGCCATAATCCCCGGTCTGCCTTGGGCTCCTCGTCCTGCGCCTTTCCTCGCAATGGCTGCGTGTGGTGGCGGAGAACCCTGTGGGTTTGTGTACATACATAATATCGTCATAGCCAGTACATACCACCCTACAAAGATGACCTTCAGGCCAGGGTCCAGTCACCTGCTGAGTCCATCTGTTGGAGCCCCCCCACCCGCCGTAACTCAAGCCCACTGCCCCAGTCACACACACACACTCACACAGACTCACTTCTTTTAGTGACAAGGGGCTTTCCCCTTTACACTGAGTGTGTGTGGACTGTTCTGAAAGAGTGTGTCGCCCGGTCACCTTACACCTTCCCTATGCTTGACTTCCTAGACTTCAGCTTCCACTAAATATCGCTCTAAAACCCTCGGGGCAGCGAAGCACAGCATTGAAGTTATTTTTTCCGAAGTAACTTTTTAAAATTTCTTTATTATTAAGTTATACTCATCAGCCAAATGATGGGGGTTTTATGAGAGAGCTTCCCGATGGCTTTGGCTCGTGATCTCACCCAAAAAGCAATGTCTACTTGCAGAAACTTGAGCAAAAAAAAAAAAAAAAAGTACAATATTGGGGACATATGTGTTTTATAAATTGGTCACCTAGCGACCTCTCGGATGTATCTTGTCCGATTACAGATATCTGGCCTCTCCACCTTGGGAACACGAGAGAGACTGCAGCTGCAAATTGGAGGATTGTCATATTTTGATTTTTTAATTTTTAATTTTTTATTTATTTATTTATTTTTAATCTGTAACCTCTTAGACCTATTTTCTAAACAAATCACAGCAGAAGAACTGATAATTCCCCCCCGATTTCCGTCATTTGGCTCACGGCCTCATTTTGGGTTCGTGATGAACAGAGGATCTTGCTGCACTGTCCCGTCCGTGTGATTTTAAACCAATTATACAAGCCGATCTCGTCAAAGTCAGCTTTATGCTATAGCACAAGGAACCCTGAATTCTACACGGCGGTTTCGTCTGCGTTTGCGTTACATGTGCATTCCTTCCTTTCTGCCTTTTATCACATGGACAGCGGCAGATTGTTGTTTTGTTTTTGCTTTTTTTCATTTTCACGATTGACGTCTACCCCTGCTGCCGCCAGAAAACCACTCTCCTACTCGAAAGAAAGCAGTGCCCTGCCATGTATTTATTTACTGTCAGCATGGGGGGGGGGCAAAGTATATCCCTTGGGCCATTTAAAAAAAAAACAAAAAAACAAAAGACCCACTATGAAGCAGTTATGGTTCCTGTGACCCACATGTTCCTGGGTCTGAAGCAGAAGCCTTTGTTTTATCCAGGTTTCCTTTAACCCCCAGGATCCTTCATTTCTGTCACTTTTGTGAATATTTCATTTTGAAAACACATTTTGGTTTGATGGCCTCAAAGAAAATTTGTTACTTTTCATTTTTTTTTATTGTCATTGTGGCATTTGTGCATTTTTGGAGCCACTGTGCTCTTGAGCCCGACGGCCGCACCAATGACTGAGCACTGCCAAATCACATTCACCGCCGGAATAATCACCTGCCCTTGTGATTTGGACGACACATGTGCTTTCCCCTGCACGCATCTCCTGCAGATTCCATTTTTTAAATTTATTTTTCTTTTTAATTAGTCTCCATGTTTGAGGCTTCCCGCTCGATAAGCACATGCAGCGAGATTAAAACAACAGAGTTTACAAGCTCCTCTTTCATAAAAATGGATGTATACGTACGCAGGTCGCTATATTTCTGACCTCGTGTTCAGTAGATCGATGCTGTTATGTAATTAGCCAAACTTAAAGGAGCTCCCGTGGTGAGCCCCCCCCCCCCCGCGCTGCAAGTTGCTAAAGCTTTTTCTTTTTTTTCTGCCCTTAATTAAGCGCCAGTGACTTTTCTCTCTTCCTCTGCCAAGGGAGCCCAAGCAAGTCTTTCCCAAAGCCGCGAGACAGCGAGGACTGGGGGAGTGCTGAGAATGCCGAGGCAGGGCATCGTGGTCTCCGCAGGCCCAGGGCCACGCTCATAAAGTACCTCAGAATAGTCGTGTTGATATGAGACCAGTTTTGATGCGTAAGAGACAGCGATACTTTTATAGCCGTGTGATCTGGGTGTCAACAGTCGTCCTCCTTCAACGCCCATTTCCTAGAACATCGAGTTAAAATCCGGACTACTACTTGTTTTCTCAACCGAAATGGTCCCTTAGCGGACAGGTGGGGCCCGTTTTTACCTCAGCAATGAAAATTTAGCCTGTTGTTCAATGAAGTTTTGCAGGGCTGCAGGTAGCGGTTGTTTTCAATAACATTTTGATGTGCAGATTGTTTTGTTCAATCGATCTGCCTGCAAAAAAACTATTGAAAAATGGTCATTGTCACCTTAGTCTGTGGGGAGATTACATCCTCGGTTTCCTCGTGGTGTGTGATCAACAGTTCCAGAAGCTACAAATATTCAGTTCACTATCAAATTTTCAGAAAAGAAAACTTCAAGTCCTCATATTTGTGAAACAGCAAATATTTGAATATTTGCTTAAAGACTGACTAAAACGATCATCTGATTCATCAGCAGAGTTGCAGGATCATTTTCTGTTAACCGACTAATTTCTGTAGCTCTTAATGAACTTAGTTTTCCAACCCTATGATACAAAAAGTTAAGTAGGTTAGTTTGGTCAGAACTATGATTATGCTCAAAATCAGTGTCACAGTATCTCTGCATGGAAATAGTTTTCGTGTGTAAATATTTTATCAGTACTGTTATTTCCCATGGGGCAATAATCAGATTTGTTGTTTCACTGTTTCCGCATCGCATTAGACAGAACCACATCCGTGACCTTTTGTGTTTAATAAGAAACTACTTTGGATCATTCATTTTTGACCAAAGAAAATGACGTTACCCCCATAAACAAGGCCTTGGAAATACGAGACCACAGTTGAATTGAATTGCCGCCACACATGGCTCTTTTCTGAATCCAATTCAAGTTTTGTTTTTGTTTTTTTTCCCCACCAACGCTAAAGAAGCCGTTATTCTCGTCCTCACCGTGGCTCAAGGGGCGTTGGCTTAATTGTATCTACGGTGGATGGATCCGTTTCTGAAATGCTCGAACAGATCAGACGTGTTTACTAAAGGTCATGTAATTTGTGTGAACTGGTGCAGTGTCTCTGCCGGCTCCAGAGAGTCTGGAAACCAGCAGCACAGGCGAAATCCGAAATCCAAAGTGAGTTTGTATTGGGGGGAATCTTGTCCTTCACTTCCCTGCTAATTAAACAGAATTACCTCTTTGTATCACCTCAGTATTTGGTTCAGGCAATGAAGTGACATTTTCATCCAGGTTATTCCACGTCAGTTGTTTTTTTGGGGGGGAGGGGTTGTCATCTTGACCTAACCAGTTAATAGTGATGGAAAGGGCAGCTACGGTAAAGTAGGAGGGGCTCAACATTTCCCTGACTGACTGAAGCCGTTGTCGGGTTCTTTGATGACAGGAATAAATCTCTGCTCTTGGTTCTCTTCAACGGTTTCCGCTGCCTGTGTGAGGCCTCAACGATGTGTTGTCCTGGATCCCGCATTAGTTAAAGGCAGACAGAGCCCCCCACCCCCCCACCCCCCCTTTAGGTTTTCTGGGCTAATTTTTAACATCCAGATCTTTGCCCCAGTTGTGATTAACCTCAACCTGAACACTGTCAGTCACTGTTTGCTGCTGTGTGCCGTCGGCAGCATCTCAGCTTTCCATTTGCAGCATTTAGGCTTGTTAAGGCAAAAAAAAAACCAAAACAAAACAAAAGCAGAAACAATGGCCACCATCGGCAGGGACGGTGGCGCTTTCCTCGACCACCTGACACAGTTTCTAATAAAATCTGAATTTTCGCCCGGCCCCGGTGACGTCCACATGCCATTGCAGCAGTGATAAAGCCATAATAATCCTCTGAGTGATGGCTGGTTCAAGCACAGAGAGGCTGACATAGTGGATCAGACGCTGCCAAACACTCGCTTCAACCCTGATTTAAAATTTTTTTTTTTAAATTCATCCACAGGCCACAGTGGCTGCTGGATTAAAAGTGATCACGTTTGTACCAGCTAAATGGATTTGAGGATAAAGATGGATGGTAAAAAAGTAAATGCCCTCGATGATATGGGTAGTTTTAGTCATGAAAGAGCTTCGGTTTGGGTCTCACGACAAATCTGGTCTGGCCAGCGGGCCCGTTTGATTGACTTCAAAAGGAGATCGGCCGAATTTATGATGAATTAAAGATGCTTAGACTTGCAAGCATTGTCATAAGTGGCGGATTTATGCGGCCTGTGAAAGTGATTAGGGGTTTTGTTTTTTGTTTTTTTACATGTTTTAATGAGGTTTTCCTGGTTAATCATACATGTTATGTTAATGTTACATCATTCAGCTTTGGTCTGACTCAGTAATCGATCCCTTTCCGTTGGCAGGGTTCTTCTGTTCTTTTCTGTCCTTTGCAGCAATACAGAGTTTTTGTGCTTTGGAAGAATATTGTTCCCTGGACGAGAGTCAGCGCTTTAGCTTGTGGCCGGTAAATTTATTCTCTCTGCTCTTATAAGAGCGACACAACAGCCAGAAGGTAACAGACGCTCGGGTGCTGTTGTCCTGGAGCAGGGGCTGAGACTGAGGCCACATGTCAAACCTGGACAGAAATACATGCAAATAATCTTTTGAATGCTCAACCAGTGAATGTGTCCCATTACACTTGGTGTGAAACAGTGGCTGCGATGTGGTCCTCGCACATGCAAAACACGCACTCCCAGCTGGGATCGAACCTTGGACCTTGCAGTTAAGTTTGCGTGCCCCAGGTGTGTGAGTAGGTGATGGTCACAAGAGGCAGCCGGCCCATCGTCCTCACCCAGGTGTGGTCAGATCACCGTCCGAGTCAGGGCTCTCTCTCTATTTATTCAAGTTTTGTATGCATCAACAATGAAATCCAGACCAAATAATCTAAGAGAGAGAGTTGAGGAATTTCTTTTAATAATATTATTTTTATTTTGTATTCCATTTTAAATGAATTATCTTTGGGTTTTGGACTGTTGAACAGACAAAAGTAATTTTAAAGATGTCTCCTTCACCTTTGTTCCTGCCATTTTCATAGGAAAACAATAAACCAGGAAAAAGAAGGGAAATCACTGTTAGTTGTAGCCATTTTAAAAAACAATGTTTTAATGTAACAAAATGTGAAAGGTCTTATTGAAAATTGTGATGGCTGATGATGGGTAGACTTCTGCTTCCACCATTGACTTGTTATCTGTTACGGACTATAGTTCATTGATTTCCCCTCCTGCAGGATCCTGTGTGGAGGTTTGGTTCATAATTTTTAAGAGCTTGAGGATCATCAGTGTCGTGCCACAGGCTGCTCTTTGTGCTGATGTATGGTCCTGGCTGTGTGTGTGTGTGTGTGTGTGTGTGTGTGTTTGTGTGTTTGTGTGTGTGTGTGTGTGTGTGTGTGTGTGTGTGTGCGTGTGCGTGTGTGCAGTAGCTTTTTTGCTTCAGGGTTCTTCCTTGCTGATTTGTATGAAGGGCAGGTTCTGGGTTAGTCTAGGCCGCTGTGACACACACACACACACACATTCTGTCACACTCTTTAAATACAGTCTCTCACACACTTTCATCTCCAAAGCAGCAATAGAATCTCTCCCTCTCTGTCTCTCTCTCTGTTCCTCTTCCACATTCATACTCGGCCGCCCTGCTCCGAGCCTGTTAGCCTCTCTCTCTGTCTCTCTCTCTCCCCTGTGTCTCTGTGGAGGGATTACTGTGTCCTGTGTGATTATCTGTCTATTAATAGCTTCCTTTAAGGCCGTATGCATGCTCCTATAGCGGCAGCATAGCGGCCCTGGGGCCCCCGGGCTCCCGCTGCACAAGCCGACCCCTGGATCCTGCAGCCAGTAATTAGCGTGATGAACTGCGGCATACTGCACACTACTGTACGGAGGGGAGGATAAACAGGGACCTACACAGACACACACACACACAGACATTGCACTGTAGTAAAAGGAGCAATATGGATATGTCTACTCAGGATATTGTCCCAGACATTAATATTCAGACACTACCCTCAACGCCTCTGTAGCCACGCCACACAACACGCACACACAGACTCAACAAAAAAAAAGCTTCCGTTCTCGGGGCCGGCAGAATGGTGAACTCCGACCCCCGGCCTCTGCATGCCCTCAGCCTCGTTGGGTCCTCTGTGAATACTTCACACCCACCTGCAGATTTTACATACTTGCACTGGAGCTGGTTCAAGATTTAGTGATTTGGTGATTTTGATGTGTAGTTCACATTTTTATATACTGAAAAATGGCCTTTATATTACATTGCGATATTTCTATTACATGTATTTTATAGTGTTTTCATCCTTAAATTTTTATCCCTTATATTTCTTTTCCCAGTCCTTGTTTTTACTCCTATTCTTGTTATGCTGCTTCATTGTACATGAGCCCTTTCAACACATCACATGCATTTCAATGCACATATCGTTGGAACACGTGACAGATAAGGCTGTTGAATCTTGGAGTTGCCTACCTTTTTATGTCCACGTTTGACAATCCATAAATCATACCCATTATGGGTGTGCCACAGTGCATCACAAGCCTGTGGAAGGAGTGCTGGTGTTTTATGGTCATACCCCCCACACGCACACACACCAGGTTTGACACATACTGAGGCCTTTAACCAGCAATAACTCTATTAACCTGTATTAATTTAGCTTTTTGTGACAGTGGGCAACAAGCTGTGGACACAATATAGACGTATGACCTTGATATTGGCAACTTGTAGTAAGCAGTTGCTTATTTCCACATCCAGCGGTTACAGAGCAAGATTAACTTTCGTCTAGATTCCTATTTGCATCCAATTGATGAATCTAAGTCCAATACTCCCTCTTCTTTTAGCTCCGTTTTTGGACCACCTGCTGAGGGAAACCTCCAGCTCTTCAGCTGCTAAATGCTCGGCTATGTTTGCCAGCTGGTCTCTGACTGGGTCTGTCCTGCTGTTTGCTGCTGAGCAGGTGGTGGCAGGATGGCGGCTGAGTGTGAACCAAAGCTGTAAAAATGACGGCCATAAACCAAAATAACGGTTCTGAATCCTTCTTCACGTCCTGCCAAGTCCCATAAAGTTACTTTTTCTTCTTCGGTGCCCTGATCCCAGGCAACTCGAAAAAGAGCGATCTCCAAATAACCTTGTTCAAGGACGTGTTGACTGCGCAGCCACGTTAGCGTCCTGGCTCCGTTCGGCTCTGTTCGGCTCCACGAGCCTCTGACACCTCGGAGTTGTGCAGAGCGTCCTTCTGTCCCACTAGGTTTGGCGGCGGGGGGGGGGTTAGGTCCACGGTGCCAGTCCATGCTCCCGCCGGTCACATGGGCTTTGGGTTTGTTTGCGCCTGGCCCGGTTGGAACGCAGCCTCAATGAGCCGAGGCCGAGGCAGGAGGCCAAGCGGGTCGTGAGTAACTAGTGGCATTTGGATCAAAACATGTTTGGTATAATCACTTTAAATGCGCTTGACGAGATCTGCCTTTTTTTTTCCCAGGACAGGAAACTGCACTTTCTTTTTGAATGCTTAATGCTACCGAAGGGGATTTTAGCCTTTTTACTCCGACCTGCTGAATTGATTTTTGTTGTAGCAGAAAAACACTCGGCCCCTATGCGCCAGGGGGGAAAAATAAATTTATAATCACAATTTGCATTAAACTTCACCAGTTTCCTCACCCCCTTATTATTTTACAAAGATTTCTTGATTTAATGAGTTCTAAAATAAACCTTTATGAGGTAAAGGTGTCTGAATTTGCCAGGATATGGTAACATTGGTTACATTTTCCTTTTACTGTTCCGTTTTGTTAGACCAACATTCAAAAAACGCAGAAATACAAATTTTATACTATTTATGACAAAGAAAAGCATAAAATCCTCATTTAAAAGTTGGAAACTGCCAATATTCGACATTTTTGGTTTAAAAACAAGAGTGACTAAAGGGATTATTTGATGATACATATAGTTAATTTTTTTATTGGTTGACTTATCAATCATTCCACTAATCTTTGCAGCTCTTGAAGGGTTATTTTTAATTTTCCATCTATAACAGTCTCCTGAACCACATCATGGCCTGTCCTGTGACTTCATCAAGGTTCATTCAGATCTTGTCAGTAAACCTCAGATGACCCGTGATGGGGAAAGGCGGGAGGCATTTGGCGGACGACCAGAATCGATCCCCGTTCGAGACCTAGGTCGGAACCTGCTGCTAATGAGGGCTGATGCGCATCGGCATCTCCTGAAGCCATGTGGGTTTCAGCATATGTAAATGCACATCGGGGAAAGTAAATCAGACGCCATCTGCTTGGTCTCACTGTTGAGAACGAAAACAGGAAGTGGTGAAATGTCCTTGAACGAGACACTGAGCCTCAGATTGATCTAAACATGCTCAGAGAAAAATTTCAATTTTTAGAGAAAAAAATCTGATTGTATTGTAATATAAATTTAAAGGGAAGTGTTAAATTTTTAGTTTTTTTTTTTTTTTTTACAAGACTACAACTAATTGAACATTTTCATTCGAAACAGGACGTTAAAACTCCACTAGCGTTCAATTTCACAAAAAGCCTTCAATGTAACCCTATTGTCTTCAAGTTTATTGGGTCCTAAATATTGAAATTATCAGACGTTGTTGCACTTTTTTGTCAGAGTTAATTGATTTCTTTATTATTTTCATACCCTCTAAAACCCATCAGCATATTATTTGACCCTACACTGCTTTCTGATGTTTTTAACTCTTTACACCCCTGCTTTACTTACCTGTAAGGAAAAGGTCTTTTTCTAGATAATCTCCTTTTATATTAAAATTTTGTATAGACCTGCAAACCAACTACAGCAGAAAACATGTGACCCCCCCCCCCAAAAAAAAAATCAGCCTTAAAGTTTGTTTTTCAGTGTGGGAAAAGGTCTTTTAAATGATAAAACTGAGCACGTTTTACATCTGTAGACATTCCTGGTACAGTATAAGGAATGTAGCTCAGTGGGGGCTCAGTGAAATCAGCAATTAAGCAAAGAAACATCTAAGGTAACGACCAAGCAAAGTCATAATAATATGCAGAAACTATTTTCTTGATCTGTCAATTACCATTTGGTCAATAAAACACTGGAAAATTGTGAGAAGTCACTATATTATTTGTACTGTTGCTACTGACACTCACATTTTCCTCGAGCCCGAGGCAGGAGGCAAATTAATTAATTAATGAACTTATCGCTCTAAACAGCTGCGTTTTTATGACAAGGTGAGAAAGTAATTTTACCATTAATTGAAAAGTTTCCCACTAATTCATATGCGTTTTGCGACACGATGTGGAGAGAAGCAGAATTCAAAAGGACAAACGAGGACTTGCGCTTTTTTTGTGTGTGTGGGGTGGCGGGGTGGATATGCTCGCGCTTTACACACACACACCAACAAAGTGTGATTGGTGTGCTGCCTTCGGAGCTGTGGCTTATCTCCTACACTGGCCCGCCCCCGGGGAAGGAGCATCAAGTCTGAGTTGGTGGTGATCAGGCGGTCTCCCTGCAGGTCTGACCTCCATGTGACCCCCTGACCCCAGCCCGCCCCTTTGTCTGCTGCTGTGGGATCAGGAATAAAAGACACTCGCTGCCTTGTTCCTTGTTGTTCCGCCTGCACATCCACATTTAGTGTTTGTTGTTTGTTTGTTTTTTTGTTTTTTTTATATGACAGCTTCGGCCTCAGCTCGCCGGCCTCAGAAAACGCTCACCGCCCGAATAGCAAGGCCGAGTCGGCGCTTCGTCCTCCCCGTATGGGGCAGGAGGCTGACTCGTCGTCACGTAAGACCTGCAGCAGTAGCATCCTTTGTTTTCCCCTGACAAACGTCCTTATTTAAATCTGTCCTTAAACAGCACGTGAGAGCGATAAAACTCACTCATCGCCCTCGCTCCTGATCTGCAGGGGTTTTTGGACGTGTGAACGTTTTCTAATGAGGGCTCCCCTTGCTGACGCCGCCCGCTGTGTTTACACAAAACAGACAGAAACTTCACTCCCGTGGCTGAAACCAGCCGCTTCCTGTGCATTGCGGCTTCAAAACAGATGAGCCATTGGCTCCTAAACATGATAAGCAGTTGTGTGTTTATTCCCTCATTCCCACATTTGTCCATCAGTGAAGCTTTATTGCAGTTTTCTCTCACTAGATACTGAAATGGAATAGAAGCATATTTCTTAAATCTTTTTTGTTAGTTTGTCTTTCTTGTTTGGACATTAATTACATTATCAACTACAGGCTATTTTCAAGGACTTGATAAGATAAGGGAATTTTTTTGTTTCTGTAAACATCCTTATTATTGTGGCTGTAAAGGAGTGTTTTTACTATTAACCTTATTAACAATTAACCCACAGATTATTTTTCTCCATCAAGTTTTACGTTGATTAAACTTTCAGAGAATTTTCCCAGATGGGCTTTAAATGCTTTGGTACATCCAGCTATCATATAGTTTTATATGCTGTCATTTAAATTGACTGCTTATAAAACAGCTAAAAAAACCTAGCAAATCGAAACATTGGAGAAGCTGGAACCAGAGTTTATCTCACATTTGTGTTTGATAAAGTGAAATGATAAAATGATTAATGATTTTTTTTTTTTTTTTTTTTTTTTCAAAAAGCTTATAGAGTATCTGAACTTTGACAAACCAATTCATGTACCAGTAGTTTCAGCATCAGAAATTTCTTTCAGTAAATAAGTGGAAATGAGTTAAAGTTCCCTGATTTGAATCGAACCGGCGACGTAACAGATTCTTTGATTTTTTTTTTACTTTTTTCTTTTTTTAATGGAGTTTGATTTCGCAGCTCTCTGAAGTCTGTGGGAGGTGATGCCAGTTTAACTTTCATCCTCTGCATCTCCCTCTCTTTTTGTGTATGTGTGTGTTTCTGTGTGCGCGTTGGATCCGTGCGCCCAGACGTGCCAGCGCCGGAGCAGCCGGAGCTGTTCCTGAAGAAGCTGCAGCAGTGCTGTACTGTCTTTGACTTCATGGACACGCTGTCAGACCTCAAGATGAAGGAGTACAAGCGCTCCACGCTCAACGAGCTGGTGGACTACGTGACCGTCAGCCGGGGCTACCTGACAGAGCAGGCCTACCCCGAGGTCGTCAAAATGGTGAGGGGGGACCGGAAAGCACGCACACACACACACACACACACACACGCACGCACGCACACACACATGCACACACACACACACGCACACGCATGCACACACGCGCACACCAACTAGATTTGTCTGAGAAATGACAGGCATTGTATCTGAGTGCTACAGAGCCTCCCATGTCCTGAAAGCAAATATTTTTTTCAAATTGTGAGAGCACGTTTCTATTTCTAAATTAAAAAGTTGGGGTCTTTAGAGCCACCTTCAGGCTTCAGAACCCCACAAACCTGAAGCTCTCACCTGGACCTGGTCGTAACTCCGGTTGTGTCCATGCACACGAACACTTGCGTTGTTCCCTCAAGCGTCCTCCCTTTGTTTGTCTTCCAGGTGTCTCACAACATATTCCGGACCCTTCCGCCCAGTGACAGTAATGAGTTTGACCCCGAGGAGGACGAGCCCACGCTCGAGGCCTCCTGGCCGCACTTACAGGTAACCACAGCGATTGAGAGAGAGAGAGAAAGTGTGATTGTCTGTGTTGTATGTTTGTGTGTGCGCGTGCGCGTGCGGGTTAAATAACCGATGACCAGTTTTAGGTGCAGTCCTCTTTGGATATTTCCTCTCCGACCAAGGATTATCCATCGGCCCGACGCTTGTGCAGCGTCTGTGGCTAAAACGAAAAACTTGTGATGTCAGACCAGAGAAATAATCAGCAACTTTTTATAGAAACACTTTTTCTTTTTTTTTCTTTTTTTTTGTGACATCAGTGAAAAAAATGTCAGACAAACTTTAGTTCCAGCTTTTTTCATGTGAGGGTTTTTTTGTTTTGTTTTGTTTTGGGTTTTTTTCTATTTGATAAAGTTTTAGGGTTTTTCATGTTTTTGACATTTAACAAACTAATGATCAATCAGATGATGAAGGGCATATTTATCAAAAATAAAGAATAAGTTTGTTTTTGATTTCAATGGGTTTCTGTCGAAACCTCCGCTGCAACAATGAGACCCCGTGACCCCTCACGGTCTCCACACCTTGCTCTTCATCATGAAGCATTTCTACCACGTAACACCCCCCCGGTCCCCCGAACCACGAGTTGTGGCTTCGACGTTACGGTTGTGCGTGTACTACACAAACAAGATGTGGTGAGGATGGTAAACCAGTGGGTTTTTTTCGGGAAGGAGGGTTGTTTTTCTTAAGGCCCAGTTCTGCTCTTGAGAAGGAGCCGGACCGGACGGTTTCCCCTTCTCTTCCAGTCTCATTGTATTAATTGCTCTCATCTCATGGTCAGACAGAAAGAGAGTGAGCTAATTTTACGAAACACTGTTGCCAGCCCTCGAAGGAAAATCTGTCGGGTTTGGCTCCTGGCGGTGGGGTGGGGGTTTTGTTTGTTTCCGGTCCAGTTTCTGGGTCCGGGTCTCGGAGCCAGGCTCTCTGGTCTCTCACCTCCCCTCCTCCTTCTCTGTGTGCTGCCACCTGCTTCCCAGGATTCCTTTAGAAATGAGATGCAAATCTCAAGGAGGAGCTTCCTGGTAAAACTTTTTTTTTTTTCTTTTTTCTTGTTTTGTTTTGTCTCATTCACACAATTTTTCCAAAGTCATGCACCATATATTGCTTTTTATTCCTGGATTCCTGACATTTTTCTTCACCCAGCTGTTTCCGCTCTACTCTGTGCCTTTTTTGTGACCTTTGACCCATTTGTCGTTTCCCTTTAATCCAGTCCGGTCCCAGTGTTTTGGGGTTAGCTGGCTCTGATTTTCTAAGAGGAACATAAAAGTCTTTGGATTTTTCTTCAAATTTCAAACATTTTTTTTTTTTATTTAAATCAGCTTCTTGTTGTATGGCAAAAAAAAAGGTCTCTGGTTTGCGTCCGGAGTTGATGCCAGTTTTTGTGAATGTGAATTTAAGCCTGAACACACACAGGCCGAGCTGCGGCCGGTCGTTCTGTACAACACCCAGCTGATCATAGAAGGTTGTTACTGAAAAAATCAGCTGAAATTCAAAACTTTTTTGTTTTTTTAACATCCATCTCTCTCTCTCTTTCTCTCTGTCTCTCTGTCTCTCTTTCATCCTTCATCTTTCCGTTCCTCGTCTGCCCTCCTCTTCCTCCTCCACTCCCTCCAGTTGGTATACGAGTTCTTCATCCGGTTCCTGGAGAGTCAGGAATTCCAGCCCAGCATTGCCAAAAAGTACATAGACCAGAAGTTTGTCCTACAGGTGAGTCGCTGGGTCAGTAGGTAAAAGCTCGTCTTCATCTTCGTCTGCTGTCAGTTTAACATGAGCCTCCTTTTTGGTTCTTTAAGTCAGACTTTAGCTTCAGCGATTTTAGCTGATTAATTGATAAGTCGATCGACAGAAGGCTATTCTGACATTTCTTGTCCTTTGTTTTTTGTTTTTTTTTGGGGGGGAGGTTAAGCAAAAATGTCAAATATTTTCTACTTGTAGCTTCTCGTTTTCAAGGATTTGTCACTTTCCTTTGTCACACATGAGAGTGAAGTGAACATCTTTTAGAAGATGTCACCTTGGTCTGTGGGAAAATTATACCTGGCTTTGTTTCGTTTTACTATTTCCTGGCATTTTAGAAACAGTCTTTAGTTACAGTTACTTTATATTTTCTTCTGTTTTTCTTTGATTTTTTTTGTCATCTTTCTTCTGCTGCTTTTCTTTCATATTTCTGTGTCACTTTGCCTTTTATCTTGTTTGTTCTCCTGCCTCTTTCTGTTTATTTCTCTCTTTTCTGTCACCCCTCCCTCTTTCTTACGTTCTCTCTTGACATATTTCATCTTCCCTCGACTCCTGTCCCTGATATCTTTATTATTTTTTTCTTCCCTCCGTGCAGCTCTTGGAGTTGTTTGACAGTGAGGATCCCCGGGAGAGAGACTACCTGAAAACAGTCTTGCATAGAATCTACGGCAAATTCCTGGGGCTGAGGGCTTTTATACGAAAACAGATCAATAATATTTTTCTACGGTGAGTTGACGTCCGGAGATATTTTTATAATAAAGCTTTGGTTCTTCTCTGTCAGTGTTTGTCCTCAAGTGATTGTTTGTGCCACGTAAAAGCAGATGAGGACTTTTTCCTTCTTTTATTTTTAAAATTTTTAAAATATTGAAACAGGTGAAGAACAATAATTTAAATCTGGAATGAAAAGTGCATGTAGACAATTCTTTAATTTCTCTGAATGATTAGATGTAAAAAACACAGTTTATATTCTCTGACATGGAGACTTTACTTACAGCTTTGTTCATATTTGTAAGATGAAGCTGGTATTATCATTATTGTTATTATTATTATTATAGTATTAGTTTTTCTATTTTCTACAGAGCTAAGGCAAAGTTTTTATAAGATGATCTGACATTAGAGGAATCCCATCAACTTAAAATGGACTCATTTAAAGTGTTTTTGGTTTATTAAACTTTTTTCTTTGTGCATAAAATCATAATGAACTGAAACATATTGGTTTGTTCTTAGGTGTCTATAGGTTTCACATTAATCTGACAGTGTCTAATTTAGTTAGGTACTTTGTTTGAGTTTTATGAGAAAGTTACAGGTCCGATGATGGTTGATGTGACTTTTAATTAAAATTGACTTGAAGCCAAAATGTGAGGTAAAGAGATGTAAAAAGATGCTTGTGTAAAAGCACCCCCCCCCCCGAGGTTGAGAAATCTTGTTTCCCACTTCAAATCTGATCCTGACTAACCCCCCTATGAGACTTCAGGTCTGAGAAGGAGGTCGGAATTTCAGACTCTCAGATTCAGATTCAGAATTATCTTCATGGTCATTCACGAACACCGTGCAGCAGCACGAAATTATGTTGCACTGGCTTAAAAAAATATACCAAGACATAAAAGAATTATATAGAGCCATAAAAGGCATAAATAAGAGATAAATAACAGGTACAATATTTGACACCTTTGGAGCATTAAACAGGTGTGGGCTTGATCGTCTCTTTTATGAATAATGTCCTGAGGTGTTTTTGCACCGGTCCGGCCACCATTTACAGTTTTGGGTCAGTCCGTGCTCTTACAGATCAGCTGGCTCTGCCAGCGCTTCTCGTCTTTTCCAGCTGTTTAACCTTTTTTTCTCAACCTCTGTCTTTTGCCCCCCCGTCGGCTCTGCAGTTTTGTTTATGAGACGGAGCACTTCAACGGGGTGGCTGAGTTGCTGGAGATCCTGGGGAGGTATGTGGAGCCCCTCACTCACTCACTCAGACACACACACACACACACATTTAGCCGGAGAGCGACAGCAGAACCGAGCCAAGCCCCGGCGTTGGCCTGTTTTCGTTCAGTCGTGACGATATGACGGCGTTTTCGTTCAAGAAAGGCTTGAGGATTCAGGTCGATAAGAAAATGGCGAAAACTCAAGCTGAGTGATTTGAACTCCGTTTTAAAAAAAAAAAAAAAGAGAGACCGAAAAGGAAAAAAAACAGGATTGGGGACGTGGGGTTCGGGTTCAGTCGGTCGCACAGTTTGACTCGTAGATAAGAAGCAAATTAATCCTCTCTGCTCTACAGTCTTTTTTTTAATCCATAAAAGACAGAGATGCGATTTACACAGTTTGTCAGCAAATTTAGTTGCATGGGGTCATTTTTAATGTGCCAACGGGGCCCATGGTGATTTCCTCCCTTGTTATGTTTTGCTTATGTTTTTTATAAAAAAGAAAAGAAATGAAACGCGTCTTAAATATACCCCAACAATCCTTTTAGCGCTATTTCCATGCTCCCGAGTGTTGAATATAAATTTATCCCAGACTCAGATTTACAGGGACACCTTGACTTTTCCTAATCCCTGGATTCAGGAGTTATGTCCAAGGGACTTTGAAACTCAAGTCAAATGCCTGAAAAAGCCTCAGAATGAAGCCAGAAAAGATGGGTGATTAATCCGAGAAGCCCGGAGATGCAACTTCTCAAGGCCTTTGTATCCCCCCCCGGTTCATCAGTAGTACCAGTAAAAGGCAGGGTTTGACAGGCTCACTTTAGACGAACTCTTAAAGCTGTTATTTTATCATTTTCAACATTTTTAGACTGGATGTTTTAATGAATTAGCCGAAAAATGAAAAGTTCAGTTTGTTTTCCAAAGTTATTCCTTCCACCGAAGCTCTAATGGAACCAGAGAAAACGTAAGTCGGGCTGAAAAGGAGCCCGGTGAGGATTCATCGTCCTCAACTTGTTCGTGACGAGCTTTGAAGCTGTGTCACGGCTGCTTCTCTCGGGGCCTGAAAGCTGGATCCTCGGTCACGTCCCTTTACTTCTCCTCCGAGCCCCACGTGAACCAGACGTTGTTCTGTCTGCTGCTCATCGATCTGCCACTGTCACTCTCAGGCCGTCACAATGAAACCGTTTCATATGCTCATGTTTGATTTATGTTTATATCGTCTGTTTTGTTTTTATTTTTTTCTGCTGCCCCCCAACAGTATAATCAATGGTTTCGCTCTGCCGCTGAAAGCAGAGCATAAACAGTTTCTGGTCAAAGTGTTGATCCCCCTCCACACCGTCAGGAGTCTGTCCCTCTTTCATGCACAGGTAATATGTGTGTGTGTGTGTGTGTGTGTGTGTGTCATAGTGCCCAGTCTATATCTGAAACTTGTAATTTTTATTTCATTTGAAAGATGACTTTATTTTTAAAGTAAAAAACCTGAAGTAAGACTTAAGAAATTGAGGAGACCAAAGCTGTTGCCCTTTGACTTTCTGCTCAGCTCACAAATGTAAAATCACACATAGGAGTTGTGATGATGTTTTTACATCATAACGAAGCATATTGAGCAAATTAATTCAACATATTAATTTGACACGTGCACAAGGGAACTCGGGCAAGTTAAAATGGATTAAAGGAATCTTTCTAACCAAGCGTTTATAGGTTGTAGTCCATTTCTAGTCCAGTTTTGATCTGTCAGAGACGCTGTCGTGACTGGGGTCTGGTTCCGACAGCCTGTTACTGTTCTGGATCCGGTTCCTGGATTCGTTGAGCTCCAACACTAGCGAACCTCTTATCTAACCTTTTACCTCCGTTGGTTGTTTCTCATTAGAAACGACCGGTGTTGAAAACGTGCAGGTCAGAGGTGGAATGTCATGTTGGCTGCAGCTAATTAATGCTGATTCATGAAAAACTGACTGGACTCTGCCAAAGATGGTTTGTGGGTGAAGATGCATCCCTCTGTGACGTCTCTCTACGACCACCAGTGGACTGGTCATTTGTAGTTCAACAGGGAAGAGACTCTTTTAGAGAACTGATCAGTTGATTGGAGCTCGTTAATTACAAGAGAGTCTCGGTTCAGTTTTATGTTCAACGAATTGATACCTGAAGCTTGTTATCCTGCTCTACACTGTCAGGAGTCTGTTAAATCAGTACCTGAAGCTCGTAACCTCCAAGCTTCTGAGCTTGAGGTATTGATCCAGATCCTGGAGCTCCTGATCCAGGTCCTGGATCCAGGTCCTGGAGCTCCTGATCCAGGATCTGGACATAGTTTCCGGAAAGTCAGTTTGTTCCCGCCCATTTTTCCAGCGTTTCAGAACAATTAATATTCATCAGTATTCAACTTTTCAGATCTCCTGCTGCTCAGCTCGTTTTTCAGGTCGGGGACACGGGTTGTGAAATTTAATTAGGCTTCACTGACGTTAATGTCGTTTCAGTTAGCTGCTGTAATAAAAACCATAGGACTCCTGGCTGCTCGGCAAACGGCAGCTGATTACAGATTGAAACTGAATCTTTGTGTTGTTTTCATTTACAACTTGAGTTTCTTGCAAATGATGACACCTGAACTTGGTATGATTCTACAAAAGGTTCCGGAAAGGATTTGGACCTGATAAGTGGATCTGATACTGGATTCATCTTTGATAAAATGCTATTGAACCCTGACCCTGATTTTAAGGCTAAAATGTGTGTGATAACAACATCTTTTCTAACTCGAGGTTTCTTCTCTCCCTGCAGTTGGCGTATTGCATTGTACAGTTCCTAGAGAAAGACCCAACATTAACAGAACCAGTGAGTATCAGGACACTTTTTTATCTTTGATTAATGTTTCAGTTCTGCTCCTTCATCCTTCATGTTTTCCTTTTTTTCCCTCCTTTTATGTCTTTGAGTAAAACAGTTCAAACTCTCTGTTTGTACCTAAATATTATGATGTTGTTATGATAACTGCATTCATTCACTCAGTCATTCAATGCTGACAATTCAAACACCTTTGCATCACAGGAGCTTGAGAGTGCAGGTTCATTTTAGACCTACAGAAACAAAAAAACCTCAGCATGCTGTAATTATCTTTTTTTTCTGGGGGATTTCAATCGCTTTCAGTCGAGCCTAGTTGACCCCGTGACCTCTGACATCCAGCCGTCTGTGAGACGTGCTTGAAAGCTTCGGGAAAAGTTGTTAAACGGGCACAAGTTAGGATTTTTTGTGTCAAATTGCAGCACTGGTTTTCTTTTTTCTTTTTTTTTTGGCATTATAACTCAGTTTATTCACTGACTTCACTACTTTAGACAAAAAAAACAGTAAAACCATTGATTTGCAAGGTTTAAAAAAAAAAGTGACCAAACACACACACATAGAAAAGGTTGTGTACATGAGCTTGGCAGAGAATAACAAAACAAGAATTAACTCTTCGTCTTCATCCTCAGGTTATCAGAGGCTTACTGAAGTTCTGGCCAAAAACCTGCAGTCAAAAAGAGGTGAGCCTGTCGTTTCCTCAGGTGTGAAGTAAGTGTGTGTGCGTGTGTGTGTGTGTGTGTGTGTGTGTGTGTGTGTGTGTGTGTGTGTGTGTGTGTGTGTGTGTGTGTGTCTTGGTACTGACATTTCCCTCCCGTGCCCAGGTGATGTTTCTAGGGGAGCTGGAGGAGATCCTGGACGTCATCGAGCCCACACAGTTCGTCAAGATCCAGGAGCCGCTCTTCAAACAGATCTCCAGATGTGTCTCCAGCCCACATTTCCAGGTCAGTGGAGAACCCGGGTCCTGGTATCCCGGTGGCGTGTTGACACGGAAACAATGCAACTTTGCTGTACAGAACCTATTTAGCCCCTTGAAAAACAGTTTGGCTCGAGGCCAACATACAGCTTTTGTATATATGGAGATTTTTGTAGACTTGAGACAACACAATTTAAAAAATAATAATAATAATGACTGTGGATTTTTTCTGGCCATTACTTGAATGCTTAACTCAGTCCGCATCCGCCCGTGTCGCCCCAGGTGGCAGAGCGAGCTCTGTACTACTGGAACAATGAGTACATCATGAGCCTGATCGAGGAGAACTCCACCGTCATCCTGCCCATCATGTTCGCCAGCCTCTACAGGATTTCCAAAGAGCACTGGAACCCGTGAGTGGCCTCAGAATAACACGGCTCCAGCTCGGGGGGAGAAAAGGCTCATGTTTGTTCAGTTTTTATGGGTGTTCTGAAAGGAATATCTGAGGTGTAGGTTGGTTTATGATGATTTTCACCCTGATTTCATGTTCCCACAGAAAATTGTGTTTATATTTAGCTTCTGGCTGATCTGCAGCATAATCAGCCAGCAGCCCCCCCCCCCCCCAATCCTCCTCTGTGTTATCTATAGTACAGAAGAGGCCGTCGTCGCACGACGACCCTATTCACTGTAAACAGCAGAGAACAAGAAACTTTGTGATGCAGGGGAAGAACAAAGCCTGGTGAAGATTAGTCCAAGCCCCTAAATAACTTAACTAAGCATTTCTCTCCAACGCAGTATCACATTGTTGGTAGTTATTTGTTACGAGACTTGGAGAAAATCAGATTCAGATCCACTATAATGTGTCCTCACCCACTTTAAACCAGAGACTAAAGCAACGACCGAAACCTTCTCACAAAATGACAGAACGTTTCTGAATTGGGGGAGAGAACGTGTTGACCTGGGACCCATCACTCAAAGTCATAGCCGATCAAGAAAATGTGTGTTCAGTGTTGTCCAGGCTGATCTGTCATCGGGATCACAGACAACCTCATAGGTTTCCCTAATCAATTGTATCTCTCTTCTGTCATAAACAGTCGTATTTGACACCTTCAGGTTACTGATTAAATGCAATGTTCCCATTGAATATTTCTTGACTTTAAATAGTTCTTGGTATCCTAAAAAAAAAATCCATATATAAATGTATAATGTACATATCCATATTTGAGGCTGAGCAGAGACTTAGACAGAAAATGGAATCTACTCTTGTGGGTCTGCGACTGATTTGGTTTTAAATTCAGGAAATGTGGATCTGCCCACATGAAGGCTTATAGAGGCCGTGGACCTGGATTTTTACGTCATGGAACACGAACCGTGATCTCGCTCTGTCCTTCCTTCCTCTCAGGGCGATTGTGGCGCTGGTGTACAACGTACTGAAGGCCTTCATGGAGATGAACAGTACCTTATTTGATGAGCTCACAGCCACGTACAAGTCGGACCGCCAGCGGTAAGAAGCAGTTCACATCATCATCATCATCATCATCACCATCATCATCATCATGACTATCACTGTCACTGAATGGGGATTAATAAATAATGTGATCGTTTATGATGTCTGAAGAGAGTTGCTTGACATGTTGCAGGAATAAGTCTGATTTTGTTTTCACTATCAAAAGCTTTATAAATATCAGGATTGATATTGGCTGTGGTCATGAAATGAGCAGCACTAACAGCAATAAAAGTCAAGCTAATATCGTAGAAACCTTGTGAAACTTTCAGTGGATTAAATGGGGAAAAACCTCTGGACCAAATACTGGTCTGGTTGTTAATATTATTATTATTATTATTATTATTATTATTATTATTATTATTATTATTATTATTATTGTTATTATTATCATTAATAATAATAATAATTTGATACTGATTGATACAGAGCACTGATCAGACACAAGTGCTCACTTTTTAATTAATTTGATCAGTTTAAAATCTCATTGTGTGGAACTGTCTGTCGATTGAAATGAGGCTAGAGCTCCTCGTGGCTCGTTTACTGTTAATGGTACGGGCGACATTTCCCATCAGCCCCTCTGCTCCTTGTCCAGCTGCGCCGACGTCATCCTCCTTTTGTTTCCCTGTTTCAGTGAGAAGAAGAAGGAGAAGGAGCGGGAGGAGCTGTGGAAGAAGCTGGAGGACTTGGAGCTGAAGCGGGGCCTTAGGAGCGACGGGATCATACCCACTTAACGAAGACAGCGCCGCGCTCCCCTCTGCCCTGTCCCCTCCTCTTTCACCCCCCCCCCCGACCCTGATACCCCCCCCCCCCAAACATCAGCCATGTCTGCCCAGAGCTCTGAAAATCCCCTGATGAGGCCGTCGTCCTTGGATTGAAACGGAGCGCCCGCTGGTTTCTTAATTCTTTTCTTATGTTTTTTTTTCTCCTGTGTTTATGCGACTTACTTTACAGTAGATTCATCACGTCTGTTTTCATTATTTCAGCAGCACTGTAAATAATTACTTTTTTCTTTTTCTTTTTTTTTGTTTTTTCCCTTTAAACTGATATTATTGCAAAAGGAAAAACAAAACAATAATAATAAAAAAAGGAAGAAAAAAATAGAAAATGAGAAAATGACTTGTGTGGGAGGGGGATTTAAATGACAGCAACAAAAAAAACTAAACTTTTGGACTGTAGGACATGAGACGAACTCTTGGAAAACAAAACAACAACAAAAAAGAAGATAGAATGATTTTAACTCATCATCCCATTCTTCTTCTTCTTCTTCTTCTTCAGTACAGTCCCGTTCGTAACTTTTATTTTTACATGGTTCTACTTCTTTTCATTTTCTCCTGTTCCTCCATTTTTTTTGTTCCCTCCCTCCTTCCTCTGACAGCGAACCTGTCATTTCTTGCCCCAATGTGGGGCATTTGGACTGATTACCCCCCCCCCATCAACACCAACCCTCCTCCTCCCAAAGGTTCCTAAAGGACCACGCCCCCCCCCCTTCTCTGGCCCTTCTTCCCGTTTTAAACGAGGGGAAAAAATGAACAAAAACACATTAAAAACGACACCAGGGACTTTCTTAGTACACAAACACACATTTTAATCACATCTTTTCTGAGTGCGTTTACATGTGTGTTCCTAATGATGTTCATGGAGTCCAGGAAGTGGAAGAAAGAGGCTAAATGTTTGAATATTTTTTCCTCATATTTTATTAAGTTGTGTGCCTCCTCTACGCCTTTTTTCGTCCCCTAAATTGAATGACACCACCACTCAGGTTACATAAGTTCTGGGTCCAGGTTGGAAAGAGTCTAAAACTTTTTTTTTTTTTCACTTTTTTGGACTTTTACCTTGTCTTTCATTTCCTCCTGTTGAAACGCTGATGTTTGAAACTAACAAACCTCCTAAAAAAAACAAATAACCCCAAAACAACTCAGATCCCTGTGACGTTACATCACGTTTCCTTCAGTATAAATAAATTCATCCCGGGAATGGTCGTTGAACAGGAACTGCTTTAGCTAATGCTAATGCAGCCTACACCCGAATGACAGACTGCGCTTCCCTTTTGCTTCGCCCGAGCATTGTGGGAAATGTAGTTCAAAGCCTCAGAGTAGTTTTATCCCGAATAAAAACAGCTCAAACCACAAATCCGTTAATATATTTATATATGTGTCTATTAATATTCCTATACTGACACTCCCCTTTATTCATTCATAGGCATATATTTGTGCTCTTTTGAAAACTAATTAATATACAGACCAAAAACTGATTTTCAAACTGATTTTTAAATGAACACACAGATCAGTAATTAACCGAGACATTTCTACCCCCCCAAACACTAAACATGCGCGCCTGCATCACCTGGGAAACTTTTCATTTTGACGGAATTGTCGTTTCCTGTTGTGCCGCCGCTGGAACGAGCCTCGTTTCCTGCTTGATCCAGATCCCGTTTACCGTCTTTTTGCTTTCTCGCAGGCTTTCACTCGCGAGCCAGCCTCAACGACGCAGTGTGAGCAGAGATGAGGCGAAGGAATGCAGAACTGTTTTACATGTAAACGCACTCGATTCATTTCCTTCTTCCCCCTCCTCCAAAAAATGAAACGGTGGATTGCTTTTCATTACTTATTTCTTACCTTCCCTCCATCTTTTTATTTCCTCTCTCTCTGACCCCTCCCTCTGTACTTTACCTACCAACCAACCATACCAGGCATCCCTGGTATCAGTCTGGCACTGGTACCCTCCGGCCACAACGGGGACTTAGAAATTTAAAAAAAGGAAAGAAAAAAACAAAAAACGGAAAGAAAACCGCATCTTCAGAGGAGCGTCAAAACCCTTCCTCCTGTTGTGAAAAAGGACGAGCGCCCCGCCTCACTTTGGATTGGGGGGAGGGGAGAGGGGGGCGCACCGCGTTGACTTCACAGTATTACAACAACCGTGACAAAAAAAAGACAACCCTGTACATTGTTATTGAATGCAGTACACTGATAATCTTGTATCTTGTAGTAATTTAGCCTATTGTTTTTTTGTTTTTTGGGGTTTTTTTTGCTTAGGAAACTGTGGAGAGGAGTATCCAGTATATAAAGAGGTATTATGGAACAAAACTTCCTGGTATTTATGATAGTGTCCCCCCCCATTTTAGTCTGTTTATTTTTTTCCTTCTTTTCTGTCTCACTCCTCCCTCTCTTCTTGGTTTTTATCTCATTTTGGATATTTTTGCTGAAGTTTCTTTTGAACCATTGGATATATTTTTTTTAGTTGGGGGAGGGTGGGGAGGGGTTTTAGGGGACGAGGTTGTGGGCAGGTAGATGGGGGGGTGTTTGGGGGGGCCGGGGGAAGGGAAGGAGGGAGGGAGGGAGAGGAGGGGAGGGATGGAAGGCGCGAAGCAGACCACTTAGCCCTGTCGGGAGTTGTGACGATGAACCTCCTCCCCCTCCCTCCTCCATCTCCTCCTCCTCCCCCCTGGCAGAAATAATGTGTGCTTTAGAATGGCCCAGAAATAATATGATTTAAAAACTGAAAAAGAGATAAAAAAAGGGTTGGAGAAATACAAATGTTTAATTATTTTAAAAAATAAAGAGATATTAAATTAAACCTGTTTTGTGATAAAGCCCAGACGCTGAATTGCTTTATTTACTGGGTTCACAGGGCGCGTGTGTGTGCGCGCATGCGCATGCGTGTGTGTGAGTTGAACCTAAAACATGCTTTTGCATCTGTGAACATACAGATGTAGATTCAAACAAAAGTTAAACTTAAATTCCCTTTTTTGCGTATTATTTGAAATGAGCAACTAAAGAAGCAAGAATGTGACATAATATTTAAAGAAATTTTCCTGTGGTAAAAAAATTATTTAGAATGAACTTTTTTTTTTTTTTTTTTTTTTAAAGGGGGGAGAATAACTAGATTTGAGCTCATATTGCTTAACTCCTAACAGTCATGTGCCTTTACAGAACAGGATGGGTGAGATTCTGTGTTTTTCTCCTCAACAAATCCCACGAGTTCGTCCGTCTCTCAAAACCTTCCCTCCTCGGCCTGTGGCTCCCCTCTCCAAGCTCGTTGGCTCCCATCAAAGACGTAAACCTTTGGAAACACCTCTGGTGTAGAGACTTTCAATTTGAAACAGGTGATTTTCAGCACACAGGAACTACTTTCAGCGGCGGATGAGTCAACATCTGGCGCTGTAGTGAGTATTTGGGGCAGCAGGACTCTGTGTGTGGGTGTGTGGGATGGAGTCTAAATAAACTACAGTCTGTTCGTCCATGGTTCAGTGGACTAAAGTATATCAGGCTGTGGACATACAAACACGCAAACACACAACACTTGTTGGTAGGAGACATCCATTGTTCTGTTTCCATGGGATTTGTTCACCAAAAAAAAAATATAGAAAATAACTAGAACAGTCTGTCAGAAAAAGGTTCAGGGCCTTTGCAATATCGTATTGTTTCCATGGGAATCCTCTCGAGGTGTCTGTGTGTGTGTGTTTGTGAGTGTGTGAGTGTGTGAGAGAGAGCTCTGCGTGTTCCCACGTTTGCCGACGTTTGCGCAAAAACCAAAGAAAATGAAAAAGACGGGGACCGGGTCTTGGAAGTTTTTTTCACAGGTGAAGTGAAGTGGCCTCGTCTGAAGCTTCAGTCACTAAAAGGTGAGAAGATCATTTTTTTAATTTTCCTTTTTTTTTAAAAAAAATTCACTTTGTTCTTCATTTTCAGCCACATTTACAAATAGATAAGTTTAAAGGGCAACAGATGTGGGAGTCACTCATTGACCTCTGATGTAAATCAGCTGATCAGCTGCCCCTCGTTCAGGTTGAGAAACCACCAGTGGGGCCGAGCTGGTTCTGATGTCAAAGGTCAGATCAGAAATTCTCCCCCAGATAGAATAGAATCATGTTTCCTGAGGGAAAAAAAGTTTTTGTGAGGAATCGTAGAAAGTTTCTTGCTCTGGAGTGGAACCAAAGGTCCACATTGAGGTCACAGAGTGAATTGAACACAAAACACCAGAAGAAGAAATGTGGAAAATTAAAACTGGAAAGTTAATGGTTTGTTTCTGGATAGAGACAAGATGGAAGTTTCATCAAATCCAGAAAAGAACCATAAAAGATGAAACTTTAGAAAATGGTTCATATTAACCAAAAGTCACTGAGGACGCCTGAGTCGGTGGACAATAGGTGTCGGTCTCTGTCTCCATCTGGCTCATAAAGGCCAAACCTACATGTCAGAGTCCACGTGGAGGTCCTAAATCTCAGTTCTGTTACGCCCCAACATGGACACGAGGTCCTGCGGATCGGATTGGGTGAAAGGGCTGGTCCCAAGCTGGTTCTCTGACCAATGGGAGAGCAGGAGGGCCGGGTGGTCCAGAGTGGCCGGTCCGGTGTGGACACCCCCCGCCCCCGGCCCCAGCCCGTGTGATCCAAGTCCGGAGGGAAGGGCGGAGGGAAGGGAGGGAAGTTTCAAACGTGACGATCACACGGATGGACGGAAGAGAAACGGGGTTAGGTTGCAGGAATGTTCTGTGGAGGTTGAATGGAGGTTTTGATGCTTTTCCACTGGATCACAACTGAACTGATGCAGTTTTAAGTCCAGAGGAGGTGAATGTTTTCTACCTTGTGTGTGTGTGAGGAAAAAAAAAACATCTTCTCTAACCAAACATCACATTAAACCCTAAAATTGGAGAAATATATGAAAATTAACATTTGTTACTGGTCTTTTGGGGCAATTTAACTAGCAGCGAACAAATGAAAAAAAAAAATCAAACCATATTTGATAGTGTTAAGTGTTAAACCAATGAGAAATTAACTTTTTAAAATGATTTTAAAAAAGAAAAGAAAAGAATAGGGAAAAACAGTAGTACCTCGGTCTGTCACTAGAGGTCGCCAGAGACCTGCAGTTCATAGAGGAGCTCTGAGTCAAGAAACTCCCATCAGAGCCAAACTTATTAAAAAGTAATCATATGTAGACGTTAGATTCTCCATTCATAACATTCCATTCATTCATAATTGACCATTCATAATTTGAGCCTTTAAAGTGATTCTGGGTCTATAAAATTGGCTTTACTTTTCAGAACTGGTGTAAATGTGACAAGATAAAACAGGTAAAGGTAAAATTCCCAAAGGGAAAAATAAAAACTATTCCTTGGTGACGAAATTACAGAAACAGACCTGAAAACGTGTCCGATAAAAAAGGCGGCGATGTTCATTATTGTCATGTAAACGTCTAATACTCTTCTCTGCTCTTCTACTTTTTTTTAATCATTTTTTTTAAGGCTGCCAAGAAACAAGATCAATTCACCATCTCTGAATCATTTTTTTCTTCTGGGTTTTTCTCTGATGAACCTCGTCCACCAACAGCACAATTTCCAGTAATTTTTTAATACACTTGTAGGCAAATGACATATTTAGTTGTTGTTGCTGATTGCATTGACTTTTTCGAGGCCTCATTCGCTTCCTCTGCTGCAGAGAAGCTTCAACTGATTCCTGAAAATCTAATAAATCTGAAATCAGTTTTCAGGGACCTAAACCTTTTCCTCCTTTTCTTTTTTTTCAACCTCTGGGGTAAACTCTTCCCTGAAAGTGGTCCAAGGGCCGAACCGCTCCCTGTTCCCCGTTCCTTCGTTTCTGTTCCCAGTTCCCCGTTCCTCCATTTCAGTTCCCCACTCCCCTGTTTCTGTTCCCCGTTCCTCTTCCCCGTCCTCATCCCCGTCTCTGTCCTCATTCTGGTCTAGACTGATCTCTGAAGGAAACACATTGATGTGAAAACCACGACTCTGGATATTTCACCTTTTTTGTCTGTGGGATTTTTCAGGATCATTTCTTTTTCGGGCTGAGTCACTCCTCTCTCTCTCTCTCTCTCTCTCTCTCTCTCTCTCTCTCTCTCTCTCTCTCTCTGCATCTGTTCTCCTCTCTCTCTGCTTCTGCCAAATCATTGCGGAGTAGGTGTCCTCTCCTCTTTTTCCTCCCGCACCCCCCCTTCTCTTCCTCCTCTGATTTCCTATTATTACGCATCCTCTGTCTCTTTTCCATTTTTCTTTTCATCCCTCTCTCTTTCATCTCTTTTTCCCTCTTTCTATTAGTTTCTTTCTTTTTGTTACCACATCCTTCTTCTCTTTCTGCTGCAGTATTTACTCTCCCTTCCTTCATCCTTCCCCCTTTTCTCCCCCCTCCTTTTCTCTTCCTTTTTCCTCCTTTCTTTACCTCTTTTTTCCTTCCCCTTGTTTCCTCGCCCCTTGTCTCTTCTCCTCCCTTCCACTCCCCTCCTCTGTCCTTGTTTCCTTTTTTCCCCTTGTCTCCCCTCGTCCCCTCACCCCCCCCCTTGTTTCCTTCCTACTCTCCTCCTCTCCTCTCCTCTACATTCACTTCTTTTTCCTCCTCCTCTTCTTCCTCTGTGGACCCATGTTCTTCCCTCCCTCCCTCCCTCTCTCTCTCCCTCTCTCCATCTGGATTTCCCCCTCTAATCTCTGTTCAGTAATGAATGTATGTATATTAATACAAGCCTCTTAATCTTTGCCCCTTTGTGCTTCTCCCACATTAAAGGTTGAATCCACATCAGCACACTGACGTGGAAATGCGACGCCTGCGGGGATTTTCCCGTTGTGCGTCGAGGATGTGCGCGTAATAAGGCCCGTTTTATTAATATTAATGAGATCCACAAAGTCGTGTTGTGATTCTTTGACTCGACGTAACGTGAATGAGATAAAAGCCTGTGAAGAGAAGAAGGTATTAGAACGTATGAATCCTCCCACTCGCCTGCCAGAAATAACTGCTGCTGCTGCTGCTGCTGCTGCTGCTGCTGCTGGAGCCCACACACGATCTGTGACATACAATAGGCCGTATGTGTATGTGTATGTGTGTGTTTGTGTGTGTTTGTGTGTGTTAGTGTGTTAATGTGTGTGTTAGTGTGTGTTAGTGTGTGTTAGTGTGTGTTAGTGTGTGTTAGTGTGTGTTAGTGTGTGTTAGTGTGTGTTAGTGTGTTAGTGTGTTTGTGTGTTAGTGTTTGTTTGTGTGTGTTTCTGTGTCTATGTGTGTCTATATGTGTGTGTTTGTGTGTGTTTGTGTGTGTGTGTGTGTGTGTGTGTGTGTGTGTGTGTGTGTGCAGACCGACACGCCATCAACAAGTCGCCGGGTGAATCGTCTCCCGATTCTCTTTTCACCTTTAATCTCCCCATCGTCTTGTTTGTTTGTTTGTTTGTTTGTTTGTTTCTTTGTTTGGTTGGTTGTTTGGTTGTTTGGTTGTCAGTTTGTTTGTCAGTTTGTTTATTTGTTTGTTGGTGTCCGGAGGGCCATCCGAGGCTCGGGACAATCGTCCAGAAAATTACGCCCGACCATAAACGCGGAGCCCAGGCGGGCTCCCTGTGAACGGAAGCCCCTGGACTCGTGTCCGATTTCTTGGCCAAGATGGAAGCTGGCTCGGGGACAAACGTGGGCCGGGTCCGCCGGCGGCTCGGTCCATGTCTGGTGACACAGTCCTATCGACCAATCAAAGTGCTTTTTACACTAGTGCCACATTCACCCATTCACACAGCTCCTTTCTACCCACATCGATAATGGGGGCCAATTTTGGGGACCTGTATCTCGCCCAAAGACACTTGGACGTGTGGCCTGGAGGAGCCGGGGGATCGAACCGCCGACCCTCTGGTGGGTGGACGACCGCCACCTAACCTCCACTTCCTGAGCCACAACTGCCCGAGTCAGGCATACATCCCCCCCAACCCCTTGGGGCCCCGTTGGCCCGTTCAGGAGGGAATCCACCAGGAGGGAATCCGCCAGGAGCGCGAGGCCGCTGTTCTCTGACCCGCCGGTGCAGCCGGTCGTTGCCAGATGACACCACGTCACCTTGGAGACAGCGCTGAGCCAGGTTCAAGCTTTCGCACCAGATGAGATGATGCAGCGTTTTATTTTGTTGTTGTTTTTGTTGTTGTTGTCGAGGTTCTCTGCCCCGGCAACACTCAACAAGTCTGATTTAAATTCACCTAACAGGCCTGTGTTTATTCGTCGGGGCTAATGTCGCCCTCGATGGCGCCTGATGGGCCCAAAGACCTTTACGCCTCTAGGATCCGCGTTTAAAACCAAGTCACGCCGAAGACACCGGCAACTCAGCTCAGTGTTGCTGCTAAAAATAGTTTGCTCCAAACTGACTTTGCAAAAATCTTCATTTCGTGACACTGTCTCCTCCTTTGCTGCATCCAGAATCACAGGCTCTTGTTCCTTTATTTTCTGGGCTTTTTTAAATGCTTATCATAAACATTTCTACAGCAGAAGCCCGAGAATGAGCCCAGACGGACGACACGTCGCGCTTTCATCCGTCTGTCTCTGTCTCTCTGATGAGACGCACTCGAGTGAATGGTTTGGTCTCTCTGGGGCCTGACTGTCTCATCTGGGATGGCGATTTTAGTCCGTTCTGGCCTCTGAAGGTCGCGGCCTCCAGAGGACGCGGCAGCCTGATCGGGATGCAGCCAAAGTCGACTCTCGGTCTGAAGTGTCCTTCAGCGTCCTGGAAAGCAAGATGGACACCTGATGGGGAACCCCCCCCCGCAACAGATTAACCACAGCACATCCTCTTATTCATGAGCAGATCGTGGAAAAGTCCAGAAGGCTCACAGCCATTTATTGAAATAAATATAAACCTGATGATTGAACACTGATCAGTAATTTCAACTTTTACTCTTTGGCATAAACAATAATCGGTGGTTGTTTGGCCTTAGACACTTAAATTATCAAATGAAGCCAGTCTCTTATTTCAAGGAAGGCGAGGGAGTCCTGATAATCTAATCTTAATCTAATGCGATTCATCACAAAGAGAGGAAGTTCTGATGATTTGTGTTTGTCAGATTCAAGTTTAAAGCCTTTGATTGTCAAATGTTTAGAATAATCTCGAGTTCAATTGGCAAACTATCCAACAGATCATTAATTTATTTCATCATTATAAATTACATTTTATGGCTTATACGCATGTACTTCCCAGCATGCAATGCAATAAGGGTCCAAATTTCTTTTAAAATTTTTTCAAATACAAACACATGGAGGGACAGGATGGAGGCGGTACACTAGATTCAGGATCCGGTTTCATTCGTATCGGTTTGTTAGTTTCCTGACGAACTGAGCTTCGTCAACATGTTGAAAATGAAACATCGTGTGGAGAAAACAAATCCCAAAAAGTCCGACTGACTTTAGCTTCCTGCTGCTCATGAGACAAATCACGTCATTTCCATTTTCATTTTTTTTTTCCAGTTCGTCTCAGTTATTTCTGACGAGACGTCCTTGCCTGTTATTTATGCTGAGGGTATTTTTGGATGAGATTTTTCCCGCCTGATTGACTTTGTTTACTGCAGTTTTGAAAAGCCAGGTTTGAACGTGAATCAGATCCTCAGATTTCTTCCTTTTTTTGCCTCTTTTATTTGTGTACTGGTCAAAAAAGAAAAGAAAAATAACACGAAGTCAAAAGATTGGATCCTCTCTGAAATGTTTAATTGCGGCCGTTTATTTATCACTTTTTTCCTTGGACCTCATGCTGCATGTTTCTGCCGAGTTAATTAATCCCAGTAAACGCAGCAGATGCTCTGAAGGAAGCCGAGGCACGGCTGTCTGTGGGGTGGGGGGGTTGCTGGGTAACCAGGAAGCGGGCCAGAGGAGGTCGGAAACCCGCCGAGGACTCCGAACATCCATTTTCGGCTGTTCCGAGGCGGCGCGGCTAAATATTTAACGACTTAATGCATCAGGCTGCAACACAGACCGTCAGATGACCGAGCCGGAGTTTTTTAACAGCCCGATTTAACCCCCTGAAATTGTCCGATGAACATTCAGCTGGTGCAGCTGGAGGAAGAGCGACACAGAAACCTCTGACCCACCAACCCCGGCGGCTTGTCGGTGAACTCGCGTGAACGCGACGGTCTTCATGATGTTTCTGCTGCTTAATTGATGCCGTTGCCTGTTTATTTCCCATCTACTGGTGATGGATGATGTTTATTGACCTCTGACCTCCCACGAATACATTTTGCCTCTTCAATAAAAGGTACTGTGTGTCATGTGGTGTCATGGCAACAGGCTCCCTCACGTAAGTTGGCGTCATAGCATGGGGTGATTTCACGCCGTGCCTTATAAGCTGTCTTGGGTCATTTCCTGCTCTTTGTCGTGTCGTGTCGTGTTTTTCACCTCTTGTTATCTGGTAACGTTTGGTTTCTAGAAACCTGTACGAGGCCGTGTAGTGGACTGGACTGGACTGGACTGGGCTCGGTACGGACCCGCTGGCCCTGACGAGGAGGCTAAAGAGAACGACTCAGAGCTTTGGGTCAGAGACGTGGACTTAGACAGTAGACTCAGTGTTTTTTTTAGTCTGTTAGCCTGCTATCCCGTTAGCCTGCTATCCCGTTAGCCCTTTAGCTTATTAGCTTTAGCGTTAGCCCGCGTTAGCATGCCACCTGCTGCCTGCCTGATGCCTGTGAGGAGACTTCTACTGACTGCCTGCATTGCAAAACAACACAAACACAACTTTTTTGTTAGTTTTTAGTTTTATTTTTTTTTTTATTTTTATACATATAAAAACAACAAAACAACACACAACTACAAAAAACCTTTCTTTTTTTTTTTCTTTTCCTTTCTTCTTTTTTTTCTTTTTTTTTTTATTTTTTTATTCTTTTACAACATATATATCACACACACACACACACACACATATATATATATATATATATTTTTTTTTTTTTTAAACAAAATTTGCAAAATTTTGCTAAGCAGTATATAACTATATAATGCCTACTCCCCCTCATGCCTGAATACTGAATGAATAAAACCAAATAATAAAACCAAAAACTCTTACATACTTTTAACATACACATATACATGAACATCATATACATATATATACCCGACTGGCTCTGGACGAGGAGGTTAAAGAAAGAACTCAGAGCTTTGCTTTGGAGAGTGGAGAGAGACAGAGACTCACAGTTTTTTTAGTCTTTTTTTTCTGTTAGCCTGCTATTCTGCTGCTAGGCTGCTATTATAGGCCGCCAAGTGGCTTAGCCCAGCCCGTTAGCCACATGCTACTCCTGGTTCCTGCTGTATGAGGACTTTCTAGAGACTCACTGCTGCAGTTTCATCAAGTAACACAACTTTTAGTGCCTGTTAGTGTTAATAATTGTTTTATATTTTGAGCACATATACCCTGAAAAAAAACAACACAACAAGCACTAATACATAAATTTCCTTTCTCTTTTTTTTTCCTTCCTTCTTCCTTTCCTATCTTTTTTTTATTTTTTAACACTGCTACATACACACTACATACACACACACACACACACACACACACACATATATATATATGTGTTTTTTTTTTGTAGCATAAACATACCTTAGCCAGACCAGTAATAGCTTTATATCAGCCGAAAACACTGAACATAATTACAAAACCTCTCCTTCCTTTTCCTTTCCTCTTTCCTCATTTCACATGATGTCAGTTTTGTCTCATGTCCTGTTATTTCATCTCACCGGTAGAATCTTCTTGTTTTTAAATTTTGGGGATGATATCTAACCTTGTTTATCTCATCTCAGGCTGTCCGGTCATATAATTAAATCTCATCTTAAGCCTTATCATCTCGCCTTATGTAATCTTTTCTCATAGGACGTCATGCCAGTTCATTTTACTTTATCGCCGCCTTGTGGTTTTTCATCTCTTCACCATACCTTTGCATTAGTCAACCTTTAAAAAAAGTTTTTAATTTCATGTCACGTCACATGATCTCACGTCATGTCGAAACCTCATCTCTCGTATCTCATCTCTCTCCTCAGCATCATGTATTATCCGATAATCTCATCATCTCAATTTATGTCTTCTCGGGTCAACTTCTTCTCATTCCAGTATTTCTAAGTGTCCATTTAAACTATATCAGACATCCGGTTGTCATGGAAACAAAATCCGTTAAAAAAAACCTGCCGGTGCCCATTTTGCATTCTCCCGGAAAAATTCCCTGTGGCTAAACATTTGTTCGTGGGCAGTTTCTGTTGATTTTTACCAAATTAAAAACAAATAGGGAAATAGATATTTCTACATTTTGCTGTTCTTCATCATTTCATTTTCATCTTTGATGTATGTTCCTGCCTTCTACTTTTTGCTATGACGAGAGGAGCTGTATTCCCGGCCTGGGAGTTTTTTTTACATGACTTGAAGCTGTAGCAGTTACCCGAGAGACATCCACATTAAAAAACATGTGACAGTACCTTTAAAATGAGAGAAGTTTCCCCACAGCATCGTGGGTTTGTGACTAGCCCAGAGTCCCGCAGTAAGCACTGCTACTTGCCAATATAAGTAATGTAAATCAATGTTTTGCCCTGAGGCAGGTTCACTTTTTTGTAAACTCTCTTCTTATTTGATGTAATACAAGTCTGTAAAATCTCCACAGGCAGAAGGATTTAAGAAGAAAAAAAATTGGCCTGCAGTAAAACTAAAATCTGTGAAAAACGTGAAAGATACCAATGTAGATAAATCCTCAGGGGGACATGAATGTCATCAGTGAATTTCATGGTAATGTGCTCAGATCATTTGAATGTTCCTTTTCGCACATGTTGGCAATTTTTTTGCCTGATGAGTGAGTGTGAGGAGAAAATGTTCTTTCTCTTGGGATCATGAATATTTGTATCAGATTTCATAGAAATGGGGGCCTCAGCTTTCAACATCCCAAACTTAATGAGGAATTATTCTGTGGGGACCATGAATATTCCGATCACTTGAATCCAAATATTTGCATTTGCTTTCGAGATGCCTTGAAGCCGATTTTCAAGTTGGTCAAGTAGATTTTTTTTTTCTTATTTTTTTTTTGCCAAAAAATGAAAAAAATAAGATGTGTCATCTTAGCTTCCTTTTCCTTTGTTGTTGTTGTCAATGTTTTTGTTGTTAGCTTTGTGTGGCTTCTCATGTCACCTTGGTTACCACCCTCCTCACACACTGACATTGATTGATAAGGCCCCAACTGGGACAAATATTAATGAAAAGCCTGTGTGAGGAGAATTAAAATTCATTTTATTTTAATTCTGGCTCTTTATTTCTTAAGGGAGAAGACTTTATGATGGTACTTCATCTTATTGACAGTCCTCTAATATTTAGTTTATTTCTCCTACTTCCTGCTCTTGTAGCCTTCATTTAACTACAGTCTTAATCGAGATTAACAGGAGACTGATTCAGCTAAAAGCTACAGAATAACTGCTCCAAAATAAGTCTGTTCAAGCAGCTGTGACGCTCAGCGAAGGGACTCATAGGGAGAAGGAAGGGGGGGGGTGAACCTCAGCATGAGCCGCATGAGCCCCCCCCCCCCCAACCCCAACCCCCCCATCCACGTCAGAGGAGCCTTTTAAACATCTCTGCCTCCTGAAACCGGGTGGAACCCCCCCGGATGCAGCTGTACCTGTGGCCAGCGGTAGCAAGGCTGCCGAGAACACACAGGTTCGGAATCACCAGGAGTCACATTTATCTTGTTTTAGTAAAGGCCCCCCCCAAGGCCCTGTGCTGTGCTATCATTTCCTGGACCAGCCTGTCCACTGAAGACAGAGACCAAGCTGATATCAATCCTCCATCTAACTCACAGTGAGACAGCCAACGAACCAACAAATGTCAAAGTAATGGAGCTTTTAATTTAATTGAGGCTAAGCCTGCAAGTTATGGTGTGGCAGTGCTCCAGTAAATTGCAGGGAGGAGGGGAGCTGCAGACACATGTAAACTATTGGTTAAGAGCATAAACCAGGCTCCAGAGGAAAAAAAATCGAATTCATAGTTAACGATCCTGATCCGCTCCGAAAACCGCATGGGTACGTCCCTGGCCCGCGCCCCGTCCCTCCACCAAGTTCGGTGCAAACCGGCCAAGCTCTGTGGGCGTGATCCTGCCGGCAAGGTTGGGGCGATAATGTAGATTTTAAAGTATGTGAAGGATCAGCTTTGAAAATGATTTATGGTGAAGGAAATGTGCCTGGCGTTTGTTTGTTAGATCTCATTGACACAGAAATGCATTTTGCAGAGGAGCGCTTCTTGTAAACACAACCGTTTGTTTACATGACAACGCCGCAGGGCACTTTTCGCACCTTTGTGATTTTAGTTTGTTTAATCAAATTACCACAAACAGAAAAAAGAGGCGAGTTAATATTGTGCAAAAGCACAGGAGTTGGTTTCTGGCTGTTAGTGGCGCTGCCATGTGTTGTCAGCTTTTGTGGTCTGTATTTATGGGGAACCACGTTGCCCAGAGAATGCTGGTTGGGGGTCACTAAGGGCCCAACAGTTCCACTAATTGGTTAATCCAGCCTTGGGAAGACCCTTTTTTTAATCTAATGGGTGTAATGGAGCTCTTTTTATTGACCCATACAGCAATTTAGACCTCCTGCTGGTCCCCCGACACAACCAATTAGCGATACAACAGAGACACGTCTCTACTGGACCAAACCCTTTTACCGCCAGGTCCCTGGGTTCTGTTGTTTACCAGCCTGGCCTCAGCCCGGCCGACTGCGCCATCAGATGTCAAACGTTCAACTCCACCACCAACAAACTCTGGGGTTTTTAAAATTCTGGTTCAACCTCTGAACTGCCGTGTCGATGGGATGACCAAAGTCTGGGTCTGGGGTTGGCCGTTCGAGGTGCGGGGGCATTGCCATTCACAGTCGGTCGGATCGTCGATATTCGATCCCCCTTCCCTTTCATCAGAGCCAGCACGAGGGAGCAGTGATGGAAGCTGGACTAATTAATTCTCAGATCAATAAGAAAGGATGCAGCTATGGCTCCTGCCAGATGTGTGGGGTTGTGGTGCATTGATCCACGCGGGGGGGGGGGTCCATACCTCTATCCCTGTCTCTTCCCACTTTTCCCTTCCCCAAATGAGACGTAAATGTCGTTCCCCGCTGCCTTTGATCTCCTATGTGACATTTACTCATCCCTCCTCAATGAGCAGTGGAGCTAAAAATAACTAATAGACGGATTAAGAGCTGCAGGAACAGAAGTTGCCCCCTATTGCCCCCCATAACCCTTTTTTACTGACTGTGACTCATCAGGAACTGAGCATTGTGTTCTGTCTGTGAGGTGATTTTGCAAGTGTGTCTCTCTGAAGCATCTCGAACAATGTGGCAAAGGGAACTTTGCCTTCTGAATGCTGATTGGGCATAATTGGGGCGGGGGGTAGCGATGTGTTGTAATTAGAGTGATTATAGTCATCAAATCCCCGTGGAGAACCTCGTCCCTGTCCGAGGTGCTTGGTCCGGAGTCACGTGCTGCGGCAGCTTTGTGACGAGATGCAGGAACTTGGATGCAGATGTGCGATTCTCACTCAGCTGATGCAGATGTACTTTGTTCCAGTGTTAATTTACTTGGGACCATAAACTCACACATACGTTTTTATTACGTTTTGCCCCGAGAGGCTCGTATAGCACTGGGCGAAAAGAACAAGACCGAATTCCTAAATCACCAAAACCACAAGTACAAGTGAAACCACTCTCTTGTCAGTGATCTGTCTTTGTCTTACGTACTTGCTTTAAAAGGCAAACACAGCCTCAGCAACACCTGTGTAATGGACCTGAACACAAGATACTTAACACAGCAGTCTGTCTCTGAAATACTCTCTCACACACACACACCACACATTAACACCTAGCGGCTCTAGATGAGTCAGGTCTGTGGTGCAGACAATCCAATATGCACAAGCACAAACAGCGCCTGGTCACAGACTTAACACCCAACGCATTGTACAGAGGTTCGTTAATGACAAAACTCTCACAAATTAATATCATCAGTCAGGAATTGAGATTGTGTGAATCAGTAGAAGAGCAGGAGGCGACATGAACCCTGAACTATTTGTTTGAAATTTAGTTAATTTACTACTCGGAACACTTGGGCGTCTCGGGTCTGGTGTGTGGTCGGGGTTTGGATCGGAATCGGTTAAATGAAATTGTGAACTAGGTATCCTAGATTCAAGGAAACAGGGTTTGAAGATCTATGATGTGATCAAAACCTCCATTACTATCTTTTAAAATATACTATAGTTTTTTCATACAAAAGACAGCAGCAGCGTATCGACATACATGAATACACCAGGATATATGACCCTGATCAACACCAGAAAAAACGCAACTTCTTCATCATATTTGCTCTTTAGATCAGCTACTGTACCTTGACGACTACGTATGTCTGGATGACATGTCTGGTGATTGACTTGAATCATGTGATGCCGAACTCTGCGGTGGGGCCAGAGTATGTTTGTGTGTGTGTGTGTTTGTGCGTGCGTGCATGCATGCATGCATGTGTGTAAGGTTTTAAAGAGATTCAGATGTTTGGATTCTTCTCTATGATCAATCCCACCATGAGGCGTCTGATCGGTCCCACTTTCGTTCTGCAGCAGGAGAACGAGCCTGAACATCTGGCCAGGCTCATAAAGAGACCAGGAAACCAAGGAGCCCTGCAACAGATGGTCTGAGCCCCAGCAAAGACCTGATCTCAACGTCATGGACTGAGTCTGGGATCACACGAGGAGACACAAGACACTGAGACAGGAGAAGAACTGTGGCAGATTCTCAGAAATCCTCAGGTCAACCTTCCTGCCAAGAACCTTGAAAAACTGTGTGCAGGTGAACCGAGGTGAGGTGGTGCCGGTTTAAAGGCAAAATGGGGGGGGGGGGGGTGTCACAGCAAATATTGAGCTGATTCAGGATTTGTCCCTTCAGAGCAATTTGTAGGAGGTTAATGGATGAATAAGAGCTGTTCAGGGCTTTATCTGTTTAAAGTATCTTCACTTTACTTTTAGTGCCTAAAACCTTTGCACAGTAGCTTTATTGGACATCATTTTCTAGCTCAACAAAAAAATTTATCCATAAAGAGAAAACATAACTCTTTGCCAAAATAGAGATGGACGGTGACTTCATACTTCAGTAGTGTTTTGAGAAGATCATGAGGAAAAAAAACATCAGTTTTGGAAAGCTGGTGTTTGTTCATGTCGGAGAAGTTACGAAGGCTTTGCAGCCAGTTTGTAGAGTAACTTCATCACTTGAAGCCTCATTTAACACAGTGTCCACCAGGGACTTTAACCTTTTTCATACACAATCGTTATTGTCACAGGCGTCACTTGGCATAACATCAGTTGCATGGCTTCCTAGAGGGACGGACAGCAAGTGGGGGTCCGTTTGGGTGAGTGAATGCAACCAGGGGCAGAAAGTGCTTAAGTGGGTGAGATTTATGGGAGAGAAGAAGGAGAGGCTTGTATGGTTTCTTTTAAATTTTGAAACAGAAGTTTCCTCACTGTATTTGAGGTTTCATTGATATCATCCCGACGCTGCCTCAGAGTGAACACCAGTGGAGGCTGGTGTCGAAAAAGGTCGCGCCACCTAAGAGGGATGAGAGCGAATGTGCTTTGGGTTTGTTCCAGTATTCAACGGGATAGAAATAAAGAAATGTAAAAATAAACACTCAGGAGGAAGAGCGGGTCATCCACCAACGGGAAGGTTGGCGGTTTGATCCCCGGCTCCTCCAGTCCACATGTCCAAGTGTCTTTGGGCAAGATACTGAACCACAAACAGCCTCTGATGGATCATTGGTGTCTGACTGTGTGTGAATGGGTGAATGTGGGAGTAGTGTTAAAGCCCTTTGGGAGGTTGAAAAGACTAGAAAAGCTCTATATAAGTTGAGTCCATTTACCATTTACCTTCACATTGCACCGTCTGAAAAATAAAGTTTACGTATAACAGTACCAGTTCACAAAATCAGTAAACAGCAGAAGGGCAAACGGAGATATAGTAATGATTTATTTTTTTAAAAGCAGTAGAATTAAAATGCAGGCAAAATTCAACCTTTGGAAACCTGCCGAAACCGAGGACTTTCAGGAAGTGATCGTCACACAACTTCCCCAAAGGACGATACAAGCCTAAATTCACAGCTTCATCAGAAACCGTCACACCACTGAACGCATGCTTCGAAGCTTCTGTATTGGAAAGAGAAGCACTCACTGTTTCTTAGTTGAAATATGCAGAGTTTCAGTTTAGTAACATTTTACTGTAAATTTCCAAATGCTGACGCCAACCACAAGCCATACTCTCCTGCTTCCTTCTCATTTTAAATCCAACGTCAGCAATTACTTGAGACTTTTCCCCAACAGCAGTTTTGCCCTAAATGAGCCTCCATACATTAGCGTGTGCAGCGAGAGAGACAGAGAGAAAGAGAGAGACAGAGAGAGCAGGCGACATTAACTAAACATAAGAGAGAGAGAGAGAGAGAGAGGCCGGTCTGCAGAGTTCGGCCTGTCACGGCAGACGGCAGCTGTCCCACCTGGGTTGTCACATACGTCTGACGCCCCATGATGCAAGTTGGCCAATTAAGGCGTCCCGTCCCACGCATCGCACTGACAACGCAACCACACACACACACACAGGAGCCCAGGTGATCCTGACAGATAACATGACAGCGTCGGGTGATAATCAGTTGTTTGCAGAAATGAGATGAGAGATTTTTAAATAAGACTCTGAGCCGCTGAATATGGTGCAACGTGTAACAAACAGTGTCAAACACATCGTCTAATTACCGTAATATCACCATATTATTCCTGTTTATGCTGTCTTGGTGGAGCGGGTTGCTGAGTGGAGGGTTTCCTGTTCGTCATTATGTGATTATCTGACTCCAGGGATGGTGGGTGGGTGTCAGTTGGGCCGCCACTCTGGTCCAGGCCGAAATATCTCTGAAACTGTGGCGTGGATTACTAATAAATTGGTCAGTGCTTTAATGGTTTATATTTTCCAACAGTACACAATAGTGAATTTATTTTGATTTTGTGGGACTGTCCCGTCCCAAGGAAAGCAACAGCATCATTTTCTACAACTGCCGAAAAGTGTTCAAGTGCCCGGGGCCTCCAACTTAACCAAACCTTAACCGTCGCAGAGTCGGGTCAGAAAACAGAACGGATTTATTTTTTGCAGTGATGGTCCGTAACAGCCTTGGACAAAACGCCGAGACGCATGACATGTTTTGTCATTTCTTCTACTATATAGTACTATGTAGTTTTAGGAGTTTTTACTCTTTCCACTAAGTCTATACTGTCTTATGTTCTGCTGAGTCAGTGTAATATTCCCAGTCAGGCCTGAGGTTTGGCTCTTATGTCGCCTTTAATGCAATTCAGTCATCACAGGCGGAAATACAAAAAAACCCACAAACCCTTTATGCTTGAGCCTATTAAGTGGTCGGCCTCTTCCAGTCTATAATCCAGACGCTCTGAGCAGCCATGGTGCCGCTTTAGTCCTCGTACGTACAGTAAACAAACTGTGGAGCAGCCAGTTGCCTCTCTGGTGGGGCCAATCAGTTCCCGGGGGCCCAATTACCCCTTATGCAAGCTAATGAGCAATCCTGAGAGACGCCAGTAGAGGGTGGCACTGTTTTCACTGCTGCTTGGTAAGACAACACATTGCTACTTTTTACTAGTCACCTCATGGAAGGGGCGAGTCGATTTTTGCGCCTGAATTTCCTGGACGTTTGATGATGTATTTGACATCCTGGGAAATGTGATTCTTTAGATGCCAGTCACTTGTCTGTATGGCGCTTTAGTCAGGGTGTAGTTAGCCTAGCTTAGCATAAAGACTGGAGGCAGGGGGGAACTGTTAGCCTGGCTCCATCTAAAGTTTAAAAATACATCTACTGGCACCTCTAAAGCTCAGTGATTAACACGATGTATATAATTTAATTTTTACATCCCTCTGAGCTGCAGGGAATCTGGAAAAAGATAGTGTTAGTAGTAGTAGCAGTAGTAGTAGTATTGAATGTAGTGGTAGTAGAAGTAGTAGTAGTTGTAGTAATAGTAGTAGTAGGAGCAGCAGTAGTAGTAGTAGTTGTAGTAGTAGCCATAGTAGTAGTAGAAGTAATAGTATCAGTGGTGGTAGTAGTTTTAACAGGAGTAGTAGTAGTAGTAGTAGCGTCAGTGGTAGAAATAGAAGTAGTAGTAGTAGTAGTAGTAGAAGCAATAGTAGTATTAAGCAGAGGTAAAAGTAGTAGTAATGGTAGTGGAAATAGTAGTAACAATAGTAGCAATAGTGGTGGTTGTTGTAGTAGTAGTGGTTGTGGTAGTAGTATAGTAGAAGTAGTAGTAAAGTAGTAGTGGTAGTAGTAGTATTAATAGTAGTAGTAGTAAGAGTAGTAGTAAGAATAATAACAGCAGAAGTAGTAGCAGTAAGAGTGGTTGTAGAAGTAGTTGGAGTAGTAGTAGTAGTAGTACTAATAGTAGTAGTTGTAGTAGTAACAATAGTATCAGTAGTAGTATCAGTAGTAGTAATAGTAGTAGAGGTGGTAGTAGTAGTAATAGTAGTACTAGTAGAAGTAGTAGCAGTATTGGCAGCAGTAGTAGTGGCAGCAGTAGTGGTGGCAGCAGTCGTAGAAGTAACAGTAGTAGTAGTAGTAACGGTACAAGTAGAAGCAGAAGAAACGGTAGAAGTAGAAGTAGTAGTAACAGAAGTAGCAGCAGTAGTAGTAGTAGTAGAAGTAGTAGTAACAGTAGTAGTAGCAGCAGAAATAACAGTAGTATTAGCAGCAGTAATAACAGTAGTAGCAGCAGTAGTAGTAGTAATAGTAGAAGTAACAGTAGCAGTACTAGAAGTAGTAGCAGCAGCAGTAATGGGTCTAAACACCAAACCAAATATGGGTTGACTGAGCGTAGTTTGAATAAAGACAAACAAATATCTTCCCTGTAAAATAATCAAAACTATGGGGAATTTACGCTTCTATACATGAGATGTTCTAGAGTTGTTTATATTTTCAAGATACCGATCAACCATCGTCCATTTAATAATTTTGGCATAAATAATAATATCATTTTTGTTGATTTCCGGTTTCCATTACACACGATTTCTTTCACAAACGCTGAACGTGTCACAGCGCATCGTTATTTTAAGGGACCGAGTCCACAACAGCGGCGGCGGCGACGGCAGCGGCAGCCGCAGACACGCATGCGTCCTGCGCTCCGGGCGGGCAGCGCGATGCGGCGCCGCCGCCGTGGCTCAGTGCGCCCCGAGCAGCCAGAGCGCACGGGTACGATGAGCTTCTCCATCGGCCCGACTGAGAGCCAGCGTCAGCACCGACCTCGACCCCCGAGCAGCGGCAGGAGCAGCGGCGGCGGCGGCGGCAGCGGCAGCGGCCTCGGCGGCAGACGACACGCACCGCCACCGACCCCCGGCGACGCCCGCTCCGCCAGCGACGCCAGCTCCGCCCGCCGGCAGCAGGATGCCCGGGGGAAAAAGAGGGCTTGTGGCACCGCAGAACACTTTCCTGGAGAACATCGTCCGGCGTTCAAGTGGTGAGTCCGCGCGTCGGAGCGAGGCCGGTTTTTCCCTTTTCTTTGGGAGGGGGTTCGTGGGGGGGGGTGATGGTCCACCAGACGGCTCGGACCCCCACACTCTGCTGGAATACACTCTCTTGGCTCCAGACCACGAAGGTTCTCTGGCGCAGGACGAACCGGCACAAGTTCACTTTCATACCCGAATTTATTCGCGGCGCTGGACTTCACCCTTTCCCCCCGAGGATACGCGCGTGTGTGTGCGTGTGCGTGTGCGTGCGTGTGTTTCTCAAATCAGAACAAGTGGCCTTAAACTGACACAAATCGCGCGCGGGAGAGACGACCCCACCTGGATGAAGCAGATTTCTTTTCCGAGATTAAAACATAATCATGAGGGAATTTCGGCTCGTATCTGCGGTTGTTTACCTCCAGCCGCTGCGCCGCGGCCGCCGCCGCCGCCGACGCGCCGCTTCGTCCTGCGGTTTGACTTCTGGAAACAGTGACGGGAACGAGCTCACCTCGTCTGCGGCTCCAATGAAAAGTTTCAATCTGGGACATCGACTCGCCTTTTTTCCTTCTTCTGTTAATTAAACACCGAAACCTGCTCGGGAATCAAAGCCGGAGCCGGTCGATCATCAATAAACAGTCAACCCCGACTTTTCCTGTTATAATTATCAGTATAAGCATTTTTTATTTTTATTTGTTATTTAGCCCAAGCTGTGATTTTTAATGGATAAACCCGGGTTAGTTTTCCGCGTATGTCCCGTCATTATGTAACAATGTGGCTGCGCTGTGTTAAAGGGGGGTGATGGGTAAAATGACAAAATGACAGATCTACTGGGGTAAATAATAATTATCCGCTCTGCTATTCGTCCTCCTAGAATCAGCTCTGTTCTAGGTTGTCATTTGTTTGTTTTTATCGGCGCACAGCTCCTTTTCTCGCTGTTTGCTTCCTCCGTCTGCGCCACAAACTGCGCCTGTACTTGAAACCGGCCTGAGAAATACGCGCGCTCTGCTCGGATGAGATGGATTTCTCTCTCCTGTCTCCTCCTTTTTCTTCCCGGATTAAGTCGGTGGAGTAATTGGCCAGGAGGAAAGTGGTCTGTGTGTGTGTGTGTGTGTGTGTGTGTGTGTGTTCCAGAAACGTGGTTTCTGTCTGTCATGGGCGGTGTTGGAGGCTCCGGGGACGGACACGGGACTGTTGTGCGGAGCTGTGTGTGTGTGTTGGTGTACAGTGTGTGTGTTTGTGTGTAGTGTTAGTGTACAGTATGTGTTTTGTGTGTGTAGCGTGTGTTTTGTTTGTGTGTTTTGTGTGTTTGTTTTGTGTGCGTGTTTGTACGTGTGTTTTGTGTGCGTGTTTTGTGTGCGTGTTTTGTGTGGGTTTTGTGTGGGTTTTGTGTATTTTGTGTTGTGTGTTGTGTGTAGTGTGCGTGTGATTTGTTTCTGCTTGAGGAGTCACACTAGCAACTGTCTGGGAGGATGTTCGGAGCAGACGATGCCCGGATTGCTGTGGGACTGTTGGGCGGCCTCAGATCAGATTCCGCAGCGCTTTGGATCCAGACTCCTCCAGAACGCTACACTGGTTTATTGAATATCAGATACAGGCAGGGCTGCAACTCAGAAATATAGTTGATGTTTATTTTTTCATTTTTATTAATTTTAAAGAAATGTTTTTGTCCTTTTATTGATGAAACAAAGATAAGGAGGAAACAGGAAACAGGATATGAGCTTTCAAATCCATTAAAACTATTAAAAAAGATAAATAGTGAAGAAAAATAAAAATGATGCTCTTGTGCTTGAGCGTCCAGCTTAGATAAGAGATATGAGTTATATATGTATATATGTGTGTATGTGTTTGTGTGTATAATGTTTTATGGCACGTGACCTTTTATGACCTTTCTGACTCTGACCTCGGACTGTTTCAGATGATCAAGATTATAAAAGGGACATTTACTACACTGAAGTTTGATTTTGGTTTGAAAACCCATGGGTATGGGTATGATACCCCCCCCCAAAACAAAAGCAGAATCTTCTTCTTTTTCTTTCGGCTTTTCCCTTTAGGGGTCGCCACAGCGAATCAGTGTCCTCCATCTAACCCTGTCTTCTGCGTCCTCTTCACTCACACCAACTACCTTCATGTCCTCTTTCACTACATCCATAAACCTCCTCTTTGGTCTTCCTCTAGGCCTCCTGCCTGGCAGCTCAAAACTCAGTAAAACAAAAGCAGAATAAGGATGTTTAAACAGTTAAAACAGTCCCGTCCGTCCTCCCCAACTTAAAAAAGAAAATTTTTTTCTTGATAGTCAGTAGTTACACTTTACTTAAAAAACACTTAAAATCTCACTTAAAATCAGCTAAAAACCTTTCGATCATTTTGTGGTCACAGACAATTCCTTCCCACTAATTTAGCCATGGTTCTTGAACTGGTGCCATTCAGGAACCTTGGAACCTTGGTCCTGTCTAGGGAACTGACCTGCCTCTCCACCAGCTGTTGAGCGGAGCTGCCACGTTTCAGGATAACGTCATCAAAATGGACGGCGTTGCACCGCTGACGTTGTCACGGTTCCCACTTCTGCTACAGGAAAACCGGCTACTTGTTTTGGTTCCAGCTGGGAACCAGAACTTTCTCGGGTTCAGAACCGGTTTAATTTTGTTTGAAATGCTCATAATGGTTTGAAATTAGTTGCGTGAATTGGAACGGAACCCTGTTCTATGTGGGAGTAAAAAGGGGTAAGATAAGGACAGATTTACCCACCAGGGGGCAACAAAATGAGCTGTTGGCCCCATTGACTAATTGCTGAGTTAGCAATGACTAAGAGAAAGGTTAGCCGCTGCTAGTCAGAGCTAGCACAGCATCCACACTGTCACTAAACAACCCCCAAGATTATATTATTGATAAAATAATCTTAAATTATATCATATTTAAAAAAAAATAATGAAAAAGCATTTTCATAGAGAAGCAGAAAGAGAGAGAGTCGACATTTTGTGTTTGAGGGGAAATATCCGTAGAGTTAATGCGACTCAGCAGCAAAAACGTGAAAAAAAAAAAAGAAGATAAAGATGGAAGCTAAAGCATCAGGATCACAATGTAAACATGAACAACATGACCTGGCACTCGAGACAGAAGAGTACACTTTTATGAGGGAGCGGGGTCAGGGTTAGGGTCAGGGTCAGGGTCAGGGTCAGGGTTAGGGCCAATTGACCCCCTGTTTGTGTTAATTTAGTTACACAGATTTAATTAGGAACATGCCCTGTGTACTTCATTTGACACTGACACGTTCATGCAACAGACACGCAGTGAGTTTGTGGCCCTCAGGCCCCCCGGGGCCCCTGCGGGTGGTCAGACAGTAAATCCAGCCTTGGTCATTGGAGAAACTATGAATAAATGAGTAAATGACCAAATGAATGAGTGAGAAAACATAAAAACAATTCTGTTCAGGTGATATCAGATCAAGTATTGATACTGTGCCTGTATCACTAACAGTGTATATGATCAAGCATCAGTCAGGCTATAAAGTTCCATCTTAATAACTCATTATAATAAAATATAAAATTAAATACACATTTTGATGTATTTTGCATTTTAGTTTTTTTCCTCTGGTAAGAAAGGAGTCAGGGTTTAAAGGAGTTGCTGAATAGTCATAACAGAAATATAGGTCGATCTTAAACTCATTTAAAGGCTTAACTGGGATTCAGGATGATCATCAGTTAATTGTTATGTCAATCAACCAATCGATCGGGACTAATTGTTTTATCACTGAACAGATTGGTTTGTTTACGGTTTGTTGTTTGTCAGTGCCAGCAGACATATTGGCACACAGTGTACATGCCAAGTGCAGATGTAATAGACATGGATACAGGTTTAACAATGAAGCAGACGAGCGGAGGGAAGAGTGGCTTAAAGCCGAGCCCGCCTCTGACCCATGGCAAGGTTGGAAAAAAACACCAAACACCCAAAAAACGAGAATAGACGGGTTTGGCTGGTAAGGACCAAAAGCAGAACGCTCAGCGCCAGAGCGCCTGCCCCAGGGAGTCCCTTCACTCCTCCCGCTCGGCCCGAGCATCGCAGGGCTGCAGCTGAGGGTTATTTTCATCATCGACTCCGAAAGCTATCGAGCTCAGTGTGATACAAATCAGAGGGAAGCGGCAAAATTTCCTATTTGAGGGAATAAAAGCAGAAAAAAAGGGGTATTTTTAACTTGAAAGGTAATTTAAGTGACTAATGACTAATCAATTATAATAAAAGCTACGGGTTATTTTTCTGTCAATTGATTAAGCGATCAGTCAATAATTCGCTTTGAGCTCCAGAGTGATAACTATTCTGCAGTATTTGACAGTGTATATTTTTGAGTTATTAATTCAGTTTTGATCTGAATATATTGAAGTAGGTGTTAAGTGGCTCCAGTCATGGTGGATATTTTTGATTGGAAATCGGTTGGAATGTTTTCGTTTTCTAAAAATCCTGGATATGCAGGAAAAAACAAAAACAAAAAAACAAGGTTGGAAATCTTCTTCAACTTGAATGAAAAAGGTTTCAACGGAGAGCTGAGGGAACCGGGATTGGTTCTGGGATCCGCGTCAGGGGCCACCCGAGGGCCACCGATACCAGGGGGGCCCTCAGGTGGCCCCTGTCGCCCCGAGCCGCGGTTTGACCGAGCAATTGACCGTGATTAATAGCGGAGAGCGGGAAAAGGTCAAGATGATTCTGGGTTTTTTCTTTTTTCCTCCGTGTGTGTGTGTGTGTTGCAGTGGGTCTTAGTCAGCTGTTTAATTTCAAAGGGCAAAACACAGGAGGCTGCAGCTGGCAGCTTTTTAGGCTTTAAACAAGAGGGTGATGAATTTTAGTAAGTATACCCCCCCCCCTTTTTTTGCGCTGAAGAAGAATCATATAAGTAGTTGTTGGGAGGGAGCAGCGCTGGATGGACGGGGCCGACGCTGTTCCGGATCGTTCTCGGGGTGCTTGGGGCGCGGTGCGGTCTCGCGTGATTTGTGCCGACAGGCCATGTAAGAGCCGACACTGTCGGCCCGGAGCCTAAAACATTTTTCAAGAGGATTTAAAAGACACAGTTAAAACGGAAGCTAAAACGTCTTTAGCTTCGGTAACGTGACGTATTGCTGAGTCATCACCTCAAAAGTCAAGATGAATCGGTAAAAATAATTTAAGTTTTACAGGAAATTAAAATAAATGGAGTTGAATATCAAAAATATTCAAAAAAGTTTTTCATTGACACATTTGGCAAAACATTTAACGATAAACACACTCGAAAAATTTATTTTTCATTTCGCTGTTTCTTCATAAAAAACTGATGGATTGAATAGAAATGGAGACACAGCTTTGCTACTTCTTAGACTTTCACTGCAAGCAATGCAGAAAATGTAAAGCTTGGCCATGTAAGTGTACAGTGGCCATTTCAGGACATTTCAGGGTCTACTCGTCAGGCTCAACTCCGCTCCTCTCAGGCCAAGCCGGAGTCTGTTAGATCTGTGGGGGGGCGTTATTCAATAGGCCACACGGAGGCGAATGAGCAACCGCAGGGCTGCCGACGTTTTTCTTTAAATGTGTGTCCAGCTCACTTCGTCCAACCCAGAGTCCAGAAAACCCAAAGTTCTCACTGAGGTGGAGAAGCCGGACCTAGATAATGTAGGTCTGGCATTTCCCGGGACTGATTATAAGAATAGTTACTGGTTAATTTTCTCGTCCATCAACTGATCAGCTGCTGCCTCAATCAGTCTAGTCCTTAAGATGTAAAAAAGTAAAAAAGATAAGGCCCCTTGTTATTTCTAGAGGGCTCAAAATCACCTCTTCAAAACGCCGGTTTTGACCAAGAAACGATGCAAATGTCAGAGATGTTATAGAAATTTAAAATATGGTTTTTAGGAGCTTGAAAAAGGACTGTAGCAGGGGGACATCAGAGCTCTGTGAAGGCCAGAAGAGTGGCCTCCTCCCCCGCACCTTAATGCAGGTAGTCGATGTGAAACCCTGAAACCCTGACGGGCCACTTCAAGCCCTTTAAAACAGCCTGCTCTGTTTGGTTTGTTTTTTCCCCAGCTGTGATCATCGGGGGGAGTTTCACCCATACGCAGAACTAATACTGTTGTTTTATGAGGACTCGGATTTTGCTCATGTTGGTGATGTAATTATCGCCGCCGAGGTTTTTCCCTGACAGCTGGAAGGTTTTTTTTTTTTTCGTTTTTTTTTTATTATTATAGCACATATTTTTTTTAATATCATCAGATGGCCGACCGGTAAAATCAGCCGAGCTTGTCGTCGGAGGTTAAGACCTGCAGTGAAGACCTGCCTTCATTAACGCCTCCCTTTGTATTTCACTGCAGAAATTTATCTATTCATTGTTTTAAATGCCGTTTAACAGGTTTTTTTTCCTCCTGCCCTAAATGTACAGTATGTAGTATAACTTTTTTTTTATTCTTTTGGCATGAACATGGTGCGAAGGCTTTTACAGTATCTGCTCATTCCAAAAATAAAAAATAAAAATAAAACCTGCTCTTTTACCAGCCAACTCTTTTTCTTTTTTGGAAAAGAGGAGACTCTCTAAATGACTGATCTCCTGCCAAATGTTACTGGTGCTGTGGGTTTGGCAGCCATCGAAGGACATTATCAGCGGTTTCTCCTGACGTTTAAGCTCGATAATTACAAATTGAGCAACTTTGCATAGTGCTGACCGTTTTTTTCTTTTACGAAGAAGGGGGGAAATGTTTTCAGGCGCTGCAGCCATGGGCCAACTTCTTTCCGTTGTGTGTGTGTGTGTGTGTGTGTGTGTGTGTGTGTGTGTGTGTGTGTGTGTGTGTGTTTTTTTAAACAATGACTTGCACGACTTGAGCCGAGCCTGAGACACTGTAAATCCGTCGCGGTGGACATGTAGCTTGTCGGTGTGATGCAGCGGTGTCACCGAAACCAACCAATAAAAGTTTGGTGTTTTTTTTGTCGTTTCTCAAAATACAACATCAAATAGTCGCCTTCTAAAAATATTTTTACGGAAAGAAGCTTCAGAAATCATTTGACTGTTGTCACGTCAATGGCGTCTGTGTGCCATTCGTCTTTCCTGCTGCTTATTTAAAGGACAAACCAGCATCTCAGACATCACAGCCACTCGCTGAGGTCTATGGTTTGATTACACGTCAGCTGACTGTCAGACCGCGGAGGTTCGAGTGTCCTTAAACGCACCACAAGGAGAGTTTTTGCCGGTAGCTGTGATGTTCACTGTGCTCAGCTCCCACTGAGCAACACTTAGATCATGTACAGGGTATTTTTTTCTGAATTTTGGGGCTTTAGTTACATGAAGAGCAGTTTTCATTGTGTGATCGCTTACGTATCACACACGTTGGTGCTTTTAGGCTGATCCTTATGACCGAATATCCTAAGATGTGACTGATCTCCTGCTGATCTCCTGCTTGACCGGAAACATGAGCAGTCAGACCATCAGGCTGGTTTTAGACGGGACCCAAAGACAAACCGGTCAAATTTATCCCCAAATGGGTCCTTTGCACGAGTTCCTGCTTCAGCTTTGAGCTACTTTACTCATCAGTTAGCAGAGTGTGTTCATTTTCAGTTTTAACACCAAACTTTGGTTGTAGATTTTTAGATATTTAAATAACCTTTTTTTCTCTTTTTTTAGCAATATCTTCATATTCCCAGAGCTCAAATAAGCATGAAAACGAAGGACAAAACTACAAAAAGAAGACCCCAGTTAACTAAGGCAAAAGTATCGCTTTAATAAGGCAAAACAGTGATAATCAAAGGCTTCACTGTGATGGATCAGGTCTCATTAAAAACGATCTTCATCCGGAGGTTTCCAGCTAATTGTTTAACAGTCAAAAACCACCTGCATCGCTCTCCCCCGGTGACCAAGCTGTCGCCAGGCAGAATACGATACATCAAATGAATAATTTACACCTCTGTGGCTATGAAATGGCAGAAAGAAAGAGAGAGAGGGGGGAAAAACAAGCTGCCAGTGGTTCATCTTTTTCACTGCTGAGATTCCCTCTGAGCGGCGGTACCCAGAATGCATGTCGGTATTTATGTGGCGCCGTAGCCGCCGGGTAACTCGCTCAGGCCTAACCAGGGGATGGACGGAGACATAAACGGTTTTTCCCTATTGTTTCTGAGTTTATCCTCATGTCGTTGCCCAGAAAGTGCAGCTGGTCCAGGATCAGCTTGACTTGGTTCGACCACAGTTTCCGACGGGCGTTTGCTCTGCTCCGCTGTTGTCAGGATCAGATATTAATGGGACGTATATTTATAAGACCAGAAAGAGGAAGAGGAGAAACGGCACAAAACAAATACACAATAAATAATTAAGTAGAGGGAAACAACAACAATGAGCTTGTTTACATTTTCTGTTCAGTAGAAGTAAATTAATATGTGTGGTTTCCTTATTCCTTATTTGAGTTGGATTGTGGCTGAATATCATTAAAAAAAAAACTGGGTTAAATTGGAGTTTTAGTTCTAACTTAAAAGTACTTTAGGAAACATTGTCAGACACTACACGGTTGAGGCCTCGTAGAAGCAGGTGGATGTCAAACCACATAATAGTTTGACAGAGAAAAGAAGCTACTTACTGTTTTTTTCAGAGCTTTTAATTCTATAACACGCTCCTTGTAGAGTTTGCTCACTCGTATCTGCTGACACAACAGCTCAGAGGCTGTAAAAGTTGATTCTTGAACTGGGAAATAAAAGTAGTCAGATGAAACAGTCGACCTCACCTACCAGCTTTTTCCTGCAGCTTTCAATCATATCACACTTGGGATCCAGTGAACTCTTACACTCAACATTAATTATTATTGTATTTTCATTTAAGTGGTGAGGTGTTTCAGTTTTCCTGTCTGGCAGATGAGCGGTAGGACCAGATTAACCTCCGACTGGGACAAAAATACTTTGTTGTCCCCCTAGTTGACCCCCACTGCACAAGACTTTCATTATTTCCCCCAGGCAACAAAAAACTAACCAGTTCTCCAGAGCTGAAATGATTAGTTGATTATCATATTAGCCCGTCAACAGAAAATTAATTAGGAATAAGTGTGATCATTGGTTGAATGGGTTTTTTAAGCACAAATGACAAAAATTGACAGGTACCAGCTTCTCAAAAGTGAATATATGCTAGTTTTTGTATTTTCCTAGGATAGTAATCACAACATCTTTGGATTTTTGACGATTAGTCAAAGAAAAACAAAACATTTTGAATATGTAAACTTTGGCTTCAGGGGATATTGATGTGAATACTCTACTACTTTCTGTTGTTTTATTGGACTAAACAATCAGTTATAAAAGAAAATATTTGCCAGAAGCATCAGTAATGACAATAATTCTTCATTTTAGCCTTACAGTACTCCTATGATGGATTAGAACTCTGTGTTAATTACTTTACACACAGATATATGAAAAGAAGATAAACACAACTTTAAAACAAACATATGAAGGGAAACAGTTCAAGTCTTGAAACTATATGTGATGCAAGGTCCCTCTTCAAAATAAGGCTTCTAGATGGAGCAACCATCAGAGGATGTTTTCTACTCCAGTAGTGAACATTTCAAACTAATGTAATCAAACTATAGCAACACAAAAAACACGTTTAAGCCAAATGAAAGCAAACCCCGTAAAAGAAACAGATTAGCTCACAGGAGCTAGCAAGAAGAGGGGGTGGGGCCTGAGCTATAAGAAGGCGGGGCTGTAAGTGAGCTGTAACAAACATGGCCGACGCCACAGTTAGAGGAGTTGTGGCTGAGACGAAAGGAGGATTGTGGGTGTAGAGGTGGCTTGGGTAGGTTAGCTTGCATGCTAACCCCAGGGACTACGGTCTGATTGCGGCAACGTTAGCTTTCCTACCACAGATTTGAATTAGCTGTGTAGTCTTTGTGTGTCCTGATGTGTGTTTGTGAGTGTGTGTGTCTGTATGAACTCATTTTGTGTTTTAAGGAAACATCATCAATGATTTGAGAGTTAATTCCCCATGAAACGGTTCAGCGAGACCCAGGGAAAGTCTGGTGTTAGAACGATGAAGAACTGGAGCCGTTGTCTAATATTTCAATATGTTTAAGTTTGGCAGCTTTGTCTAAAAAAAAAAAAAAGAGCCTGGAAAATTCTAGATTTCTGAGATTGATGAACTCGTAGACAATGGCGGTCTTGAAGAGGTTGGTCTCTGTTTTTGGACTTTTCTCTGTTGTTAGGAAAACTTCCCTCGGTTGGCAGTTTATTAGGTACGACCAGCAAAAACAAATGCAGTCTAATCCTCCTGAAATGAAGGTTATAGTGTTTGGTTTCTATGGAAACCGTTTTAAAAAGGTGTAAATGAGCTTATTGCTGATATGCGGCCGGTTAGTTCACTGGGTCTTTGGTCTCTGATTTGGACAAATGTTGGGTCCAGAGTGAGTGGAGTGGTTAAGAAGTAGGGCTGAAGCTAAAGACTATTTTCATCATTTGCCAACCGTATCCTCGAATAACCGATTAATCATTCGGTCTCTGGAACGTCACAGTATCCTGGAGCACAAGCTGACGTCTTAAAAAAACGTCTGGTTTTATCCCAACAACAGACGAAAACTCAGAAATATTCCGTTTACTGTAATCTGAACCTGAGATCTTCAAATGTTTGGAATTTTTACTCTGAAAATATGATTTTAACTTATCACTGTATTAGTCGCCGTTTAATTTCCCTCCGATCGACCCATTGATCGATCACCCGATTGATGCAGCTTTGTGGTTAAAATAAGGATATGTAATGATTTTACCTTTCAGACATTTCAGAACATTTAGATTAAGTGGTCCCGATTATTTTTCAGCACAAATCCTTTGTACTGGAAAAAAGATATTTCAGGCAAATTATTAAATATACTCTAATCTTCTCCACCATTTAAGCAGAGTTATAGAGTTGCTGGAAACTAAAAGAAAAGCCAATTCGTCATTTTTGCTTCCCCACCCTGATAAAAAATAGTCTGGAAGGGTCCCTGAATAAAATAAAAAAAGATAACTTGGCTCACATCATTATCCCACAGTCAGTTTAGAAAGGACTGTGACCGGGGCTGGGAAAAAAACCCAACAACCCATAAACATTCAACCTCCTCCAGACGAAAAATCCCGATAAGTAACGGAAGGGTGAGAGAGCGGAGAGCAGACAGGTCGAGATGAGTCAAGCCGACCGTCCCGGAGGCAGCCTCCTCCTAGTTTTTTTTTTTCTGTCTGTCTCTATCTTTCTTTTCTTTTCTTTTTTTGGTGAAGCTCTCTCTCTCTCTCTGGATGTCTTGAGACTGACCCACGCCAGTGTAACGCGTCCTTGCCCCGTCGTGCGTTTCCCTTCCTTGATACCTTCCATAACCTGGGGATGATCTTTTTCTCTCTTGCCCCCCCACAGAGACCAGCTTCCTCCTGGGAAACGCCCAGATCGTGGAGTGGCCTGTGGTTTACAGCAATGACGGATTCTGCAAGTTGTCCGGCTTCCACAGGGCAGAGGTCATGCAGAAGAGCAGCACATGCAGGTAAAGCGCCGGACTTTTTTTTTTTTTTTCCTGCTTGGGTTCTGCGTCACTGTTTAGCGTCTAATTGCTTCAAATGTGCACATTTATCACCATTTCATGCGAGATTGGAGCATAATTATTTACAGTGTGGTAATTGGGTGATAATGACTTTTTGTGTCCTGTTGTTTTATCATAATTGCACTCGCAGTGTAATTAAATATTCACCAAATTATAATCCCTTTACATTTGCATATGCTTTCCTACTGAATTAATGTCTCATTTAGCCCCTTTGTTTCTAATGGTTTAAACAATTCAGTTAAAGTGGAACTAGTGTATTTTTACAACAGCATCAACTTTACAACCACGAGAGTCACAGTAAGCCATTGTTTTTAAAACCATGTCCCTTTCAGAGTTCCCCACTTATCTCTCAGAAATCACTGAATTCTTCCCATTTTATCCAGTTCCATCCATTATTTAACTACAAAGGGGGGCATAGAGAGGTGGAGAGAAATAGATTCAAATGTGCCGAGGCGTGGATGTCGGCAGAGTCACCCTAGGGTGGAGAGGAAGGGTGGAGAGGAAGGGTGGAGAGGAAGGGTGGAGAGGGAGGGTGGAGAGGGAGGGTGGAGAGGGAGGGTGGAGAGGGAGGGCCTAAAGGGAGGGTGGGGGGCACGCCCGCTCAGAGAGACTCTGAAATGAATCCAGTCTGGAGCTCTGCCCCCCAGCTCTCAGCCCCAAGGACGATGCCGAGCTCGTCTGTCAGTCAAGACGTTTAAAAATAAAGAAAAAAAATTGGACTCCAAAGGACGACTCCTCTCCTCGGGCGCTGCTCAGGTCTGAGCGCGGTGGGGGGTGGGCGTAGGGGCGGCGGCGGCGGCAAAGGCGACGGCCCAAAAAAAGAGCCCCCCCCCGGACGCCGAGCCGAGCAAGAACTGAGGAGGATGTGGAGACGGCCGGTTGGCTCAGATGCGAGAGTTCAGAGGAGCCAACTGAGAGATTAAACGACGGAAGCCGGCAGCCATTACCACGGAGTGATCTCTGACCTGTTGGCCCAAGGACGAGCGTGTAACTCAGCGGCATCGGTGCCGACAACATATTAACTGCTCAAATAATGATACTGGGGTTGAATGTATAGTGGAGCCAAGGGACGAACAAAGGACTGATGTGAACTGCCGGCTCCCAAGTTGTAAGTTGGGACCCTCTAATGGGTCACAAGAGAAATCTGAGGGGTCAAGGGTCTTTATAATGTGACAGGAAACAGACAGTCTTCATTATTTTTGTCTCTACTGGGCAGTTTCACTTCTCTCAATTACACAATATGAGATTTTAAAGGGAAAATCAGTCTTTGACAGAAACACTCAGATTCATGTTCAGTCTGTGACAAAATCTCACAAATAAACTGAAAATAAAACCAAATAAAATCTTAAGGGGGGGGGGTCACAAGCCCAAAGTATTGGGAACCACTGGCACTGTATAGATGCCACAGACAGGGGGCTGCGAATTATGAAAGATGAGCCAAATATCCCAAATCCCAAATTATCGTCTCTCAGGGACTCCACCTCTCAGTCGCCGTCCGGTTGCCTCGCCGCGATCCGTTCCGGGCCGAGGGGCATTAATTCGGCCGGACCCGCCCGGTGCCGCCGCCTCCGCCGCCTCATCCTCCGTGAATCGACCCGATTGGTTTGATTAACGCCAGCGTCTCTTAATTCCACTCTGAGGAGCTTCTGCATCCTTCTTTGTTTTTAGTACGTTTTTCTAAATCAACAATGTCCATCTGAAATGTGTTCTTATTTTTTCCGGGGGGGGCATACAAAGACAAAACATACGTCAAGGTAATGCTTATTTTGCTCCTCTCTGCGCCTCCAGTCCTCAAAGATGCCGCGGCCGCTGGGGAGGGAAAGTAATCCCACAGGGTAACTGCGTTAGCGGAGATCAAAAGGTCCGCAGCTCTTTAGGGAATGATCGCGACCGTGCCCGGGAAACGCAGGCCGCTTCCGGACAGTTCCTTTCGCCGTGAGCTCTATTTATGCTGCTGCAACAGTTTCCCCCATTTAAAAAAAGAAAAACTAAATGTCGACTGCTGTCTCACCCCCCCAGCTTTATGTACGGAGAGCTGACGGACAAGAAAACCATCGACAAGGTGCGGCAGACGTTCGACAACTATGAGTCCAACTGCTTCGAGATCCTGCTGTACAGGAAGAACAGTGAGTCGCTCTCCTTTGTCCACGACTTCCTGCCTCGACCACACTGTTGTTCTGTTCATGCTGGTGTTGATGATTTCACTGTGAAACGTCGGAAAATGGAGGGGAAAGAAAAAAATCTGAAATTTTAAAACAGAAAAGCAGGAAACGATCACATCTTAGAAAATGGAACGGCAGATGTTTGTCACTTTTTTTTTAAAATTAATCGTTGAATCTCTGATCGTTTATCCTCAATCGTTTTCATCTGATCGTTTTATCACCGTCGGCCTAATTTACCTTAACGTTCGAGCAGATGCTCAGATCAGAACTGTGTGTTGCTGAACTTTGATTTCACACGAATCCCGTGTGCAGACTCAAATCAATAATCATTGTAATTTACTGACCAGTATTGTCGGTGCATCCAAAGAAAAGATCAATTTTTAAAATGGCACAAATTCGCTGACAAGTCAGAGCCGCCCCAGAAGCCGGATATAAACAAGATGGACGACGACCGCGAACAACCTGTATCCAGAAATTATCCAGAGGTGCGAGCAACTTCTCGAACTCTGGCGGTGCCTCAAAGTGTGTGTGTGTGTGTGTGTGTGTGTGTGTGTGTGTGTGTGAGTGCGCGAGCGTGACAGCGGAGGCAATAAATCCCAGGAGAAACGCGAAGCCAGTTGGAGGGAGGAACAACGAGTTCCCCTATGGAAGTGACGACCTCCACATCAGGGTGAGAGCTGCTCGAACGGGGGTCATTTAAACACCGGGGGAAATTAACACCACGGCCTCGGGCCAGAGCCAGATTAGTTTCCACTTTTCACTAGATATTCCAGGTTCTGATGAAACCGATGGTGCCAAAGAACAGATCACGGGTCCACACTTGAACACTCGCCTCAAAATTTTAGGCCTCAGGATTAATGAAGCCGGATTATTTAGCGCTGTGTCACAATGTGGTACGCCCACACCGGGAAAATGAACGAAAACAAGTATCCCCAAAAATCATCAGTGCGCACTTAGACTTTTGATTCAGCTATAATTGACACTGCTACCTCACACTGTTACGCATAAAGGAGACGGAAGAGCTTTTCGTTCCCAGAATGACTGGAACAAATTGCAGAGTTTGTGGTCTGATTGCTGCAGGAAAATATCAGGAAACCAACAAAAAAAAGTGTTTTACCACCTGCTTGTTTCAAATATGTCTAAGAAAAAAACAGATTAAATTTGGATTAAAGACCAATAGGGAGTCTTGGCAAAATATTACAAACAGAAGTGCTGATTTTTCTTTTAATAGCATATTACAGAGAAATCTAGAGAACATTGCACAGGAACAAAATATGCAGTTCAATTGTAAATAATTAAATCTTCAATTTTACATCTGCGTCTTTGTAAAAACATCACCTCACGATGCATCATTTCTTTAGTGCAAAGCAGTCAAGTACATTAATTTCTTGTTTATTAACCACAAAAAACTTTTAGAATTTAAAATATGCTAGACACGGGGATTACCACGCACTGTGTGGTCTGGGCCTTTCTGTTTATGAGACGATCCTAGAGCTGTTTCACAACTTGTTTTATTCCTGGTAATAAATTATTTTAACATCGGAACATTACACTTAAATATTAATATAAAGGTTTTACTTTGAAGGGCCAACGAGCTCTCAAACCTGTCAGCTCGGTCGCCAACTGGACAATAAGTTAAAAGTTTATTACCGAAACACATTTTTTACCATCGATGCAAAAACTTCCCTTGTTGCGACGAAGGCACGACGAAGCTAACGGAAAAATATTCCATCTACTTTCGGACCCCCCGGCTCCCCGGGCCCCCAGACGTCGACGCCGCCGGGGCACTGACTTCCTGTCTATCCGGAGCGTGACTTTTGAACCAAGCTGTAGAACTGGTTTCTGATTCATGAACCGACACGTCCGCTTCGACGGGCGAGTCGGCAACTGGGCAGCGAGTCGGCAACTGGGCAACAAGTCGGCGACGAGTCAGTAACGGGTCAGTCTCCCAGGTCCTTTATTGGATGTGAGGATTTTCCTGCTTTCCTTGTTTTATGCCACAGTGAATTAAATTTATTAGGGGGGTGTTTTTTTTGGGGGGGGGTACTTAGAGAGGATTTTCGCGATGTTTTTTTTTTCCCCCGCAGGAAGTCCGGTGTGGTTCTACATGCAAGTGGCTCCCATCAGGAACGAGAACGACAAGGTCGTTTTGTTCCTCTGCACCTTCAAGGACATCACCCTCTTCAAGCAGCCCATCGAGGACGAGACCACCAAAGGTGAGCGGACTCGTTTTTTTGTTTTTACCCACCAGACGAGGGCGTCTCTCTCTCCCTCTCTCTCTCTCTCTCTCTCTCTCCTCTCTCTCTCCCTCTCTCCCTCTCTCTCTCTCCCTCTCTCTCTCTCCTTCTCTCCCTGCTTTCTGAAGATTATTTCTGTAGAAGGGTTGTTTTTTATTATTAGATAACTCAAGATGGAACTTTATAGAAAAGGAGAAGGGACACGTGGAGAATGATGCGTGACTGAAGGTCTTGATGGGTTTGAAAACCTGATTTTTTTATTGTTTTTTGAGCACAGGATGTGCAGAGATTATTTATTTTATTTTTTTTTCTGCTGTCTCTGTTTTTTTAGATAGTAAAGAGTTACAGGAGGGGGGGGGTGTTTATATGTGACAAAATTTGTGAGTGGGAACCAAAATAGTACATGGCTGGCAGCCCCAGTAGGTAATGCAATGTAATGTGTGCCAGTTGGCTTCTGATGGGACATGTAATTATGTCTCTTCGTCGTCCTCCTCCTTCGACATCTTTTTCTTCCTCTCTTGTCACCCTCCCCTCTGATATTTTCATACTTCTCCTCCTCCCCTCGTTCCTCTTCTTCTCTGTCCTCCTCTCCTTCTCTCTCTCCCTCTCTCTCTCTCTCTCTCTCTCTCTCTCTCTCTCCCTCTCTCTCACCCTCTCTCTCTCCCTCTCTCTCTCTCTCTCTCTCTCTCTCTCTCTCTCTCTCTCTCTCCTCTCTCTCTCTCCCTCTCTCTCTCTCCCTCTCTCTCTCTCCTTCTCTCCCTGCTTTCTGAAGATTATTTCTGTAGAAGGGTTGTTTTTTATTATTAGATAACTCAAGATGGAACTTTATAGAAAAGGAGAAGGGACACGTGGAGAATGATGCGTGACTGAAGGTCTTGATGGGTTTGAAAACCTGATTTTTTTATTGTTTTTTGAGCACAGGATGTGCAGAGATTATTTATTTTATTTTTTTTTCTGCTGTCTCTGTTTTTTTAGATAGTAAAGAGTTACAGGAGGGGGAGGGTGTTTATATGTGACAAAATTTGTGAGTGGGAACCAAAATAGTACATGGCTGGCAGCCCCAGTAGGTAATGCAATGTAATGTGTGCCAGTTGGCTTCTGATGGGACATGTAATTATGTCTCTTCGTCGTCCTCCTCCTTCGACATCTTTTTCTTCCTCTCTTGTCACCCTCCCCTCTGATATTTTCATACTTCTCCTCCTCCCCCTCGTTCCTCTTCTTCTCTGTCCTCCTCTCCTCCTCTCATGCCCCCCCCCGACATTTCGTGTCATCCAGTCCTCTTCCTCGGTTTATTCCCGTTTCCTCCCGATACCCTCGTCACTCTCCTCCTTCACTCGCTTCCGCTTTATTTACTCCCCCACTTTTCCATTGTTGCCCTCCTCCTCATTCCTCCTCTAACACCTCTTCTCCTCCTCTACCATCTTGTTTTCCTTCCTCTATTTCTTTTGCTGCTTGTCCCCTGCTCCTTCGTCTTTTCTTCCTCCTCCTCTTCCTGTTCTGTCCTTTCTCTCCCGCTGAGGAGTTTTACTTCCCAACCCCCCCGCCCATTCCATCCTGAGCCACAGCCGGATTTAAAAGAAAGAAAATAAAAGCCAGTCGAGTCGCGTTCCCCCGCGACGTGGGAACGTCTCGAGCTGTCAGCTTGCGTTTTGAGGAGAACGCGCCCGCCGTCGGGAATCGTGGGAGACGTGGGCGGCGGTGTTGTCCTCTGTGCCCTGACTGATGCGCAGTGTCAGCTTCCTGCCCTGGGAGTCGTTCCCGGCGCCGCTGAGTGGGTTTGTTTGCCCTTTGACAAGGATCCCCACCCCCTTCCCCCGGATTCTCCTTTCTAATGTGCATACACATGTAAACACGTGTGCATACATGCGATGATGTACACCCCCCCCCCCCCGAACCCCACAGAGACCTGCTCAGAGTTGTTGTGTTGTTTGTTTATCTGTTCGCTCAATGACACACGAATAACATGCAACTGGTACTTGAGTGAAACTAATATTGTCACATCAGCACATTGGTGTCTTTGTCAGTTGGCTGACGACATGAAAAGCTTCAGATTCACATCTATGATTAGAAACAAAAGCTGATACTTCACTTTTTCAAGTGACTGTTTTTGCAAAACAAAATCTAATGCAATAAATTTAGGTTGCATTTGTGAAATGCATATATTTCTACCAGAAAACCTTCACATTCTGGACATGTGGGGGGTGCAGACTGACTAGGACCATAATGTGTAACCAGCAGAGTCAGAGATGTGGGGCAAAGGTTTAGAGGCTGGAGGTGCTTCAGTGCCACTAAAAGGGAATTTATGCCCCTTTAAGAGAGTTGACGTGTGGGGATGTGTGTGGTGCTGGAAATATGGTTCCTGCTGTGTGTGTGTGTGTGTGTGTGTGTGTGTGTGTGTGTGTGTGTGTGTGTGTGTGTGTGTGTGTGTGTGTGTGTGTTAGTGAGTGGTGGTCATGGTGTATATCAGCCGGGCCACATGTTGCGTTCACTGCCACAGAAGAGGAGCCGTTCCCTTGCTCTCGGCTGCCGCTGTCGGTAAGGACTCGTCAGTGTTAGCAGCTAGCCGCTCGGCTAACTTAGCTCAGAGCTGCATGAAAGCTGGAAAAAACAAACAAAAAAATATGGTTCATCACCGATGAACTCCGCTGGTCTGAACCTGAGCCCGTTCAGCGCGACGTTTGGAAGAGGATCTGAGTCTATTTGTGTCTCTCCGATGCGAAATAAACACTTTATTCTATGAAAAAAATTGAACAAACAAAAAATGTGCTGGCTTTCATAAGAGCTCTCAGCTCTATGATGGATTTTACAAATCGATCAGTTGATCAACATAGCTGCTTTGATCAAACAAGCAAATTGATAAGAAAAACGGTTATAGCTCCTCTTCCTCAGCAGGAGATTCTGCACAGCTGTCGTGCTTTGAATATATGAGTAAAATGTGATCGCAGCCGTGAGACAATTTTTTTTTTTTATCGTCAGGATGCCTGAAGAATTCAGACATGGGACAATTTTGAAAAACGAAAGAATTAACTGCAGTGTTAAAGAGACAGATTTTTCTTGTAGACACAGCAGTAATGCTCAGACCCCTCGAAACAGAATCACTTGCCAACGATGACAACAACCTCAGCAGCGGCGCTGTGTTTTTGGTGGCGGGTTGACCGACGGGCCGACCGGTCCACTGTGGTGTATTCGAGCGCAGCGAGGATGTAGCGTCACCGCGGTTTTAACCTCGCCTGCTGATTAGGGGGGTGGTAGAGGCCGTCCGTGAGGGGGGCAGTAAGGAAGGGAGCGGGGGGGGGGGGGGGGCGTCGTTGCCGCGGGCCCGGCCAGCTGAGTTTTCGCTTGTGCTGTGGACCAGAGTCTGCTCTCAGGGGGGGCACATCCGGCTGCTCTGGCGGCTCCGCATGCCACAACACATCAGCATCAGCCAAGTGGGTGGTGGTGGAGGGGTTGGTGGGTGGGGGGGGTCCATCCTTGACTTCAACCAACAAAAAGAGATTTTAGATGCATTATCTTGAGCAGCCGGAGGTTTCACTTCCTTCCTGTTGCCTTCCTCCTGACCCGGTCGCCAGATTCAACAGGTTCCTCTCCAGCGATTCCATGATTCGTTGGCCTTCCAGATCAACCGCGTCCACCCGGTCCTCAGGGTTGAGGACGCCGCCGACGGAGCAGTCGTCCCGGCAACAAAAGAAAGACTGGCAATGGAATAATAAAACTTTTTATTTGATCAATTAGACCTTAAATATCGCAAGGTAGCTCCGGTTGGGCCAACTCCAGGGCCAGTGTGGGGCCCAGAAAACTGGACCAGTACCTGAGCCAACTCCAGGGCCAGTGTGGGGCCCTCAGAAGGCTGGTGTATGTTGTTTGACATTGGCCTTGGTGGAGGTCAGCGCCACTGAGGACCTTACGTAATCAGCCTGCCTTCTCGTTCACCGGCTTGTTCGGTGGTCAGAGGGACCACTGAGACCACTGAGCCGATTTACACCGAGCCTGCTGGAAGAACGGGTTGCGGACCAGGGACGATCCTGTTGAATTTTGGGCGCAGATCTGGACTGTTTTCTATGAATTTTTTTGTTTTTGTTGTTGTTTTCTTTACCTCTGGAGCCTGGTGAGGTCGGCGCCCTACTGAGCTCATGGTCTAGCTACTAAAACGTGACTCCACCTGTGTGAGATCTGCGTTTTCGGAAGGCTTGCACATTGTCCTTTGTGAAACCGGGCCTCCGGTGCGTTGGAGCTTGGCTGCCTCTGTCAACCGGGATATTTGATCCTTTTAATCACAAATTACAAGAAGCACATCTTTACAAAATGTGACCGCACTCTGCACATCTTGCACTTTACTCAAATTAATACTACTTACACGTTTCGTTCTGCTTTTTCAGGTACTCGTTTCCCGTCCCTTCATTTGCCGAATTGGCTCTTACTGTGTACAGCCTGGCACTGAAGAAAAGGCAGTTTTGTTCCCCTGAGGACTGGATATTGTAAATGGACAGAGTGACAATAAATTCTACCCGGTGGCTCGTAAAAGGAGCAGCTGCACAAAGGGGCTAAAGCTGGTGGTAAAGTCCTGGCTTGCAGCTCAGTACCCTTGGTCCAAAACCAGTAAAAAAAAAAAAAAAAAAGAGCCATCGTTGGAAATTTAAGTTCAAGCCCATTTAGGCAGCGACGGCTGTAAACATGCATCGGGTCATGCGGCTCGATGGCTGACTCGGTCCCCGGATGGCATCAGTCACCCGTCCGCCTCCGTCGGCGATACGAGGACCTGGCGGGGCAGGAAATCCAAACAAAGCTTTAGGCCCAGTGACTAACGGCCAATCAGGCGGCGATCTGGGGCTGTTTATCAGCACCAATGACAACAGAAGCAAATATTCTAGAAATTATAGGAATTTTAGCCAAGAAACTAGACTGTATTGAAAAGAAATTATTGAAAAAAATGGTATTTTTTCATAGATTCATTCTGTAAATCTTTAGTTGTTTTTTTTTTAACTCTCCCTATGTTTCTTTTTGTGTATGTCATTCTAAGTAACGCTGAATCTGTTTTAAACTTTAAAATATCAACCATGTCAACCAGAATTGGCGCCACCGTGGGTCATGTGTCCGCAACCACAGATGGTAAACATCTCCGGGTTATTCCCAGAGAAATGAGCCTCGTGATGTCGTCAGCAGTGACGGCCCTGGTCGGCAAAGAGCTCGGATATGGATATGAAACAGCCGGCGAAGAGTGACATGTCCTTGCTTTATTCGCCAAAGGTGTCCGGTGTGAACGCGGCTCGGGACCAGGACGCCGCGGCTGCCTTCAATGAAGTCGGTGGTCTCATGTCTTAGCAACGAACATGTGAAACTGGCCTTTTGCGTCATTTCCTGACGGATTCTAACTCAGCTACTCACGTCTGTCGCCAATGTGATAACACGTCCCGAACTTCCAGCTTGTTCCTTCGATGTCTCTGCTTGGTCTGTGGGTCCGGACATGGTCAGAACAAGGGAGTTAGAGACGTTAGATGTTGACACTTTTCTTTATCTTTTTACATTTCATTTTAAATCTGCTGTGGACACGCCCTCATCTTGTTGTCCTGCGCGAGCAGACGGACGAGCTGATCAAAAATTCCCATCTCGGAATCAACTCTGGGTGCTGTGTGCACCGGTTCTGCCCCCCCCCTCCTTATTTTTAGCTCAGGCCTTTCATTATTCTTTTTTTTTTTCAAATTTCCACTTCCATTGTGCTTCCAGTCCGTTACAATTTTGCAGCGTTGCATTTTGAGGGGGGGAACTGTAGCAGGAGCATTATTATTACTATTATTTATTCTGATCGGGGAACACCCGCCCGACCTGCCCCGCCAGGCCGGTGGCTCGCTGTTATTCCTGCACACGTCAGGGCCGTTGGTGCTGCCCAGTGACGCTATCGAGAGAAAAAAAAGCACTCAAAGCCCTCTGCTTGAGTAAATGGAGTGACAACAGTATTGAAGGCTACTCCGTCAGCAGTAAAGCCCTGCAGTTAAACTCGCATTTAGCAGTTGGCTTAACCAAGGAAAGAAATGCTGAATTTCAAAGCGACAGGACACATGGAGCCTTGTTTAAGTAAACTCAGCTGTTTTTTGCAGCTAAAGTCTTTTCTGGCTCTCGCACTCCGTTTCCTGTCAGAATCGGGGACGTTTGGAGCCACTTTTTGTTTTTTAGTGCAGCTGCCACTTGATGATGCTCAGTGTCGAGTGGTGTCGGATCGCGGAGGCGTTAACATGGGCATGTCCCGCGTTAACGCACCAGTGGCGAGAATCCTGTTGACTCCGGTTTTCAGTTTTATCTCCAGCTTTGGGAGTTTGGGGTGGAAGGCAGAAACGCTCATCTTAAAATTTTCGAAATGAACTGAGCATGAAAGTTAAATCTTGAGCTTGGAAAAAAAAACAAAAACCCTTGAACAAAGTTTTCAACCACATCTCAAGGTCTTCAGCAAAAAGAGAGATGCGCTGTACATGGTTATTATTATCATGTGACTGAATGAGAACGGTCCAAGAGTAGATCGAGCGTCAGTTTCAATTTTACACTTTTTTAGAAATATCAAACAATCTTTAGGTAACGTAAAATATTTACTGCTTCCTTAAGCTAAGAAAAGGCTGAGCTACAAAGTTTTTTGCCACTTATTTATGTGTCAAAATCCAACTATCCAGCAGACACATCTGTATATATATATATATATATATATATATATATGTATATGTATATAAAAAAACAAGTTACACAAGCACCATTGCTGCAGTTTTTCCTACAGGAATGATGCTGTAGAAAAAAATCAAAAAACACCTCCATTTTTGGCTGAGAGCAGCTGGGCCCATTGTCGGTGGCCACAGGCTGCCAAGTTGATTCGCATGTATAGAAAACCTCACAAAAGGAACCCAAGCTGTACAATAAGTTACACAACAGCTGCTATGACAGTTTCCTGGGGAGGTGGGGGGGCAGAAAGCTGAGAGTAGACCCTGAATAGGGCCTCTGCTCTGCTGATGTTTTCTCCTGTGCTGGGGCCCCGGTGACCACGTTGTGCTCGGCCCTTTTTCACGCCACTGCACAGAGAAGTGAAGCGGCTTCATTCGAAACAGAGAATGAAAAGCGGTGGGGGGGGGCCTCAGGGTTAGAAAGCTATTTCAAAGTCCCCTTTTTATTCATAATGGCCCCTTCAAAAGGGGCCGGGTCGATCACGATGTTTGACCATCGTGGCCTCGTGCGCCGCTGCTGTGCTGCTCTCTGCCCTTTCAAACATTTGATTTTATTTTTAGAGCCGCTTGATAAAAGCAACCCAGTCTCTGAAATTGTGTTTGGTCTCGTGCATTAGCGGTGGGCATGGTGGTGGTGGTGGTGGGTCGGGGGGGGTCAGTCAGTACCATGGCAAGAAGATGATGGAGAAAGTGCCGTACAGGCTGGTTTTAATTAGATAAAACTTCCCCCTGTAAACACAGGAGCACTCGAGCGTCAAGTTCCGCATTAATGGTTTTAATACGATAATAAAAAACTGGAGCCAAAATTGGAGGAACACTGGGCTCAAACAGTATCATCATTTCTGCTTTCTGTGCATTTCCAAGGCATTTATGATCAACAATATGTGCATTGCAGTTTTCAAAACAGCGTCCAAATCAAGGGTAAAATAGCCAGAGACAGTGAGACTGTTAAATAAAACAAAAAAAGTTCATATGTAAAAGAGAAAATAAGAAAATAGCAAATCCTGAAAATGCTGATTAAGGCGAACGATACGGGAACTGATGAGGATAAACGGTATCAACTTAAAAATGTGATTAAAAAAACATGAATGCAGTAAAATTTTATAGGGAAGAATGAGTCATTTTGAAGGGGGAACTGTAGCAGGAGCATTATTATTACTATTATTTATTCTGATCAGCCTGCAGTTTCCCATCATTCCCTTGCCTGGGATTCTTTTGTCCTCATGTGTGGCCGTGTGCCGGTGGAGGCCTGTGAGCCGTTGGCCACCGAGATAAGTTCCCTCCATTTTGACTCGTTGTGGAAGCTCCGGCCCAGGGACCCGCGAGGGGAACACCCGCCCGACCTGCCCCGCCAGGCCGGTGGCTCGCTGTTATTCCTGCACACGTCAGGGCCGTTGCTGCTGCCCAGTGACGCTATCGAGAGAAAAAAAAGCACTCAAAGCCCTCTGCTTGAGTAAATGGAGTGACAACAGTATTGAAGGCTACTCTGTCAGCAGTAAAGCCCTGCAGTTAAACTCGCATTTAGCAGTTGGCTTAACCAAGGAAAGAAATGCTGAATTTCAAAGCGACAGGACACATGGAGCCTTGTTTAAGTAAACTCAGCTGTTTTTTGCAGCTAAAGTCTTTTCTGGCTCTCACACTCCGTTTCCTGTCAGAGTCGGGGACGTTTGGAGCCACTTTTTGTTTTTTAGTGCAGCTGCCACTTGATGATGCTCAGTGTCGAGTGGTGTCGGATCACGGAGGCGTGTCCCGATAAATAGTATCAACTTAAAAATGTGATTAAAAAAAATGAATGCAGTAAGATTTAATAGGGAAGAATGAGTCTGTGAAATAAAATGGTTTGATCCATAAAAGCGCTGCTGTGGCTGGGTCGAGCTTTGTCGTTGTTTCAACAGACGTTAATGCAGAACTTCAAATTTCTACGGTGAATCAAATGGATTTTCATTCAAAAGTAATTAATTCATTGATTGATTGATTGATTGATTCATTCATTCAATTTGTCTAAATTTTTGTACCGTTGAAACAGTGTTTTACTTACATGTGAGCACTTTAATACAAAATTAGTCTAAAATGGTGAAAGTAGTAACCAGTAAACTTGAAATTCTGTCCAGGAGAAACTCTCAGAGTTCAGAGCTGTGTGGACGGAAAACCCCGCGGCGGACGGGGAGTCAGCCGTGTTTGAGGATGCATCGGGATCCGCATTGGTTCGCCGTGTGGGTGGGGCTTGCGTAGAGTCACGCCGCATCACATCGGGTAATGTCGGGGCTACTGCTAATATGAGGCAACAACTAGTAAATAGTGAGCTTCTGTTAGCCCCCTAGTGGCAGGTACCAGTGGAAGCTGTGGGGATCTTCTGTAACTCGGGATATCTCCTTTATCCAGCGGTGAACTGGGGAAATTTTCGGGTTTTTTTGATGTTTGAAGTGTTTGAATAGAGACTAAAATTGCAGAACGCTGATTACGTGGCCTTGGTTTGCCTCCTACGGAAAACAGGGGGATCTTCCTGCCTGAGCCAAAGCGCGACTCTTCCAACATGGTGTTGCATTAGCCGGCAAGGATCAATTATCCAGGGAAAACAAGAGCCAGCTCCACCCGGTGCCCGAAACATGTTGAAGCCGTGGGGAACCTTAAACACACTCGGTGCAGTTCTGGACTCCCAGACGAACTGCTTTGAAGAGGCACAGCGTTTTTTCAGGAGATGCTCACAGTGGGAAGTGTGTTAGCCTCCGTGTCGGGCAGCAGATTTCAGGGCTGGTTAGTGTTGTTAACCTCTCACCTTCCTGCCCGTCGCTGTCACCTGAAGTTCGGATCTAGGAAAAAACCACCCCGGACTTTTCCCAATCAGGTGACAAAGCCCCAGAAGCCGAAAACAAAGAGGAGGGCGACAAGCGTCCTGGCGGATACCGTCCGGCCTCCGAAGCCTCCAAACTCCAGGGGGCACCGCAGAGCTTTTCTGCCAATCTAAAAAGTGACTGAGATTTAAGCCTCAGACTTTGACATGAGTTGTTTTTAATGTTTAAAGTGAATTGACTTCTTTGTGTTTCATGAGCATTTATATATATAATGTATACGTACACACAGTTGTTTTCTGTTTATGTACAACCAAGATGCAACGTAAATATGTTTTTAGAAAACAGTTTTGACCAGATTGTTTTTTACACAATGAGGAAATGTAGATACGCTGATACTCAATGAATCAGTTAAATGTTAAGGGACAACACGTTTGTTTTTTTGCTAAAATATCTGACATTACAGCACAACATCCGCTTGTAGTGACTCCAGCATCGTCAGGCTTGTTCACGGTTCTGTTCAGATCCTCACAGAACCTGGTTCAGGAAAAGGTCCCGGTTCTGGTTTGATAGAGAAGAAAGTTCACAGTGACGTCGGACACAACCCTGTTGATTCACATTGAACCAAAACCACCATCTTTCCTGAACCTGAACTGAAACCACAGAGAGACTCTGGATGTGGACCTGGTCTCTGGATGTGGACCTGTTCTCTGGATATGGATCTGGTCTCTTGATGTAACAGTCGTATACTTTGTACCCCCCCCATTCACACCACCACCCTCTTATTGACTCCAATGGTTTTAATACATGTAGAACTTCATTAATACATAAAAAAAAGTTGCCTCTGAACATAATTGAGTCATTGATTGTGTTTCTTATAGAACATATTTGCAGTTATGTTGCATATAAATATAATTTCCAAGAGACAGAGTCAACCTCACCTTGGCATCTCACCCCCCCCCCCCCCCCCACCAGCTGGGATTCGAAGTGCCAGCTGCGGTGCGTTCTCGGTAGCCACTTAGGGTGTGATGGCTGACGGCCTATGGCTAGAGCTACGACCGCCTCATCTTTTTTATTTTTTCTTCCCCCAGGATGGACCAAGTTCGCGCGGCTGACGCGTGCGCTCACCAACAACCGCAACACGCTGCAGCAGCTGGCGCCGATAGGCAAACATGAGGTCAGCCACAAGCAGTCCAGACTGGCGGAGGTGAGCGCACGCACACACGCACACGCACACACACACACACACACACACACACACACACAGGGATACACAGAATCACTGTACCCTGGTCAGGTGTGTGTCTAAACTCCAGGTAACCGTCATAACCAGGGGAACCAGGCTCCCAGTTTTCTCTCACTGGCGAACATGGACCAGGGTTGAAACGATTACGAGCAAACATAATGTAAAATATAATTAATCACCGTTGGTCTCGGGAGCAGTCGTCGTCCCGTTGCTACACCGCCGAAGGGAAATGTTTCATTTGGGCAGCTGCCGTCGTGGGACTGGAGGTCAGAGCGGGTCAAGGTGCTGTCAGACGACAGCCCACAGTGGCCGCCGCCGGGCCGGGCCATTGGCTGACGGCGACGTCGGTTAGCGGGTGTGTCTTGGATCACGTCTACCACTGAAGGTCGGAGTCCGCGGGTCACTTCCTGTCTAGTCGCTGGTCCGCCAGCGTCTACTCCGTCTCTCACCCATTTTCCTAAGAAGGCGAGAGCGCGTCACCGGAGTTTTCGCTCCATATTCTAGGATGGATGAGAATCTACTGCAGCACTCCAGAGTTTAGGTTGAGCCCTTTGTGATTAGTAACAAAGACTCATTAACTTTTCCAGGGCTGCAAAACTGCTGTTCCCACGAAAAATCTACCAAATGCAGCCGCACACGTCGTTATACGTCGTTATAGGCGATGTCTTAGGCTTTAATTAGCTGTAATGTAATAACCCCCCCGCACGGTCCATTTTCGTACTTGTAGTTCAATATTTGTGCAGCAAGCTGCCAGGCTGCTGGCTTTGGTAGATGGTGTTTCTAAATGCTGCTAAATATACAACAAATAAATAAACAAATATTAAATAATATGTGAGACTATGCATGGCCCCTGTGTAGATAGATTAATGAACTCTTTTAGACGTTTATGAGTTTCCAAATGTCAGCATGATGTAGCACAACCAAGAAATATTTTACACTTACACTTGTGCTCTTGATTAACTTTGTATAAAAGTGTCTTATATTCAATAAAAAATGTTACCAGCCCTTTCAAGCTAATGATGCTCCAGGAAGCTCGTAACAGAAAAAAAAAACTACTTCAACATGTGATTAAAAATGGTTCAAAATAAGGGAACGACGGCTAAACTGTCACCTGGGAGTTGAGGCTGATTTGTTCCTCTACGTCGAACCTTTGCCATAGCATCAACACATCAACCCTACACAAATAAAAAACGTCATATAAAACTTCAACAGCCACATTTGCACTGTCTTATCAATGCCAACTAGACAGGCATGGGGGGGGCACGTTGTACCTGACACAACAACCATGTCCTAAATACATCCATCCTACCAACGCCCCCCGACAAACGCTTGCATCCTGTCTTCTTCGCCACTGCAGTGGTCGGACATGGAGAGCAGTGCCTCCTCTGCTCCCCTGGACTGCAGGTGTCATTAAAATTTCATGCCGGGCGGGAGACGGGACACCATGGGCACTCGGAGTGATTGTGGCTGCCGCTAGAAATCTAGAAAATGTTTTTTTAGGGAGGGGGGAACTGGCTGTAGCCCCCCCAAAAAAACCTCTGTTTTATTCATGAAGGTCTGAGCATAGTATATCGCCTTTAATCCGAATTTGTTTGCCTTCCATCCCCATTTTGGCGCCTGAAGCGAGGAACACTGTGTGTGTGTTTTAGTGAAGGTGTTACCTCCGAGGCGGTTTAAAGGGGTTGAGGGCGAGGGGGGGGGGGGGGGGGTGACAGAGGGAGGGGGGAGGGGAAAAAGAGGAGGATGAAATGGGAAACATTGAAAAGACAGTGAAGTTGGGGGGCGGCAGAGGAGACAGGAAAAGAATCAGAGGGCAAGAGAAAGTCTAAGGAGGGAGGAAAGGGAAAGTAATAATTTAAGTGAGGAAGTAGGAGGAATGAGGATGGAAGGGAGGAGGGAAGTTATAAGGAAAAGAAGTAGGGAGAGAGGGAAATGGAGACCCGAAGCCCGACCTCGTTACTCTCTCCTCCCCCAGCTTCAAGGAATCAGCCTAACCTCGCTGAGTTTAGGGTCAACCGGAGAAAACGATACCCTCTCCTCAACCAGCCGATGTGGTTGAGCCGATTGTGGTTTACAATGAAGTTTTCTTTCCCATGGATCAGGAGCAGAACCTGAAATTCTGGTTTTGCTGTGGTACTTTTAAAAGAAAGTAAAGAGATGAAGGTCATGATGTTGAAGAGGAGCAGGAGGAAATTAAATAAGGATGGAAGGAGGAAAAGAGAAAGGAGGAAAATATGAGGGGACGAAGTTGTAGAGGGGGGAGGCTAGGAAGCAAAGGACAGAAGGATGTGAGAAAAATGGAGAGGGGGGCAAAAAAAAAGAAGCGATGCCCAGAGGGAGGCAGGAAGAGGAAAAGGCAGAAAGTCAAAAGACGAGCTTCCACACGGAGCCTGGCGTTGGATGGCAGGCGGTTGTGTAACGTCCTGACTCTCAATAGACATCACAGGTGATCCATCTGCTCCTCGGCCCTGAAAGGCACAGCTGGCGTCTTCTGTGGAGAGCGCCGTCGAGTGTCACGTAACCAGCAGCCGTCGCCACCCCCCCTGAACCCCACCACAACGCCGGGCTCGTACGTCTCAATGTTGCTGAGCGGCGGCGCTGTTTGATTGGCAGATTTGATGGCGAGGACTAGATGAGATGCAACTCCGCTGCTGTGAAGCTGTCGCTGCCGACCCACAGCTCTGCTGGGCCGGCGTTGGCCCGGCGTTGGCTCGATGTTGGCCTGGTGTTGGCCCGGTGTTGGCTCGGCCTTGGCCCGGCAATGGGCCCGGAGATGGGCTCAGCGATGGCTCAGCGATGGGCCCGGCGCTGGGCCTGGCGAAGGCTGGGCGATGGGCTGGCGATGGACCTTAACATCGGATCGAGTCCTGCTGTGTGGACCGGGACTAACTCTGATGTAATAGATGTCCCATTAAGAATAGGCCCATTACAGTAATTAATGGTAGTAATGATGGACAGGAGTAGAAGTAATAGACACTCATGTGGTATTAGAAGTACTAGCAGTAGCAGTAGTAGCGGTAGCAATAGTAGTAGTAGTAGTAGTAGTAGTAGTAACAGTAGAAGTACCTGTGGTAGTAGTAGTAGTATTAACAGTAGAAGTACCGGTGGTGGTAGTAGCAGTAGTAGTAGCAGTAGTAGTAGTAGTTACAGTAGTAACAGTAGTAGTACCTGTGGTAGTAGTATTAGCAGTAGTAGTAGCAGTAGTAGTAGCAGTGGTAGTAGTAGTTACAGTAGTAACAGTATTAGTACCTGTTGTAGTGGTAGCAGTAGTAGTAACAGTGGTAACAGTAGTAGTACCTGTGGTGGTAGTAGTAGTAGTAGTAGTAACTGTGGTAACAGCAGCTGTGACTTGAAAACATTCAGGTGGAATCTTTTGGATTATTTTGGATCTCAGGATTGTATGTTGTATTATTCTATTATTCTATATGAGCAGCTGTAGATTCCATTACCCTTCATCTCTGCAGCAGCTGGAACTGAACACAGACAATGTGCAGTTTGGTCCACGGGCTAATGTGTAGAGAGTGTGTGTGTGCGTGTGTGTGTGTTAGTGTGTGTTGTTGTTGTGTGTGTGTGGCCGTTTTCTGTTTTAATCTAGTCTCTGTTCCACAGATGAGGCCGAGCGCGGCGCAGGTGACGAACAACACAGAAAAATTATAATCTTAGTTTTTTTTTCTTTGTTTCTTTCCCGCTCAACTATATATTTTTTTTTACCTTTCGTCTCATTCCAGTCCGTCTCCGTCTCCGTCTCATATCAGGACACATTTGTTCATAATGTGATTCTGTCACAGTGAAAGACGAAAACGGATGAAAAGTTCGGTGGAAAAAACAAACAAACCCGAATGTACTTTTCTTGCTGACTAAATAGAGCTTTTTTCCACTTAAATCTCTTTCTATCTTTCTACCTCTAATGTATCTTTCATTTTTCTATCTTGCCCGAGGCATTTAGATTGTGAGATAGAAATGAAGAAATATAAATATAATTAAATATAATTAATTATTAGAGATTTAATAGACCCAAACTTTTTCTCCTTTTTCTCCTACAAGAGGAGTCAAAGAGGAGAATTTTATTTGAATGGCTCAGGGTCAAGCTGGAGTCAAGTGAGAAAGAAGAGCTGCTTTTTTTCTGCAGCTCTTCAAGTTTAAATTGCTGTATACTCTCCTAAATAATCTACATTTACTTCAGTACACATCAAAAGATTTTTTCATAGTATTTTTCAACAATTTTTTTAAATATTCAATTTTTTTTTTAAACAATTTGAAATCCACAAACACCGTGAGACAATGATGTCTGACAAATTAAATGTAATTTAAACAGTACCTTTGTATGAGAAGGACGAAATCTGTAAATTTAAACCCTTGGAAATTGGATATAAAGCGAGGTCCATCATCATCATCGGCCTCAAATTATACTACATTGTTAAAATAAATAAAATAAATAAATAGATACATAAATAAAGAGGCCAAAAATCATCACGAATGAAATGATGTCAGATGTTGTTTTTGAACATCTTTGAACGCGCCGGTGATGTTAATGTGTTTATTGTGTATTTATAACGTCCTTTAATGTTTATTCATCACAGGGAACCTTCGATCGTCTCTCGGTAGAGAGCTGTTCTCGGTAAAAGAAAATGTGAAAGCGTTTTACTGAGCAAAGGTTCCCGGTTCCGTCCCATCTCCAGGTCCTGCAGCTCAACTCCGACATCCTCCCTCAGTACAAGCAGGAGGCCCCCAAGACGCCCCCCCACATCATCCTCCACTACTGCACCTTCAAGACCACGTGGGACTGGGTGATCCTCATTCTCACCTTCTACACCGCCATCATGGTGCCCTACAACGTCTCCTTCAAGACCAAGCAGAACAACATCGTGTGGCTGGTGCTGGACAGCGTGGTGGACGTCATCTTCCTGGTCGACATCGTCCTCAACTTCCACACCACCTTCGTGGGGCCCGGCGGCGAGGTCATCTCCGACCCCAAGCTCATCCGCATGAACTACCTGAAGACTTGGTTCGTCATCGACCTGCTGTCCTGCCTGCCCTACGACATCATCAACGCCTTCGAGAACGTGGACGAGGTACGGTCGTCGCCCTTTGTGTATTTGTTTTAGTTTTATTTCTGTAAACATAAACTATAAATGGCTGATCATATAAACAGACCTCCATTTTGAGTCCACCGCAACCAGTGTTTCCCCTCGATATGGGGTTGCGGGGGGGGGGGGGGTGATCCGGACCCCGGCTGGATCAAAACGTTGCTCGGTTTGAGCTTTGGACAGAGGAGGGAAGGTTCTGGATTTGAAGCGTCGGCATCTGATCAGCTGCTGCTTCCGTCGGCCTCTGTGACCAAGACTCAGAGGCTGTTTGCCCTTTTATTTATTTATTTTTTTTTTCTTCCCATAATGAGATCAGGACTGTACCTATTTATTTATTTATTTATTTATTTTTTCACGGCCATTTACACCCGTCAAGATATCCAGGAGTTACAATACAGCTGCCGAGTCCATTAGAGGTGATTTTCCGCTCGGTTTCCCACTGAATTAATTAGACGTCAGGCCGAGTGGAAGAAGCCATCGACCTGCGAGTGAAATGAAAAAAAAAAACCCACACAGGACAAGTGATACCTGCTGACGTCCGACGTCAGTTTTCCTCTGTGTTTTTGTGTTTGAGTGTTTTAATCTTTTCGTGAGCAGGTGTGTAATTTTTTTTTTGTCTGTGGGGAGAAATATGCTTTTGTGTACATGCACATGAACACACACACACAAACGGGTTTAATAACATGGGGTTTTAAATGTCAGTAATAATAATAATAATAATAATGATGATAATAATAATAATAATACCAGTATTTAAGCTGGCAGTTGCTGAATTTCCAACATCTTTTCATTTTTTTCATGTGGCCCCCCCCCCAGAAAAACAACAAAAAAAAAACCCTATCCCACTTTATCCCACCTCCTTCACCAACACATTTCACTAAAAACGTCTGATACACAAACTTGGACATTTTGGACAGTTTTTTTGGACGTTTCATAGACAGTTTAGAGACTCAAACATTAAAGTGATCCACATGATAACATTCACTCATCAGCCCAAAAAGGAGGTGCAGCCGAGGATGACCGGACCCTCATTTGTTTTCAGGTATTTGGTCCCAAACCGATTGAACGTGTTAAAGATTTTGATTGGGACGGTGCTGCCGAATGTCATGTGGAAAAAAAAACAACAACAAAACAAAAAAATAAATTCAACCTGGTGGAGTCCATCCAGCAGTTGTCGAGCTTCGTTAGAAAGAAGGCAACGGATATCGTGTCTGTTGTTCCTCCTCGTACACAGTGCAACAGTGCTCAAGGAGGCGACAGACAGCAGATGGGGCGGCGGGGGGATGGGCCCCCCTCACGTATTCCACCTCCAGTGTCTGATGCTCCCGCCCCAGACACCGCGGAGTCCACGGTCACGTTGAGACCGGGTCACGTTCACGCCCGCGGTCGGCTCCAGGTCAGACTGGCTTCTCTGCTGAGAGTTATGAAAAAAGGAGTATTGTTGCTATAGTTACAGTTTCATAAATTTACCTTGAGACAGATTTAGAAAAGCAGCAACACTGTTCCCAGAACAGCGTGTCCTGATGTACCTTTTAAACTGACCCTTCCCCCTAAGCCAGTTGGGAGTCAGGTATTCCCATGCCCCCGTGTATCATATTAAACACAGGTAAATTATACCCTGGAACACTGTCTAACAGGCTGTGAAGGCCCTAATGACGTGATATGCCCCCCCCCCCCCGATACATCGTTACTTTCATGTAACAGAAAATGTTTTTGAGTGAATAACAAAATGTGGCATTTAATGGCTTTTTAATTTTTTTACCCATCATGAGAAGCTCAAATATGCATATTTGGCTTCGGGCCAGTGCTATTGAGCCCATATGTCTCGGTGTTAAACAACCTGCCCAGTATGTCTTTGCGCGTCCCCTCCACCAGACCGGGCGCCGCGCGTTGCACCGAAGGATGCCGGTGGGGCTGCCCTTCGGTTCAGGTGTCGCCCGTGCTCCGGCCCCAGCGCCGGCCCCAGTGCCAGCCGCTGCTGATGGATTCGATGAGGCCCCCCGCCGAGTGGAGGGTATTTTCTGCTGCCATCTTTTAAACAGTGGACAGCAACAAGCGGTGGGGGGGTTGGGGGTTTGGGGGGGGGGGGTGTCTGGGGCTGAGAGGAAATCGATCCCACATAAATTTCCAGGCACTGAAGAGGGCACAGCCAAAGTGCTGCCTCTCTCTTCTCTTCCCCTCTTCGGTAAATTGACGTTTTTATTTTTGTTTGTTTGTTTGTTTGATTGATTTTTGCTGCTCCTCAGGGGGAGAACTTCCCTTTTCTCTCTGACTCTGGGAAAACCTCATTATTTTCAACCGAGGTTGAGCATAACCACATTAAACCGACCAACATTAGGATCTGTGTCAGTTTTAGTGGCAACTAGCTCTTATTTCAATTATTCATTCATCTTTGATTAACTGATTAATATTTGAGTGGATGTAAGGTGCAAAGGGATGTCTTTCAAATTACTTCTTTGTCTCAAAATAATAAAAAATTCAAAGATATTCAATTTCCAGTGTTATAAAACTGGAAAGATTTGCAAAAAAATTAAAAAAACAAACAAACAAAAACTATTTGCATTTTTGATTGATAAAAATGACTTAAAATTATTTTTTATTGACTGTATGAATTGATCAAATTAACCAAAACATTTGATATTTCTTTTTTTTTCAGAGTTTATTTGTCAGCAAATGAGCCAGAGTTGGCATAGAAGGCTCAGAACTTCCATCTGGACAAGATGTTAACATAGAACTGGTAAAAAAAAACCAAAATAAAATGTGCATCCAAACAAAAAGACATATTCATTTTTACAACACAATAAATATCAGTGAGTTAATGAATTGATTGTTTTAGCACATTGTCAGCAACAGGACAGGTTGAACCGGTTTTAATTTTGCCAAACTATTTTTGCTCCAGTGGCTCTGCAACATCTCAACAATTATTTAGCACAACAATTGTATCTGCCTCTCCAACAAACCGGAAGCGGAGCCTTGGAATCAATATATATATAAAAAAGGGATTTAAATGAAAAATGATAATCTCAGCGGCCGCATTGTTTGTCTTTGGTGTTTATTTAGGGCCCAGTCTGTTGGCCGCTCCTCCGTTGAAACCCCACTGGTGTCGCCGGCAGGTCCCCAGATCTCGGCCATTCGCTTGGCCCCATGAAACGTGTCCTGAACTATGAGAACAAGATGCCAGCAGTTGCGTTAGAAATAAAAGATGAGCTTTTTTTTCCTTTTCAAGCGCAAAGATTTATCTTTTCTTTTCTTTTCCTCTCTGTTCCTGTTCCTGTCAACATTTCGGAGATGCGCACGGGTCCAAGGCGGCGTCGGCGGCAGAGTGGACGAGGCGGTCAGCCGATGTCAGTGAAACGGCAGCGGGGAAACAATGTGACGTCCTCGTGGGGCATTGTCGATGCCCCCCCGCATCCTGCAGGTCCCCAAAGCCACCTGCCGTCACCGAGGAGCCCGGAAGGGGCTGATGGGAGCTCGTGATGAGTTGTGGTGGTGGTGGGGGGCTGCGGGAACCGTGGCGGCTCAGGAAAAACCTAATCCGGGCTGACCTTTCAGGGCGGCGTGCATGTTGTCACCGCCGGCTGAGCTGACAGGGCCGGGAGGAAGCAGTGTGGTGGAGGGGGGTGGGGGTGGAGGGATATTAACACACAGCATGTTTACACTGACAGATGGAGGAAAGCAGGGAAGGAGGAAGAGGTGGGCGTCGGTGTGTCAGCTAAATGAGTCAAATGTACTGTAAAGGAGCCACAGAGGGATAAATAGGTGGGGAGATGGAGGGATGGAGGAACAGAGTGATGAATGGAGGGAAAGTGTCTGAAGCGCTCTAATAAAATCTAAAGGAGGGAGGGCTGAAGGAAAAAGCTAAAGAAGCTGCAGAAACAGAGGATGAGGAGCAGTTGGAGAGAGGACGTGGGTGATGGAGGAACGGGAGGTGTGGTAGAGATATGTAGGATGGATGAAAACACTTCGCGGCTAAAGGAGTGTATGGAAGATGTCGTATATTTACTGTAGACGCATCAGGATGCAAATCAAGGCGACATATCTGAGGTTAAAACTTTCTCCGTGTCTTAGCAGGTGACCAGCGTTGGTTATATCTCCTTTTCTATTTGTTTTGTTTTTCTAATATAGGACGAGAATAGAATCTTCCCCGAACGCTGTGCCGCTCTTCCCCAGCAGGTGGGGTCTATTTCCTGGCGTTTCAGGCCGTAAGCACTCGCGCCCTGTGCGTTTTGATTGGACGGTGACTTGCCTTTGACGTCCGGTATTTCCTGTCTTTGTCGGCCACTCTCAGCAGTTTCCACAATGTCACCTGAATGTTTTATGGTTAATCTAAGAAAATGAAAAAAAATTGCTCCACCTGGACACGATGAAAAAACCTACACAAAAAACCCGTTAATTTTTTTTTTTTTTTTTTTGGGGGGGGGGGGGGGGCTTAAGGCCGTTTGGCCTTAAGTGACAGTTGGAGGCTCAGCTGAGGCACGTCACTCTTTTTTTCTTATTCTGCTGCTAAATGTTGACACATTTTAAATTTTTAATGCTCGCCGGATGGAGCACTGGAAAAATGCATTAGGGCTCCCAGGGTCGGGAGCATGCAACGCGGGTCCTCGGCTTTGAGCACGACGGGGGGAGGGGCTGGCGCCGTTGAGAAAGGACCCCCCCCCCCAGCGGATGTGTAGTTTCCATCCTAATGGTTGCGGTGTCGTTCTCGGGCCCAGCGACGCGTCGACGGGCGGGTGCTTGCGAGGCGTGAGTATATCGGCACTGTGCCACTTTTGAAGAACTCCGGCTGGGTCTGTGCCGTCAAGAAATTGGCTCTTTATCATTTAAGGAAAAAAAACCACACCAAACGTTGCTGAGGTTGAGCACAGATGCAGATCGGCAATTACTCTATGTATGTGTGTTATGTGTATTTTCACTTATTGTCAACAAATCCCAAACCAATAATCAATTTATTCTGTGTACACGTGTTGTGTGTGTTCGGGTCCGGACCCTGACTTATCTGATCCCTCTGGGCCTTAGATGCTCCGTTGTTGTCCAGGAGCCATTAAAAACATGTCAGTGTATTCACACCAGCTACTGTGTTACATGTTCCTTCATCACCATGAACACACACACACACACACACACACACACACACAGTCCCGCTGCCACCCACTAGAGCTTTAAATGGGGATTAATCTGCTGCAGAAAATAGTCCCCAATAAGCTTAGTTTAAAACTAGAGTTTGAAACTCTATTTTAGGAAATTACTAAACCTCCTTTTTTAAAGAATTAAACAGTGTATTTATGATTGGTTTTAAAAGGTTTCCGTCCTCAGAGCCAGTGGGCCCCGGAGCTGAGAGACGGCCTGAGACATCACTGGTTTCAGGCTGTTGTCACGGTTTGGTTGACTATGAGCACAACAGCGTGTAGAGTATCACTCCCCACGCACACCTCCAGGGGGGGCGGAGCTACCGTGGCGGGTGGCAGGAGCCCTGCTGGGACGAGGTCAGGCTCTGGAGCCAGGACCTGGAAGGTGAGGCCAGACAGAGGAGCCGAAACATTTCTTAAACCCAGAGGGACCCGAGCCAATGCCTTTCCCCCATTGAAGCCTGCGAGATGCAGCTTAAAGCTCTGGGAAAGCTAGCGAGTGGTTCTCCGACCCGCTGTGCAAGAGCCGAAACGGTGACTGTGCAAAGTAAATGTTCTTTTACTTGGTTTATTACTGCTGCTGAGTATTAATTTGGCAGCTGAGGAGCACAGCTCTGTGCTGTTCCACTCTCAGTGAGTAAATTACTGTAACGGGCTGTAAAATTTCAGCATTTCATCATTTAAGCCAAAGTAAAATGGCAACACTTGACTTTAAATCCCTCTTTATTTAGGTGGAGGCTGGTGTATAAACATTTTAATTAAAGAAAATATGGTATAACAGTTTTACATTAGAATTTATGTTTGTTGACAAATACTGTATGTTAATAAACTCTGAAAATGGCCTTAAATCTGCTTATAACTAAATTTAGTGTACTATAAACTATTCATTACATGCTTATATAGACTAGAGCCAATAAATGTTAAATAATATGGCTTAAAGTGTTGGAACTAAACTGTAATTTAACTTGAATTAAAGACATTCAGTGAGATGAGGCTAAATGCTGCTGTCAAAGCCTTATGGGAAGTGGAGTTTTTGACTGCTCACAAAGTAATTGCTTAATCTAAGAGATAATAATATTCCCAGAAAAAGAAAGAAGACCAAGGGAACATGTTTCAGCTTTTTAAGGCCAATTTATGCTTCCCGCTTCAAACCTTAGCGGTAGCCAGACGTGAACCTCCCAAAAACGCGATGTGGCGACGCAGACTGCAAGTCCTGTGATTGGTCAGCTTCGTAGCGTCGTGTTTGTGGCTTTTCCGCCTTTGTGTAAATGTTTGGTGACGCGTGGCTGCGGGTCATGCGGCGCCGGTCCCTGCTGCTCCTGTCGCTTTGTTAATTGTGTTGAGAGGGATTGTGCAGAGCGCGGCCGACGCCCCAGGTCCTGGCGGCTGCTCCTGTCGTCGTCGTTCGGCTTTGTTTATTATGAGCCTTTTTGAGGAGACGGGTATTCAGTCCCGTCGGGTTGTGGACGGTAGGAAAAACGGGGTCGCGGGCGACCATGTCCTCGCCGGCAAGAGGGAGAGAGTGTAAAGGAACCGGCGTCTGTCGCAGAGTCACGGCGGTCGCATGAAGGCGTCTGCGCCGTGTTGGAGAGCTCCCTTGGGTTCAATGTGTTACCCAGACGGACCCTTTGAAAGCGTCCGGTGCCGAGGTGTCGTGTCCTGGCTCCAGACCACCGATGCCGACCCGACCCAGCGGAGTGGCCCTGGTCCGGTGCATCGCCCTGTTCCTTAAGGCTTCATCAGCCCGTGTCACTTCGTCCCTGCTTTATTGGCAAACTCGGGAACATACATCACAATCTTTGACCTTTCACCTTTGCCTCATGAATTTTGGGCTGAAGATGGGTTTGGATCTAATAGTCTAATTTCCTGGTGGAAGAAGATTGTGGATTATAAAGACAACTGTTTTTGCTTTCTCTGTTGAAAACAAAAAGCCAGTGCGGCTCGAGGCTGATGGCTCCTGCTGTAGTTATGTTCCATAGTCGTTTTCTTCCTGTTCACGGGGAGCTCAGTTTGTTAATTTCAAGTATTCTTACTGCGGTTTTCGGAGATAAATCTAAACTGTTCTTTTTTTATGGCCTGACCGCGGAAAAGCCGCTGTAGTCATCTGACTCCTTTTTTGAAATTTTTGAACTTGCGTAGCTCTTTTGCGAACATGACTCTTGAAGTAAGTTTTACTTGCTGCTGCCTGCAGACATTTTTCATTTTGGTGAAGCATTTCAACCCTGAGCTGTCAATGCAATGTGTTGTGAATTATCTAAAATGAGAGTTTTACTGTTTTAAAAGAACAAAATCCGGTATTTTGGGTTTTTCTTTTTAAAAACAAGATATTTTAAACCTTTTTTTCTACATGCTTACACAAAGGAATTGACATTTTGCTAACCCCCCCCCCCCAGCGGTGAATGACCATTAGCTTTGGATTTCTGCACATGATGAAAACTGTAAATGCAGAGTTTGGGAGGTGGTGTATTTTGGCCTGTTCCAGAAACAACAGCAGAAATGTACAGTAGAAACCTAAAGGCTTGCTCCCGAGACTTAGGGCTAGCACGTCATCATTGGGTAACGCTCTTATTTTGTTGGGCCCCAGGCTGCATGAGAACCGCCTCCATCCAGGAATAAAACCTTCGCCGTGTCGGAGCCGGTCCCAGGCAACAGCAACCAGAGCTCAGGCTAACGTTGGCGGCCCCGTCCAGGTTTTCCGTCCAGCGGCGCTTGGCCATCTTCACCCGAGGCGGCGAGATGTCGGCCGAACTCATCAGTCGGGGCCACGTCCTAAAAGCCTAAAAACAGAAGTAAAACTCAGCCCTTAGTTGAAGTATGCACGTAACGTAAACTCTGGGTCCTTTTCAATCTCGGGCTCTCTTGAGTCTGTGAAGGCCACTTAGGTAAAGCTGAAACACGGTTGTTAAGATCCATTAATCATCAGTCATTAATGTCAGCGCAGACTGAGGAGCATCAGTGACGTCGAGGGTTTCACGTCAGACATCAGAGGATCCTACTCGGTTCATTTAGCCCAAGGAACGCATTCATTTCTTTGCACCACAGAAACCAGACTTCTACCTGTATTAACCATTTTTTCTCTCCTCTCTCTTGTCCTCTACCTTACCCCCCCTCCCTTAACCTGCCTTTCATTTCCCCGACACCACTCCTCACCCTCCCTCCATCCTCCACCTCTTCTCACGTTCTATTGTCTTTTCCGTTGCAACCCCCCCCCCCCCCCCCAGGGCATCAGCAGTCTGTTCAGCTCTCTGAAAGTGGTCCGCCTGCTGCGCCTGGGCCGGGTTGCCAGGAAACTGGACCACTACCTGGAGTACGGCGCCGCTGTTCTGGTCCTGCTGGTCTGTGTGTTTGGACTGGTGGCCCACTGGCTCGCCTGTATCTGGTAAACTTTTTTTTCTAATGGTATTAACTCTGCCTCATTTCCTCAAAGTTTTGCACCATTCAGAGGTTCCTGCCAGCTCCTTTTCTCCTTAGCTGTTCCTAATCGGTTATTTATGCCAGATCTGTACATTACAGAGCATCTGCTGCCGCTCTTCTGCCGACTACAGGCTTTGTTTAGGCTCCTCCGAGTCATACAGCGTCGACTGATATGCTAATTTATTTATGCCCCGTAGCGAAACAGGAGCAATTTTGTTCTCCCAAAACACAGAATCCCTTCTCAGATGACTCCTTCGGTGCAAAATATTCACTCACACCACGGCAAAATACTCTCCTGATATTCTGAATTTTATGCCTCCCAAATGAGGCTGAATGACCTTTTTATAAAAAAACAAAACAAAAACGAAAGTGAAAGGTGCATAAAGCCAAGTTACCTTCTGAATGGTTCTAAATGAACCGAGTAGGATCCTCTGATGTCTGATGTGAAGCCCTCGACATCGCCGATGCTCCTCAGTCTGCGCTGACATTAATGACTGATGATTAATGGATCTTAACAACCGTGTTTCAGCTTTACCTAAGTGGCTTTCACACACTCAAGAGAGGCCGAGATTGAAAAGGACCCAGAGTTTACGTTAGGACACTGTTGTTTTCCATTCTATGCAGTCTACAGCAGGTTCCTTGGTTTTGGTCGAGAACTCCGTCTCTGGCTAAGGGTTTATTTTAGCAGCTGGCTGCAAGTGTCGCATGCTCTTAAAAGCTGACAAAGGCAGGAAATCTGAGGCAGAGAGTCAAACGGCCCAGAGTTTCTGTTAGGACACGTGCAGAGATTGTGGAAGGACTGAGGAGTTTTAAGATGAGCTTTGTCCTCTAATCCACTAGTCGGACATCCCTGGATTATGGTTCCCAGTAACAAACAAAAAAACAAAAATAAACAGTGCGTAATCAGGGCAGCATTATGTGCAGCATTATGTTTGAACCTAAATGTATTTTTGCAGTTGCATATTAGTAGAATATGAACATAATTTCAAGGAGACAAGGGTTGAATCAAGCAGAATGTTAAAACTGTTGACCAAAGTCCATTAACAGATATGTTGGAAATTGGTTTAGATTTGTAACTCGTTGACTAATATAGACAGAATATGAGCAGTGTAGTCATGATAACAGTCAACAAGCTAAGGTAAAACTAAACGCCCTGAACTGTGTGTGTGTGTGTGTGGGGGGGGGGTGTTGCACCCAACAGGTACAGCATTGGGGACTACGAAGTCATCGATGAGGCCACCAACACCATCAAAATGGACAGCTGGCTCTACCAGCTGGCCATCAGCATTGGCTCGCCGTACCGCTACAACGCCAGCGGGTCGGGCCAGTGGGAGGGCGGCCCCGGCAAGGACTCCCTATACATCACCTCGCTGTACTTCACCATGACCAGCCTGACCACCATCGGCTTCGGGAACATCGCCCCCACCACGGACGGCGAGAAGATCTTTTCCGTGGCCATGATGATGGTCGGCTGTAAGTGCGAGTGTCTCCAGCTGTTTTTTCTTTTATGTTGCTTTAACTGAGCAGTGGTGACGGCTTTTTTTTAAGTCGTTCTCTCGGAACCCATCAGTGCACGTTGCCGTGGTTTTGGTCTTTTTCGGGGCAGCGAAACGGTGCCAATGACCGTTTCCATTCAGGAGGTGTCACCGCTGCAGGTGGTAGAGGTTCCCTGATATTCTGACATTTGCAGTGATGTGCTCTACTGTGTGGAGGCTTCGATACTTGCTGGTTTTTGCAGACGGTTTTGAAACCTACTGGTGGCATCCTGGGTTTGACACTCTGACACTTTGCTCAGGTGTCTGGGCATTGTAGCCACTGACAATGGATAAATCTACATCAATCGACAGATGACTTTCTGAGGGTTTCGGGCTCAATAGAAGGGCTTCACCTCATTGTTCCCTTTTGGATTCATGTTGTATGAGAAGAATAAATTCTGAAACAGAATAAAATAGCAGATTAATGTCACAGTGCAGTGTAGAAATAATGACTTGATAAAAGGCAGCGGCAAATATTAGAAGTCTTCAGTCTCGACTTGAAAGCACCGGGGGTCTCAGCAGACCCGCGGTTTCCTGTGGGTTTGTTCCAGAAACTTGGTGCCTGGAAACCCAACGCTGCTTCGCCGCTGTTTTATTTCTGACTCGGGACGGGCGGCAGACGCGTCCCCGGACAAGCCGTGGGGTTCAGACGGTTCGAAATCTGGTAGCGGGTCGGTAATGTGTTTCGGGCTTGAGCCGTTTAAGTGCTCCATAAACTGACGGGGGTATTTTGGAACCTGTTTCTCCGAGAGACGGGGTCCCAGTGTACAGACCCCGAGAACCGATTGGCATGATCCACTTTATGTGTCACAGCGAGGATTCAAAGTCCTTTTTCCCTTGGTGGAATTTTTTAAAGGTGAAAGTAGGCCGACTCCGTAATTGCCCTAATGTGGCCTTTCAAATTCAGGTCTGAGTCCGTGGCTGCCCCCAGATTTCTGACAAGAGTCCTTGTGATGCAACTTCCTGTGGTGAACCATAAAAAAGGACCATGTGCTGCAGACAGAGCCACACACATGTCTGCGTTCATTGTGGACTATATCAGGGCCTTTGGATGATTGCAACCATGATTTGTTTTTTTTGTTCCATCTGGTGCTTTCATATCATAGAGTCGAGCCCTTTTAAATCCTGTTGCTTCCTGTTAATCATCACGGCTACGATATCTAGCTGTGACTATGGCAGGAAAGACCTTGTTAATCTATTAGCTCCTCTGAAAGTAAAACTTTAAGGCCCAACACCACAAACCTATTGCACAATTAACCTCATTGCAGGACTTGTTCCGGCGGAGTTAAAATAACCAGGAATGTCCCCGGCAAGAAAATCTTCTGTAGAAACTGATTGTGTTTGATGGATTTTAGCAGCTTCACGGCAGGAAACACCTTGCTCATGATCAAAGCAGCAGATAACTGAATAGAATAATAAAAAAAAAGAAAAGAGAGTGTGACACGCATGATTAATGGTGGACCTCACTCCTGGCAGTTAATCTGTGGCATCATCTGAACAAATTGAGGCAGCGAAGAGTTATTAACGGTTGTGTATTACAGGGCGAGTGGATTTTTTTACTCATCTCACAACAAAAGGTCTTTGTCTTGTGTAGAAAACGAAAGTCCCACTAGTACTTATTTTGCTGATGTACCCAGCGCCCGCATATTAAATCAAATACAGCTCAAGATACAGCAAATGTTATTTAGGGCCGCAGCTATAGCCATAGCAGTCATTAAAAATAAATCTGTCAAGTTTATTTGGTCATTCGATTAATAGGTGGATCTGAGAATATCGGAAAATTGAGGTAAATGTCCCGAGCACTCCAAAGCCCATGGACAAGTCCTGACATGGCCTCGTTTTTGTCCTACTATCAGTTCAAACTCTGAAGAAATTCAGGTTACCCCAATATGAAACAGAGAAATGAGAAAAAATTTTCAGGGCCAGAACCAGAAGATACCAGACTTTTTGGTTTGATCAATGACTTAAACAGCCTTAATCGATCATCGAACTGGTTTTGCAACTCTTTGTCCGCCGGCAGCGGTCGACTGATCGGCCCAGCGGTTCACCGCCTATTGACGGCTCTGTGTAAATATTTCGTGGAGGAAAACGATGAGTCTATTATTGACAGCATTTAATTCGGCAGCCTAGTTGGAGATAAGAGTGAAGAGTGTTAATGTGACTGAGCTTTTGGGGGACCTGAAGCTAGAGATGATATCAGCCCTTCTCCTGGCTCGAGGGCACAGGATATTGGGATGTTAGGCAGCTTCCGTTGGTTAAAGGAGGTAATGAATTGTCCATATATGGGTTTTAACAGTGTCTTGTGCCAGTGGTTTAATAATCTGCAGGTTCCAGAAGTTTTCCACTCTCTGTCTGATGTGTTTTATCCAGAAGTGGCGAATGTGCTCGGTAAAATCCTCATTACGGTGTCCTTGCTTGAGGAAAACGTTACTCTGGGTGCGTCAGTTATTAAACTTTATGCAGAACGGTATGACGAGCCATGCCCCGGAAACGTTGGCGGGGAGAACAGCGACGCTTAAACGGGTGTGTGCAGCCGGCAGTCCTGTGGTCGCGTCGTCCACAGTCCACAAGTGGAATTTCTATCGGTCTGCTGGTTAAATATCTGTCCTCTGAGCACCAGCAGGTTTCTTCATCCTACTGAACCTTGCACCTGCCTCATGTCTTGCAGCTGTTTGACTCAGCATCGGATCGTTTGACAGTTGTGTATTTATTTTCTTCTCTCCTTGCCCAGAAGCTTCCAGGCCAAAAAAACGCTGTCGATTATTCAGCACATCCTGGTTCGCTGGAGAGGTCAGGAGAAACTAAACTCGCACTCTCATCACTCTCATCACGCTAATAAGGCGTACACTTGTGAGCCTGCTGATATGGAACCAGCTCGGATTTATTGTTTTTTGCTTTTTGCTGTTTTTGCCTAATAGGGGGTGGATTCCTGGAAAGCTCCTCGGGCTTCCCTGGAGAAGAGTTTCCGTTTCCTTGGGCCGTTTATGCTTCAGAACTGTGCAGTGATTTATATTCGTATCAAGGGTGATGAACTGTGTTCCATGTAGGAAACCATCAATAACACAACGTCAAGTCCACTTTGACCTCTGTGGTAACTGTAACTGTGACCTTTCCCAAACATTGACTTAGCGTCTTAGTCGCCAAACCCCAACCATAACTTAACCAATGTGTGTTTCCTGTGTCCAATGTGCTTCCCCAGTCTGAACCATTCTGTTGGTGCCATGTACAGATACTGTATCAAGGGAACGTTCAAAAGTCGCTGTTTTTTTAATGTAATCTTGGCCCAATTAGGACTTTCTCCGATGGTCTGATTGGGGGGCTGAACAACCCCTGGCCCTGCATTACGTTTTGTTCAGTAGGAACCAGGTTAGACCACAAAGTGATGGATGATATAGTCAGGTGGCATTGGAAATGATTGTTGCTTTCACTAAAAAAAAAACAAAAAATAAAACATTTTCTGCTCTCAGCTTCCACTATAGCAGCTGGAAATCTGTGAGTTTATGAGAGAGGGGGGAAACTTAGCCGCAAAACTATCGAGGTCCAGAACCGGAAGGTGAGTTGCCAGGGTTTTTACTTTTTCTTTTTTTTTCTTAATAGGAGTTCAAGTGCACTCACATCTCTTTCTTAAAGAGCTTGGCAGGACACACCAGTGCTCCTCGAGTGTTTTTACAAGCCTCCGGGCTATTTTTGGTTTTGCTGGAGCTCCCGATGATCCTGCCCGGGGCAGGTATTAGGATCCGGCCATTTTAAAAGCGCTGTGAGGCCTATTTTTGACATCAGACGTTCGGTGACAGTGGGCTTTTTAAAGAAAAAAAAATGGCTGAATCTTTCAGAACAACAGTGTTTTCATGTTTTGTTTTGTTTTGTTTTTTTTTGTCTCGGTCGACTCTGTCCCTGCCCTGGAGTTTAGTATCAGGGCCAAACCAGAGCCTCCCTGGACTGTGCTACATATTGTTTGTACCTGGCAACTGGACAGTAAAAAGCCTCAGCCTGGTTGTAAACAATGCGCAGACATGATACGCTCTTCAGTGTCTGTTCTGTCTGGCTGTGACTGATAGCCTTTCCTGGCGTGGGCGACCAACACACATTCTGTGAGGAGCAGTTTCCTGACCCCCTCAAGTACGAACTCATCATGAGATGTGCAGATTCGGGCTGGGGGGTCAATTCATTCTGCTTTCCAGATTTTTCTGACAATGATAGTCCCTTACAATATAAAACAGTTTTAGTTTATGGTAGGGCTGCTGCACCGAGGGAAGAAAACAGCTTGGTACCACTTTCTGTTGAGGCAGAACTTAAGATGGGTTCAGAAGTTGGAAATATTACCACTGTGTAAACAGTTAATTAATAATTTAGGGCTGCCTTCAGTTATAGGCCATTTAATAAGTGCAAAATTTGGGATGCCGCCTTGTGAAACATAATTTTTACTACTGTTTATCTTCCGCTAGCATGAATATAAGCAAAGTCATCAATAACGACTTATGACTGACACTTTTTAATTGGCCATCAAGTCATTAAGGGGGAAATTAACCCCATGAAGAAAAAAAAAACAACAAAACATTAGATAACATCTGACTCATACCAGGGCCGAAGCCTCCCACAGGTGGGACATTGTATGCTAAAGGGTTAACACTAGGCTGTTTGTCAACTTCTGTTGCACCAATAACCACACACCAAAGGTGATGTCGCCCTGAAGTACACGTTGACATCGCCGCAGTGAGGTGAGGAGTCAAACCGGAGCTTCGATCCGCGTTAAAGGGCCATGCCGCCTGATTTTAGCCGTCAGAGCATGTTTCTGGGTGCTGGGAAATCATGCTGCATATCTTATAAGTTGTGTCGAGTACTGTAACGTGAATCAGCATTGGTTGGAAAATTTTAAAAATCCAGGAGTGCGGAGTTGAAAAGACGTGAGCGTACCAGATGTCTGGAGCCTACAGTCTCCAGGTTAGATTAGCCGCTACTAGCATTACCCACCAGAATCTCCGAAGCTAACTGCCGGCGGTTTGGTGGCATTGTGGTTAATGTGGGCACCGGGTTCTGAAAGAAGGATGTGTGGAAGAAAAAAGAAAAACTGTCCCTCTGTGCTGACTCTTTCTGTCTAATCAGCATTGTCAAAAGTTAGGGAGTTATTTAAAATATTAAATGTTGTGTTATTGTTCAGGGGTTATGCTAATAATTCGTCAGGTTTGTAGACTGTGATACAGCTGCGCTGAAGCTCGTTTCCAGGAGGAACGGTCCACTGAGGCGGCCTTTCTGATGAGCTAAAGAGCCAAGCAGAAGATAAAGCAATATCCTGCTGCAGAAGGATAAAGACCTGCCAGAGAGGATTTTTCACAGCCTAGCAACCCAAAATGTGTTCTTCTATAAACTATTTATCAACCATTAATAAGGCATAAAGAAACTGCTTGTAAATCCCTTTGATGCCCTTTTACAAAGCAGTACCCAAAAATTCTCTTAAAATCTTATTGTAATGGGAACGTTTTATGGAGGCACTAACAAGATGCTTTGAATGTCAGATTTTATCCGTGATTTTCCGGGGAATCGGATCTTAGAAAGTTAGATGACAGGTAGGAGAATAATCAATGGCAAAAGATAATCTGCTCTGCTCTCTGTTGATGGAGGTCTGGGTTCGTAGAGTAGTTTATAACAAAGATGGAGGCAAAAGGGAAACCTTATCCATCAGTGAGGAAGGGCGAGAGGCTATTCTTCAGACTGTGGTTTAGCCGAATCGGGCCAAGGATCTCTGAGACTCAGCAGATCACAGGGATTGATTGATCGGGCAGACAATACATTCGCTTTGCACTAATTACTCAAAGCATCACGCTGCGTGTCAGAGGATAATCAGATAAGCACAACAACTTGCCCAATCAATTCTCAAGAGTTATTAATTCTCAAAGATGTCCGTCTTTTTCCCAGACATCCCAGACGCCTGTTTATAGCCCACAAACGTTTGCCTAAACACAGAAAGAGACAGACAATTAGATGGAGATAATCTGTCAAGAAAAAACAGAGAGAGATAGAGGGAAGGAAAAGGAAACATAAAGGCAGAGAGGGTGAATAACGATAACCAAAGACAACGTCTGGGTCAAATGCCGGTTTAAACTCTTAAACCCTAACCCCCCCTCTTCCCTTAATTCAAAGTTAATCCCACTTGACAAATGCTCAGTGTTGGCGACAGGAGGCCGAGAACAAAACAGATGTCTTGAGGGAAAATGGCAAACAGCTCGGGCCTGGCGAGCCCTGAATTGGCCCACGGTCGACTGTGGGTAGGCGCCGACACGCCAAGTTCGAGGCAATGGATCCAGCAGCTGGCCAAGTTAATCAGTCGATGCTTTCGATCTGTGGACGCCGCTCAAAAAGAGACAAGCCACAGGTTGTGGTCGTGACTAGTACGTCTTGAGAGAGGTCTAGAGTACGTAGAGGAAAGCTACATGATAGATGAGCCAACAAATCCTCTGATTTTTTTTGTTTTTTTTTTAATTTCCTTCCAGTCAAACATAGGTTGAACCTGGATGACATTCCCAGTTTTAGGAGAAACCCAGGTACTGTATTTAAAAGTTGGTACTCTCCAAAGACCACAGTGTCACTTCTGGAGATGGAAGACGACCTGACAGATTTGCAGTTGACTGAAGAGTTTATGTTACTGCAGCAGCGTTCGGTGCGGCTCCAGGCTCTCAACTGCAAAGTCGACTGAAAGTCATACAAGATTAACCTTTCCTCTTCACATCTCAGAAAATGGCCCTTTCTCTCTTTGCCTGACAAACCCTTAAAGAGAAGCAATGACTGCTCTCAACGCAGCCTCAGTGTGGAGTTGTGAGCAGCTTCAGCTAAAGACTGAATTTTCTCTCTCAGATGGCTCAATTGAAGTATATTTACAAACCTATAGAGGAAGCGGCTGAATTTGGTATTTCATGATAACAAAAAAGCAGAGATCTTGAAAAAGGCTTTTGCCTTTTTCTCGAATAATCTTGGGACCTCATGGGGTGTCCCTGACCCCCAGGTTGGAAACCAGTGGCACAGCATACTGAGAACATAAATGTTGGAAATGCCATATCTGGCAAGTCTTATGGTAGAACTGCTGTAACCCATTGTAGTTTTGACTGCTGGTCCAAACAGTGACACGCTCCCTGAGTTGGTCAAGGACTCCCCAGTTCCCCGAGGTTCCTCCCAGCTCATTCTCGAAGTTGAGAATCTCAAATGCAAACTGCGTTACCTTCTAAAACAAGATAATTTTTGGGGGGATCCAAGCTCTCTATAAGGCACCTAAACAAAATTAGTGAATATCTGATCCCCCTGCTTTCAAGTACCACCGGAGATTCATTCTTAAACATCTAAGAATACCGATAAATATTCAATAATTTGAGCTAAACCATCTACTTACAAGTAGTAAAACGTAGTGCCATCTGTTGCCAGTTCCCATGAAAGCGGGCAGGTCCCACCTCATCTCCAGTGAGTCCGACTCGTCTCCATCTGTGTTGCTTCGCTTGAGCTGGACGGTTTGTAGCCGTGGCCCATTGCCAACCTGCACCGACAGCTCACAGCTCTGTCTCTGTTTTAGTTGATCAAGGTTAAACACGTAGAACAGAAACTGAAGCTAAAGCTACTTTAGAGATGAGGGGAAATATTCATTGTCCATCTTTTGTCCGCTGCTCTGCTGCAAGCCAACTACTTTGCCTTTGTGTTTCCTTCCCCTCTGCCTGAGAAAGGCTGGTATTTGACAAGACCTGGTGTTCTGATGTTCATCAACCCATTAAATAATTAAAACACTGACATTAAATATGTTGTCTGAACAGTATCAATGCTCAGAGGTAAATTCTTGGCGAATGGCAAAAAAAACAAACTGAAAATGTCTCTAGACTTTGCAGCAACTTTCTGCAGAGGTTTCATCCACCCAGCTGTTGAGTGATCCGGGAACGGTTGAGTCGACTTCCAGCGGCGTCCAGAGTTTTTGTGATCTGACTCAACAATTACATTTAATACATAAAATGAAATGTACCAAGGAGCAGAGCAGATGCAAATTTTTGAGGATAGATTTCGGTACAAGTGAACAAATCTTTGCAGTGCTGACTGAATACCAGATTTTTATAAATGCCACTGAGTTTTGCCCCAGTTCAGTCTTAATTAAACACTTAGGGGAGCAATTAGTTTCCTCCAGAAAACTTTATTAACACAGCAGTACATACTATACAGAAGCCACAAAGCATTAACATAATACAGTAAAGGAATGTGAATGAATATAATGCTCAATGCTCAACTCACTGTTCGCTTAAGAGCGTTTTTTTTCCGAGAACTTTCTGAGAGCAGAGCCTCTTGAATCCAGACTCCGGAAAAAGAAATAAACAGCTTGGGACGACTATGCAGTCGTCTATCTGTCTGTCAAGGCAGATAGAGAGACAGGCAGACAGACGGGCAGGCAGGCAGGCAGACAGACATACAGACAGATAGACAGGCAGTCCATTCATCTGGTTGTGCATATGAAAAAAAACTGTTTGCTTGTGTTAACTATTAACGAGCCCTGTCGAGTAAAACTCGGCCACTTCCCATCCGACAACACGTCCCTCCGTCCTCCCTTCGGCCCGAAGGTTGGTCCGTCAGCCCCTTCGTCCGTCGTCTTCGTCTCAGACCCAGACTGAGTGTGTGTGTGTGTGTGGGGGCTGCATGTTCACTGACATCCGAATGACTCTTCATCCTAACAGTGTGACAAAAGGCCGATCTGTTACGCCTCCTCCTCCTCCTCCTCCGTCCCCTTCCTTCCTCTGCACTGCCTCCCCCCAGCTGTCCTCCCACATGTCTCTCACCCTGTTCGTCACAGGGCCGGTCCAGGATTAACGGGGCCACTTATCCGCGGCCGCGGCCGTCAGCTGGGTGATGAACAGCTTTTCTGAAAGCTCAAGCAAACCGGCCTCTTACACACCAAGAGTAGAAGAAGAAGAAAACACATGTAGGGCTCTGAACTCACAAAATCCAGAAAGGCACAAACATACACACACACATAATCAGATGGTGCGCTACACACACAGATACGCACACATGAACACAGCCCAGCACACAGATGTACAACAACGAATGTATAAGACCATGAAACTTTGATCAGCACCATTAAAGTGCGATTAGCATAACAGCTGATAATAATTTCCATGCCAATCATTACATGTAATTACATTATAGCATTAGCGAGTTTTAGCGGGATGTTTTAGAAGTGTCATGCCCCCCCCCGGCACACATGACCTCACCCTGCACGGACTCATAAAACACCTCTTACGAATGATCAGGACACATTACAGTCATAAATCAATATGAATGCATAATAAACGGCTTCATAAAAAGCCTGTGCTGTGATGACATTAGCCTCCCCCTCGGCTCTCTTGTGCCGATTAAATGTCTCAGAAGTAAACACTCATAATCACCGGCATCCATTCGTCTAAGACTGTGCAAATTGTTTATATTCCTAAATATTACAAAACAAAAAATGCTTTACCAAAGGGAAGGAGAGTAAAAAAGGAAAAAGTCATGTTTTTTCTTTCCACAGCATCCGTGAATATTGTGTTGACATTGAGCCTACACATATAACAACTCTAATGTATAAATACAGAGACACTTTTTATAGTTTGCAGAGTTTAAAAAAAAAATCCTAAATTTCCAGCAAGGCCACAACTACAGTTATCGGATAGATGTAGAGAACAGAATTTCAAGAGTCTATAAAACATTTACGGAGCGGTGGCAGTGATTTAATGTGAGGGGACACTGTTCCTTTTAATATTTCCGCGACGCTGTAAAGCCGGCAACTCAAGAGCCGGGGGCGCGTGGAAGTGCTTGTTCCACCCTTATGCTCCCGCTCGGGCGGCAGCGTCGCGGCACGCAAAGGCGCCGTGCTGAAGCACGCGATAATAATACGGTAGGTAGGTAGGTCAGTAGGTAGGTAGGTAGGTAGGTAGGTAGGTAGGTAGGTAGTCAGTCCCGGCGGATCGCCGCTTCCTTTCCGCATTAATGCTGCCTGAGCTACTAAATATTCTGCGCTGGCTCGATGTTTCTGGCCTGGTCCTGGTCTGGCTCCAGTACTTATCCTTACACCCCCATGGTGGAGGAAACATGCATCCGCGGATCAAATGGAGTGTAACTTCATTACAGTCCGCTAGACACTTGAACTCATCTCTGGGTCTTGTTCATGGGTGAGGGTCAGACGGGGCTCTATTAGCCCCGCGGGGGCTGCGTCTGGAAGGAAAACGAGAGCGCAGCAATCGCCCGGTTAACCCACTGCAGTATGTCACCGCCGAAGTCGACCCATGCGGCCTCGTCCGCCAGCTGGTCAGAGGGTTTGCGCCCCCCGTCTCCCTCACACCCCCACCCTCACCCTCAGGGTGAAACTGAGGCGGACAGATCTCTGACTCAGAGCCGAGCGGTGATGAATGGCTCCAGGCTCACTTCACGCAAAGAAAACCGTCGGTGCTGTCAGGCAGAACGGTGAGGCTGGTTACCTGGCAACCTGTCCATCACCGTTTGTGGCTATGAGTAGTCAGGGTCCGATGTGTGCTTTGTTTTGTTTTGTTTGTTTGTTTGTTTTTTTCAGCCAATTCACAGCGAGAACTCATGATTCTGTGAGTCGCAGGTGAAGCCCGTCCGTTCCTCACCTTCCTCATGTTCCTCATGTTCCCCTTGTTCTCATGTTCCTCATTTTCCTCGCATTCCTCGCCAATATGTCAGATAATTCTTTGGTCTGGTCCTCGCTTTACTTTATAGGGAATCTGCTGAGGCAGTTTCGCTCACTCCCAATGAAAATCAGGAGTTTTTTTGGGGGGGGGGCAACCCTACAATCGGAGTTCATAAGATTAAAATTAATTCAAAAAATTAATTAGGAAGAAAATTTCAAGAGATTGTGGGCAGATGCAAGTAGGTTCTCATAACAGGAAGCAATTAAAACACGGAGGGAGGGTTAATCTCCCCCCGACGGCAAACACTTGATGGAAAATGCCGTTTTTGGTTTGGTTTCTTTAAGACTCAACCAGATGAAATTACTCTGTGAGACGAGCCATTTCTGTGCAGGAGGGGAAAGAGAGGTGAGTTAGGGTGGGGGGGGGGGGGGGGGCCAAAATGGCAAAATAGGGTTCAGTTGACAGGCTCCAGCTTGCAGGGAATTAGGGGACTTACCTGGGCTCAAAAGGGTTCGGCGGCGCCAGTGATGGACGCAGCCGGGCGGAAGGATGCGGACGATTTTGGCCTGGGGAGCCCAGCTTGATGTCCGTGTATCCTAAGCAGAAGAGACTTACCCGACTCAGCAAGAGAGGAGAAAGGAGTGTGGTGGTGGGGGGGGCAAGCGATGAAAGGAATGAAGGGAAGGATGGATAGCGCCAAGGAAAGATCTCCTCCTTGACGCTCTTGCCCCCGGCCACGTATTTATCCGACTTAAAACCTCCGCCTGATGTGAAAAGGGCTCCAGCGAAAGGACTCTGCTGGAGCCTCCGGCTACTTTCACACTATCCCCCGTACGGGTCCGGCCTTTTTCAATGAGCGGACCCCCCCCCGAGACCCTGCCCGCCACCCCCGACCCCGCCTGCCACCCCAGCCCCGACCCATCCACCCCCAGAGTAAAGGGAGTGAGGAAAGGAGCAGCCGAAAATGAGAGGATGAAGAAGGGGACAAGAAAAGGAGGAGGAGTGATGGAGGGATGGATGGGGAGACAGAGAAAATGAAGCAGCTCGGAGTGTCCCCCCCGTCCCCCCGGCTCCTGAGCTGAGATGCCCTGATTAGTTTGGAAGGCAGGCACTAGAGAAAGAGAGAGAGGGAGAGAGAGAGACACACACATACACTCAGAAACAATTGGATGGTAAAGGAGACAGAGTGAGAGAGAGAGAGAGGAGAAGGGGGAGAGAGAGCTCTGCGTTGCATTAGCTGATCCTGAGGGAGGCTGAGCTGTGTGTGGTCTCCCCCTTTCTCTCACTCTCTCTGACAGCAGCAAAAACAAGGCGATTAGTTCACTAATCCACAAAGAGCCGTCTTGCTCTTTCTCTTTTCGTCACTTTTTCCACTCTAATGCTCTCTCCCTCCATCTCTCGTTATCCTCCCTCTTTCTCTCTCTCTCTCTCTCTTTCTCCCTTCTTGCTTTCTCGGATGCTCGCTCACTCTTCCTCCCATCCTTTTTCTTTTTTTTGCGAGGCATTTCCTCAGTACCCCTCCTCCCTCCCCCCACCTCTTCCCCTTTCTCTCTCTCCTTTTCCTCTGACTCATCGGGGTCAGGATTAGTCTGTGAACATCAAGCGGCTCAGTTCTGTAGAACCCCCCCCCCCCCCCGAAATCAGATCCATTACTTCATCGCCTCCCCCCAAGGAGGTTGAGTTTTTCTGCTCTGCTTGTGGCTTGTTAGTATCTTCAGCTTCTCCTCAATTAAAAGCGGGTTTAATGTCTGATTTTATTTTTAAATTTCCATTTATCATTATCTTTTCAGAGTAAGGTTTGAATGTTCACATGAGTCCGACTCACCTGAACTTTTGCCCGATTCATCCAGGTACAAAGTTCTAAATTTCCCAGGATAAAGGCATTTTCCAAAATCTGCGTGATAATTTTAGTGTCTTCATCCAACTACAGTTTAAACTACGGTGACCAGAGCCACCAGAGCTGGCTTCGTTTACACTGGTTCGCTTTTTCTTTCTATTGCAACTGTATGTTGGTGAATTGGTGAACGCGTTTGGGTGCATGTTCCAAAAGTTTTTGTCCGTTACCTCCTCCAGCTCCCGGGTTTTTGCTCTGCTTTGGGATATCTGGTTCTGCTTGAACCTTGAGTCTCTCCTCGCAAACTTTTTTTAATTCCCTTAAAAAGTTTTCTGAGCATGTTGGCTGTTCTCCAGCATCAAACCTAGTCTGCATTCTTACGCTTCCTCGCGCTGCCTCCCGGGAGCTGCCCGCTACAACGGCAGCCGGCTGTTGACGGACGCTCGGTGGCTTGGTTTAAATACAGCCTCCCACCCTGCTGATAAGACCCTCGCTCTGGATGGTTGAGGAGAAACTCATGTTTGCCTGAACCTGTGACCCCCCCCGCCCCTGTTACGTTCTTCCCTTTTTGACTCTGCATCATCGTCCTTTGTTGCCTGATACCGTAATCGCATGATCGGTTATGAACCCCCCCCCCACATCGACATCCATTGATCCGTCCTCTGGAGCTTGTATTACCATTCACAACCCTCATAGTCTTATTCTCTTTCATCACAATGCCGTCCTCCCCCCAGCGTCTTTAGAAAGTCACGGCGATGCTTGTAACAGAATGCTAAACATGGCCAAGGGAGCAGCGCCGGGCACCGTGGTATGCTGAATAATAAATGTAAGGGGAGGAGTGTGACTGTCTTGCTTTCCTCGCGGTCGACAGGACGCTGAAAGCAAAACCTAAGGACGTGTGCTCGGATGTTTAGGTGTTTATTAATTCTACAAATCTGCTTATCTGTGCAGCCGATGCAACCATAACAGAGAAGAATGGCATTCGGCGTCATTGTATTGCCCTGATAAAAAACCTTAGAAAGCAAATCGCACAAGTCTAAGGTTATTCGTGTTGTTAATCCAGCAGACTCTGGTCCTGTCTGAGTTTGTTTATATGAACTCGTGAAAGGTTCGGTCCAGGGCCTCGGCCTCTCGTCGCCCACTGAAACAGTCACAGACATTTGGGCCGATTCGGTGGTCGTGTTGTCCAGCACTCGGCGTGTTCATTGGCGCTGCCACCAAGCTGTGCCTTTGGATGCATATAATGATCTGATCCAAAACAGGTTGCTGCATCTCAAGGCCAACCACGTCAAACAGGGTCTGCTGCTTTTTCTTTTTTGCTTTAAAGGGCTCCTCTAAATGTCGGGCAGAAGCGCATCCGACTTTTGACCCAGGTCTAGCGGAGGAAACCATTGTTACCTTGTTATCGCTCCGTATACCACAGTGCATTGTATAATAAGGAGCCGTTCGCCGGAGCGTTCAGGCGTCACATTTATCAGGTATATACGGTCTGGTGCTCGTCAGGCACCGATAAATACATCTAATAAAGAGAAGCAGTAAAAAAAAAAAAAAGCCAGTGCAGGATGTAAATAGTCATTTCTTCTTTGTCCATTCTTTGTCCAGTTTCTATTGGGCTTTGAACCTTAGTTTGACTGAGCACTTTACAGTTTGCATCTCATTCACCTATACACACACATGCCGTTGGCATTGGAGCTGCGATGGAAGACGTTTAGGTTGAGGCGCTGATCCTGTGATTAATTGAATCCAGTTATGACACTTTCATAAAGATGGAGACACATATTTTTTTTAAATGGCTAAATCTGTTGCAGCACGGGCTGTATCCTGACTTTCACCCCCCAGTGCAGGTTAAAACTTCAACATCCCTTGATCCTACACTCTCCCATGATGCAACTCCATAGTCTTTTGTCAGATTCTAACTTCCTGGTAAGAAGGCCACGACCTTGGTCCATGCCCTAAGTTAGTAACACTGGCTCTCCATTATAAACCTATGGTCTTCAAGTCCCAGCGGAGACACTCAAGCAAAGTTACTTGAGTTGTTTTCTCAGGTTTGACGAAGCTCCTCCAGAGCCTCAAAGGACATGATACAACGACTTTCCTGGGCTAAGTAGGACTCAACATGACCATTAAAATAACTTTTACATGTAAAATTAGTAAATTGCCCCTTTAAGACCCCTAACAACCTAGAGAACAATTACTCTTGGGGTGATAATTGTCTATAGTGGTGAGAGAAGTTGGTTTTTGTGGTTTCCGAAGGGCTTTTAGCCCCTAACGGAGGAAGATCTGAAGCATATTAGAAACTTCATTTTTTCATAAAAGTTCTCTCAGTTAGCTTCAGACAACATGGGGCATCCCTTTGTTTCTTTAAAAGCAGGGATTCACTGATGTTTACTGTTAATAAACTACAGTTACCCCAACATGCTGATTTCACCACAGCAGGAAATTGACTCGCAACCAAAGGCCACAGATCACACGCTGCTGTTACGCTGCTTTTACCTGTCAAATGCTGTGATCCTCAGACACGAGATAAGTTATCAGTTCTGGTCTATTGAGAAATTTAAAGATAATGTCACCAGTTTCAATTGAAAATCTACCCCTCCATCTATTGCAGGTCAGGTCAGACGTGTAGGCGTCCTCAGGTGGAGTGAAGGTTGTCAGGAGAGTCTATTATCCAGACATTTAACAGCAGAGAAAAGGGAAACCTCAGCCCTCTGCCATCCTGACCTGTTTCGCTTAACTTGTTGACATGGCAACCACAGAAAGAGCAGGGGCACATGCTGTGAGACTATATTACTGATGTCAAATCGAAACCTTGCAACTCCTATTTTGGGGGGAGTTATTATTACCTCAGGCAAAGAAGCACATGCCTCTCAACTGGAAAGATTTTTGCAAGTCTTGGCCTTATGAAACATCGTCATAACTACGTGGCTGCAGAGGAAAATGCGACAAAACAAGGTTGATTTTCTAAGGTACGCCTAATATCTGAGGTACATGCTCAGACAGATAACAAATGAAAGGGGCATTGACGTGGACGTGGACGTGGACCGGACACGGACACGGACACGGACACGGACACGGACACAGACGTGGACATGGATGGCAAGAGCTTCCGTCACAAAGAGTGCTCAAGTGTTGCAGTTGAAAAAGTAGTGGTCAGCAGCATATATTTAACGACTGTGTTCCTCGTAAAGTAGCATGATCTGTCAGTTGAGTTTCAGTTGGATGTGATCAGACCAGCCCGGTGTCAGACCTCTGAATCTCTGCCCACATTGCTGTTTTTTTTTTCCCTGTGGATCTTAAGGTCTTGTTTAGTGCTTCCTGACAACTTCAGGATATTGTAGTCGGGATCTAAAACGGAGATGTCATCTTCTTGTGATGGAGCCAGAAAAATGGCAGCAAGAGTTTATAGGAATGAGATCAATGCAGCTGTACAGGCTTGTTGTAAGCCAACTTACGAATGCAACAACTTTCCCAGTGGCGTTTTTCTTTGATCGGATGTCGACTGCGACCACAACCACAGCTTTGTAGTCAGGGGAAAATGACATCAATGGAAACAAAAGACCAATTAAAAAAAGGAAAAAGACACCTCGAGCTGACTGTAGATGATCGGACCTGGTCACACAAATAGTACCTAGACCATAACAGTTGCTTCGGATCTTGGGGTTCGCAGCATATAAAGGTCACATTAGAAAGACAAAGTAAGGTTTTTGAGCTCTATGGAGCTGGAGAAAAAAGTGATGGTCGTCAAATGAGGCAAGATTCACAACAAAATCTGAATGCATGTGTGGAGGACAACTAGAAAACTGTACAGGAATTTCAGGGTGAGCTGCCTGACCCATACACTGAGGGTTTCTGTAGGTGCAGTTCTGTTGTGAGGGTAATTTTTTAGATCCAATTGTCCTTTGAAAACAGCGCTGCATTAATACAGGTGAAAAGGGGGTTGGTGTTGCTTGAAAACCAACGAGAAGATGACACGATCCAGGATGTCTGGTTTGGTTGAGTTTACAACGCTGGAAAGTTACCACTGCGACAAATCCCCTTATCATTTGTTGCGAGGTGAACGGTAGACAGTGTCAATCCACGAGGAATGTATCCAATTGACCGAATTGGTGACTCCTTGGAAGACAGCAAACAAACGAGTTGGCTGGTTTCTGCCTGTCTGTACACAGGCACAGGCGATGGGCCCACCGCGAATCAATAGAAAAGTTATTCTGCGTGATCACCCCCATCATGGTATAGGAGATCTATCCTTCCGGACGACAGCGCCGCTGTCCACAGAACGCGAGGGCTCGTCGAATAGTATCAACATCATGGATTATTAAAGCGACTCGAGACGCATGCCACAGCTTCGAAATCAACAGTTAGGACCGACACCTTGAAAAAGCCCCCCCGCACCGACCTTCATCACGACACCAAATGAAGGAATATCTTTTGAGGGACGGTTTAGAGGTTTAGAGAATCGGCGTGAAGGAGCATTGGGTCTTTCCCGGAGTCATGTGGGAGATCAACGCCTCGCGAAGGCCCTTATTTTCTCTTTAAAGTGCCGATCATCCCCTCATGTGATGCTGCTCCTTTCTGTACGCAGGGCCTTTTTTTTTTTCTTTTTGTGCGTCTGGGGATGTCGCTGCGTTTTTATCGTATAAGTGCGTCCACGTATGGATCAGTGCATCTGCATATGTGTGAGGGAGAGAGAGCGCTTGCAGATACACGGTATGTATGAATACTTGAATACTGAACTGCATTTGCTTGCACGTGTTGGAAAGTGTGCTGAGTGCCAGCACCCTGTTAGTACAGTCTTTGAAGAAAAAAAACAACTAAAAAACATTACCAGCCATGAATTTCACTACATTACACTAGAGCTCAGCCATAAATAATTAATATCAGTTTCATCTATTTTACGTGTGCTGTACAAATCACCCGGGGGGTTGGGGTTCGTGGTGATTCCCACCCCATTTCCATAATTATTGCCAGTTGTAATCTTCCTCGTGGCAAATCACTTGTCCGCTCATTCGTTTAGGAACCCACTCTTCCAATTGTTCTTTCAGTGAAAAGCCTCTAAAGAAGGAAATCACTCCTATTTTTAATCATAATTCTTTTAAAAAATTTCAGCTCTTGTAATTTACAATGAAGACAAAAAGTGTGACACCGTCAGTCAGGCAGTCAGCACTGGGATGGAATCAAGCAGGTGCCAGGCAGGATAGATTGGTCCCAGGGCAGGTGAGTGTTTATCGCCACTCTGTACCTGGCTCTCACCTGCCGAGCTGAAGCGCCGTCGTTAAAAAAGACACTTTTCGTGGAGCAGAGGGTGTGAAAAACATCCCGGGACCCCCCCACTAACTGCTGTCACCGCGACCTCGGATCCTCCCTGAGCTGCCAAACCCCGGCCGACCGAGCCGGAGTCAGACGAAACCGGGAGCTGGGAGGTCAATCAATGTCTGCTGCATTTGTCATCCGATGCTAGCGCCCGGCACAGGGGCAGACTGGGGTCTGGCATCAAGGACTAGTCAAAGAGCAACAGCTCTTTACAGTAACAGGTGCTGCTTATACAGCCCATCAGCTTGTGGCGTCTCTGCGATTTAAAGGCACATCCTGCAACGTATTTGGCCAACAAGAAGCAGCTTTTCCCTTTTTCCAGCCCTTGAGCTCCATTTGTGCAAAGCTTTCGGCCCATGACCTTCATCATCAATCATGGCAATCCCTGGAAATCAGCAAGTATATTCCCACAGCAAAAAATTCAAATAACCAAAGACTGAGATTGCAGTAATGTAATTAGAAAACACCTGGACAGGTGTCCAGGTAAAGTTGACACTATAGAAATGAATCGAAATGAATCGATAGCAAAGTAATGAAGGAGGAATTTAAATGGCTCAATAAACAATCAACCCCCTGCAGATGTGTTTAATAAGAGATTAGTCATCATGTGAATGACGGATGATAAAGTGTGATAGCCCAGTCCAACGCTATTTATTTTTCCATACAGCTCGTTACATTAGATCTGACTAGTAAAACGTATAAGAGTGATGATTTAAAAATGAAATGTTGAAAAATGAAGAAAACAATGTTATTTTAGTTGGACTTTGAACAGTTCACCTAAGCAGAACAGGGAGGTTTTTTTAAACAGCTTTTATTTTTGTTTTGAATGTGAATTTTCTCAAAACATCAAATATTTAGCAAGTAGCGACTGTGTGAGTTAAATCAACAGGCCATGTGATTATCAGTAATTGATGCCTTGGGGGCTAGTTACCTCCCCACCGTAATCAGCCTCTGAATTGGTGCCCGTGTACTTATTGTTGGTACTTGAACGAAGACTATGGTTTATTACAACTTTTATTCTCTCGGCTCGGGCCATTGGCTCCATTGCTTATGGTAACATTGTAACTGGAAACCAACCAATTGCGTTCCCTGTTTGTTGAACCATTTATAAGAAATGTCGCCAAGGTCCCAGATGTTAGCATTTACTTTTTTGGGTAAAATTGTATCGTAACTGATAGAACCATCGGCCAGAGCCAAAAACAAATAAAACCCAAGGTTTAGTAAACACTAGTTTTTCTTTGCACTGAATGAAAAAGCCAAGTGGCTTGGAAAATAAAATACTTGTATTTGACGCCAGCACTGATCGTTTTGGTCGTTTCCCGTTTACAGTTTCGCTTTTTATCTCCGGACTGTTATCAGAGTTCCATGTATGATATCAGGCTTTGTTTTTTTTTTCTGTCATGCTGCCTCTAAAGAGTCAGTGCACCCAAATTTCAAAAAGCATTTGGTTGATGATTAACGTTGGAGAGTAAATGCCTCGATGTAGTTGGGGGACCGTCCCCACCAGGGACAGTGACAGGAATAAGTCCAGGACGCTGTCGTCTCATGTCACACTGTTGTTGAGGACGTGTTGGAGGGTCGTCAGTGAACCGAACGTCAAGACCGAACACCCATAGCAGGGTCAGACCGTGAACCTTGTTCCGAAAGACCTGGGACGCTGGAGACATCTCCAACCTCATAGTACCATACCAAGCAATTATAGTTTATTTGTAGATTTCCTTTCAACATATGAGACATAAAAGGCAGTTCGATAGTCAATATAATAGGAACTGGGCAAATAAAAAGCAAAATTAACCCGCGTGGCAAGAAACCACCAGTGGTGAGTAGGAAAAGATGTTTTCATAAACTGGGCCGAATAAAACCATGGCTGCGCGTTGACCTATGCTCCGACCTGTTCCTTAAAACAAAAAAACACATCCCTCTGTTTACCAGGCGCTGGTTCAATGTGGGCGCTCCTCCGTGGCTTCATTACTCCGGCTGAGGCCGGGCCCTTGGGGAGTTCCCGCGGTGGAGCCCCGCTTGTCCCCCGACAGCCTCGTTACCTTTCAGTGGCGAGAACCCGGAGCCGGCTTTTATTTTATTTATTTATTTTTTTGGCTGCGTTTTAATTCGGTCCCATTAGTCCTCGGTCCTCTTGGCCTCGAAACATCAGACGGAAAAAACACACAGCGAACACCGGGTGGGGATTAATCAGGGCTTATCACTGGTAGTTAGGGTACGTTCCTATTCAGACGGTCCCGAACCCAGTGGAACCGTGGAATAATCGAGGGGATAATCCCTTCCTCTGCGAGTTAAAGTTACCCCTGTCCTCCTTTCTCTTTCCTGCCAGGCTACTGCAGGCAGCCGGCTCGACCGGAGGAGGATCGTCTTTCCTGCCTTCAAGGGAAAATAAAGTGTTTGCTGCCGCATGTTGTTAGCACATGCAAAAGCAGATTAGATAAACCTGGGAACAGACAAGAATAAAAGGCAGTGGGAGAGATAATAACGTGACGTTGAGCGAGGAAATGGGTCCGATCAGTGTTTTTGATTGTTCCGAGACGAGCTCTTCCTGTCAGCGCCTGACGGCGTCCTGACTGCTGTCCGATGATTCCTGCTCTATAATAGGCTCCTGTTTTCTGCCGATCACTGGATGAGCCCACAAAGAAAAACGAGGAGCAGCAGGTTAAGTTTGATTTAAAAAATGTGAAAATTTACATATAAAAACCCATTTCATATCATCAGCGTTGTGTAAAACTCAGCCTTTTTTTTTGAGGCACAGATACATCAGGAAAACCACTTTTAGGACAAAAACATTTTGGAGAAATTTTAAAAAATGGTTGCCTGATGCTCATAAGAAGAATATTTTGAATAAATAATGATTCAGTGAGTTTAGGATCTTCTATGAAAAAGAAACATTCGCTACCAATGCAGGAACCGTAGACTCGATTCCTGATCTGAGATGCCAGGTGTGTCGGAAGTTTTAAGAGTGAATATTGGGGTGAAGTAACAGATGAGTCTTGATCATATTGTTGACCGTATTTTATAGTGTCGCCCGAGATCTCACGAAGGTGAAACCGAGGATTTGCTGCTTCATCATTTATCATCATTTATGTATAATTACATCTGATAAATTAAAAATATATATTTGGAATTAAAACTGCACAACACAAATAAACTGAATACGCTGCCGTGCGCTCTGTAGAATAACAATGACAATTTGATATTTATTTAACAAAAAAAATTACTTTAGCAGGGAAACAATCATTAGGTTCAGCCTTAAAATTTAGTGTTAGAAATATATATTTTTTTCTTTTTATCTTGCTTCTTTTCCTCTCACCCTCCGCACATCCCTGTTCCCTCATTCCGCTAACGTCGTCTGCTGTCGGCCGCCGTCGGCCGCCGTCAACCAACGGTCTTGCCAGGTCGCGTGATGGTATCGAACCGAGCCATGCTGGATTTTAACGCTTCCGGATTTGACGTCGTACGTGAATGTAACTGCTGAGAACTGTCGGTGTTTTCCTGACAGAGGCCTTTGAATTAAACCTCTGTAATGTCCGGAGTTGTGATTTAACTTCAGGCGGCCTTTGGTTTAGTTTGATCACAGATGTTTGTCACGCATCACCCCCCCCCCCCCCCCCCCACCGCCCGCTTGCTCCCAAACCCATTATCATTTCTGCACGGCACTGAGCGATCTATTAATCTGAGCTAATGAGAAGTAAACAGCGCAGACAAAAAAAAATAAACAAAAATTGCTTTATTTACTTGGCTAGAGTGATAATTACGGGGGCGACCACCATGGCCTGAGGGGGGGCCAGGCCCTGACTAATGCCAGGAAGCCCCTGCAGATCATCCGGTCAATATTTATCGGAGTAGGTCATCAAAATGTTTCAGTCACCCGGAGAGCGAGCGATGCACATTTACTACTTTTCAAAACAGATTTCTGACTCAATTTTGTTTTCGTGTGTGTTTTGTTTTTGTTTATTTGTTTTTTTTTTCTGGGCTCTGGTGCAGCTGATTGACTCCCTCGCCATGCGTCCGGCAGGCTGCGGTGTCCTGTCAGTGTGTTGTGTTGCGACGCCGCCTGGATGCCGCCGCGGATCACCGAGCAGCAAATGGACCGCGGCAAAGCTCGCTGGTGGGGGGGGGCTCGCTGCCTCTGGGCTTCCTGAGCTCGCGTTGCATCGTTCCTGGTGTGTTCACATCACAGGCGTGTTCATTTTTTTTTTCATTTCTTTTTCTCTAATGTGGGTGGGATCCTCCCTCTGAACAAATTCCAGCAAAACTCAACGATTTTCCACAATTTTTTATTTTCCGCCGTAAAAGTTCCCGGACGTCAACGTGCGTCTGCTCCGTCAGGCAGACAGATGTGAGACGCACCGAGCAGATGTGGCGAGCGGCTAAAAGTCCCCGTCCTCGTGTGGACAAGGGTGGTAGGGTGCTTTCACACCTATCACATGTCATGAACCCAGATATGAAATCAACACCGGTGCTGTCATGCTGTCATCTTACCATCGATGAGACGCCAAATAATCTAGTTTAACCCCAGTTCCAATGTAGATTATATTGACTATTGTGTGATTGTGTGTGTGTGTGTGTGTGTGTGTTTATTATACCTGTGTTTCCAGAAAGTTCTCTGTGCTTCTACATCTGCACATCCAAGTGTGTGAGAGAACCACCGTGTGTGTGTGCCAGTGTGTGTGTGTGTCAGTGTGTGCGAGTCTGTGAGAACCATCTTGTGTGTGTGTGTGTGTGTGTGTGTGTGTGAGTGTCAGTGTGTGTACAGTCGTCTCCTCGCGTACGGGCGTCGTCTTCCAGGTGTCAGGCGGTGACGTCATCTTCCAGGCGTCATGTTTGACCGACAGATTTTTTTTTTCTCCCTCACGCTCATTCGCTCAGACAAAAAAAAAATCCTCATAAACTCCACTGGACAGAATCATCAAGAAAACCCCAGAAAAGAAAAAGAGAGAAAGAAAAATACAAAACAAGACACAGAGGTGGGCGACCTCCCATCTGAAAAAAAAAAAAGCCTCACAGTTTTTATTATTGTCACGTTAAATCAGTCTGAGAACAAAAACAACAAACAAATATATATATATAAACACTATTGCTTTGTTTGACGCCATCACCAGCTGCTCGACACTTCGCTTTGTGCCTTTTTATTCTTTTTTTTTACCCTTCTGATGAAGTGTTTCATCATCCGACGCCGCATCGCGTCGACAAGCCGCCTCGAAAGGCGAACGGAGGCGAACCATCCCTTCGTCGTGCCGCTGAAATACTTGATCTGGCTTTATCATTGGGAGGAGGAACTGAGGGTGGTCGAAATGAAGCCAGGAAGACGGATTCAATATGAACCTCCTGTTTTATACGGCAGCTTCCAGTCACATCGGGATTATCGTTAGATTTTGATCAAATTAGTTATGAAATTGAATAATTGTTTCCAGCCAGTTGTTATGGAAGCAAGAAAATCTGAATTTAGAAACAATAAAATGGCAACAAAAACAAAAGATAGTGCAGCATTGGTAAGTTGACTTCATCTTGTTTCACCGAAAGTTTTCAGGCTGACGTGGGCGGTGGAAAACATGCTGTTCTGTTCGATCGCCTCCCGGCGCCTCAACACGTTAACTGACACCCGGGAAATCTGATTGGCGCTTTGACCACAATACTCGTATCTCAGCGCCGTCGCTCCTAACCTGCCGCGGCCCTGCAGGACACTGTGAGCGAAGACTATGGACAGAGCAGGCGATGGAGAGGAGTACATGTCTTTTTTGGATGTTGCTGTTTGACCCTTGAACCCTGTTCTTTAATTTTTAGCGGCGTAATTTCAGAACTGGCATAACAAAAGTAGAGGAAAGTTAATCACTAGAGCCGTATGTGTGGAAGGCTGATGGGGTTGGAAGCAGCAACGAAAGATATGTTTCTGATAGTTTTCATGCTGAATCTCCATGATATTCACAAAACGACTCTTCTTACTTTTTGGAAAACGCTTTAAGTAGTAGAAATTCCGGCGGTGATTCCACTGGCGTTAGGTTCGGTTGACGGGAGCATTATGGCGGTTAACAAAAAGAAAAAACGACGGCCATTACAGATACGGCATGAGGCTGGCGGCGAGCGGCCGAAACCCTCCGAGCGGCGGCAGCCAAACGATGGTGCCCATGCATTTTTTTCTGTGGTGTCGCTGTCAGTTCGCTTCCCCTGAAGCTGATCTCCGGTTGATTGGCCTCGCTTTGACAGCGCCTGGTCGTGTGACCCCCCCCCCCCAACCGGCTCCACTCCCATCAGCTCCAGGCAGCTCCATCAACTAAATATGAGGAAATGAAAGCTCTTCATCTGCTCCCTTCAAAACAAAGCCCATCTCTTTCCAAATATAAAGAGCCGGGGTTTGGGGGTGGTTGTCTGATATATATACTTATATATAGTGGTGGGATGACGGCTATAAACTGCCGCCTGAATGCCTTGATTGAGCTGTCGGGTTTCATAGGGCTCCTCATGGGGGGTTGTACTCCGATCACTGTATTTCAGCCTTTCTAGCAGCCCAGGTACTGCAGGTGGAGGCGTGGTGCCTACTTATTTTTCGTGGTCTTCGGTCAAGTGGTCTTGCGTCCTCTTGGTGTCTTGGTCTTGCGGCTTCTTGGTCTGGCAGCCTCATGGTCTTGCAGCCTAGTGCCCTAGCAGTCTCCTGGTCTCCTGGTCTCGCGGTCTCGTGGCCTCATGGTCTCGCAGCTGGTAGACCGGCTTCCTCCAACTCATCCGATCGGGGAACCGGAACCATGCGATCTCGTGGACTTAGATCCGGATCCAGTTTCTGGTGCAAAGACATTCATGTTTTTTTCCCCATTTATTTATTCATTTAAGGTGATTAAAAAAAAACAGTTGAATGAAGAAGGAAGAAAACGCCGCTTTGGAGAGAAGCTCAAATTCTACATCTTTTCATACCTTCACACACCTGGACAACCACTGTGTTTGATGTCATTGTCGTACAGGGTTTAGAAAAGTTTCACAAATGGTCCCACTGATCTCTGCCCCCTTTACAGTCTGTAAAGTTGTGGTGACATTTTCTTTCCATCCATTTGAAACTGATTTTTGACACCTCACTTAAATTTTATTTCTTTTTGTGTTTTGCACATTTGGCTTTTATTCCATTCAAATTTTTCATCTGAGCTTTTATTTAAGATTTTAATTAAGCTTTCTTAAATAAAACCTTGTCGTAGTGTGTCGTAGATTGATAGTTTTAATGTACGATGTTGTCAAGTATAGTTTAATGAATAGATATAAGGAGAATTTTCAAATGGACCTTGTGATCGGTAGCGGCTGATTCCGCTCCTGGCGATCGGACCTTGAACTCCTGGTCGGAGCCAAAAGCAACCAACACTGACTTATGGCAGGAAACGGATGGAAATCCACTGTCTCTTGAGTCAAAGTCAGACTTCCTGTGCCCGGAAATGCTCTGCCACATTAAGTTCTTATGGTGCCAGGAAAGCTAAGCCAAAGTTGTATAAAAAATACCAGTTCAGTTAAGGAGATTGTTTTGGGGAAGTGTCCGGGGCATGGCGTGTTTTGTATTTTCAGATCCAAAGAGGTGCTGAACCAGGTCATTAAGGGGGTAACTCGGTAACACTGCCATCGTGACGAGGGGACCCCTTCACAGTAGATCCAATATGGCCGACCTCTGTAGAAACCTGGTTTGTTCGTGCCCCTTTTTTCTACAGCTTCTCCTCAAACCCGCAACAGTAGGAATTTTTTCGACGAAACTTTCAGTCCTGAGCAGACATGATGACTGACGCTCCCGCTTTCAGACGCCTGCTTGTGTTTTTGTTTCGTTTTTCTTTGTTGCCACCAGGAGCTCGAACATCTTCCTGTTTCACCTGAAAACTGGAGGATGGTTTTCCCAAGGAGTTCGAATTTACTGCTTCACATCCTCGGGAACACTGTGAGATCATTTCCGCTCAATGGAGAAGCTTCCGGGAGGGGGGTGTTGAATCTCTGCAGGGAGGTGACGTGGGCCGACCCACCGGGGCCGCCGAGCCAACCAATCAGGGGGCTTGGGTTGGGTGCGGGTGGGAGCCATGTCTCCGAGCTGCTCGGCGATGCAGTCAGAGCCCCTCACGGGAAAAGCCAGGAAAGGGCCTGGAAAGGTTGTGGAAAGGTCTCCACTTTGAAGGAGCTGTAACCGGAGCCATGATTATTTGACAACCAACACTCTGCTGCTTCTATGTCTTTTTCTTTCGTTCTTTTTCGACCCTTTCTTCCTTGTTTTTTCACCCTCGTTTCCTCCCTGAGTTAGATCCCTCCTACTCCTACCTCCTACTGACCCTTTCAGCCCTAAGTCCTTGAACTTGTGATTCCCTTCTCTTGTTTATTTTGTCATTTCTTTATTGGCTGGGGGGAGGAGGAAGAGGAGGTGGAGCGGTGGGGGGCTGAAAGAAAGGAGGTAGACCTATTTTGAGTGGTTAGGTCTCTATGGAAACCACAGAGTGGCGGCGGCGGTATAAAGAGGAGGCCGGTGGCTCGGCACAGCGGAGACAACATGCGATGGCTTTGGGATCGGGGGGGGGGGCAACCCCACCCCCGCTCCTCGTTTCGAACACCTCCACAGCAATAAAAAAACTCATTAATCTACCAGGAGGCATCATGGCTGCTTGTTTCATAGAAAGCATCAGTGCTTTGCTGCTTCCTTTGCCACTTTACCTTCGCATATTTTAGACTTAATCAAATCTCAACTGCCATTTTAGCATTTTTCTGCCCCCCCCCAAATATCAAGGAGGCAGCAATTATTAAAAAAAAAAAAAAAAGTAAAAATGAAAGGGTTTTTTTTGGTACTTTGTTCCATTGGGTGTCGTTTGGATGCTGCTAGCTGGTTTGATGACGTTTTGCTAGTTAGCGTATTAGCTTGCGGCAGAATCCCCCCCCCCTTCCAGTGCAGGAGCATGGTGCCCCTCCACCCCCAGGTGCTGATTAGACTGAATATTTGGTCCCAGCCCCTTTGTTTATATCCCATTTACAGAGCCGGGGCTTTGTAGCGACAGCAGACCAGAGTGTGTGGATGTAAACCTCTCATTCTTCTCCTCCTTCCTCCCCGTCCAGCCCTGCTCTACGCCACCATCTTCGGAAATGTCACCACCATCTTCCAGCAGATGTACGCCAACACCAACCGCTACCACGAGATGCTCAACAACGTGCGGGACTTCCTGAAGCTCTACCAGGTCCCCAAGGGTCTGAGCGAGCGAGTGATGGACTACATCGTCTCCACCTGGTCCATGTCCAAGGGCATCGATACAGAGAAGGTGAGGCCGGGAAGGGCGGGGGCCGGGCCGGAGCTCGAGCGGCATTTTCGCGTGGCCGTGCCGTGGTTTGGTTTAAAGCCCTCTTTGGTTGTTTTCGTCGATGCGACTTTGTGGCACGTAATCACCACCGCCGGTTGATTACATGGTTGAGAACAGGTCGAATCACGCGTGAGGACGGTGAGTTCCTGAACCATGGCAGCCGCACATAGAACCATGCGGGGGGGGGGCTAACAGTTGTTGAGCTCATTTAAGCAGGCAGCCTTGTCACGAATGAGAAAAAGATGCCGTAAACAAGTTCCTCCAGAATCTGGATTCTGAATTGTCTAAAACATTCTCTAAACATCTGGGGGGGGCTTTAAAGCTTTTACTGAAAGCAGTTACAAACCTGTGAAAACACTTTAAAGAAAAAAAATTATGCAGTGATAGTGGCAGGAAAATGGGAGATGAATGTTAAACCTTAAAGAAGATTCAGAATAAAGGCATAAATAAAAGTATTATGGCTTCAGGAAAACTCAGTTAGAATCAGAATGTACGCCGCAGCCTGACGTTCAAGTCCGAAAAAAAAACGTAGCTACATAGAACGCAAGAGCTGTGATTGGTCGGCTCGGTAACGTGACATCCCCTCCTACGCTTCTCCGGCTTTTCCTTCCTCGCCGCTGTTTGCCAATCCGGAAAAACGAGCAGACAGGACGAAGGAGGGGCCGTCCAGGGGAAGTCGGCGGGCATGTGACCAGCCAGACTCCTCCTCCTCCTCCTCCGCATCGTGAAAGCTGACAGCTGGCGGCTGGCGGCTGGCTCACGGAGACAGAGGTCCTCCAGCAAGCTCATGGAAAACAGCGGTGAAGTAACTCAACGCGGTGGCGTAAGAAGCACCGCTGCCAACTAACGGTACCGCGGTATCATTGCAGAGCGACGCCAATAGAGGTATAAATATTCACGACAGCACAGGTTCAAAGCAGAAGCATAAATCCAGCCTTTGATTCGAGAAAGTACGTTTTTTTTTTGGTTAATGTGATGTAAATAAATGTATGTAAATATAAGATGTCATAAGTCAATATTAACTTTTTCTATACCAAAGATCCAGACGAAGATCTTTCCAGATCCTGAACCAAGTCCTGCGAGGGTCTAAACAGACCCATAAAAATGTATAATAACATTTTCGTCAACCAGCTAGGTAACACAACCTTGACCGGGACTTGGTCAGTCCTAGTCTCCCTCATCGGGTCCATTTGATCGATTCCCTGTCCACGTTCTCTTATCCTCCCCTCTTTTTTTTTTTAATCCGGATCAGGAGCCTCCACCCCACCGGTCCTTCTTTCCGTGGTTTTTCAGGGGGGTGAAATCAAACTCTGATGCCTCCGTACAAACATCTTGGAGTCAGAGCCGGGGGCCAATTAGTAGCGGTTGGGTTTTTTTTTGGCACTTCAGGAGCCTTTATGCGCTTTGAATTGAGTTGTTTATGCAAATACACGCCCCCCCCCAAAAAAAACTGGAGGCTCCTGAAAGTGTCTCGGTGCCGCTCACGTCCTCCCCTCTAAATAGAGCTAAAGGAGATTTTCAAAGACCCTTGTATTGTGTACTGATGTCGCAGAAGCGCTTTAGGTGAATTATCTTTCCCTTCCTTCAGTCTATTCGGTCCATACTCAACGAGGCAGGACTGCGGAGGACGGGAAGATGTTTTCTTTTCACCTAAGTGCTTCCGTTAATTAGGCCTGAATTTCAATTTGTGTAATGAGCTGGACAAAACGATTTTAATTTAGCGTTTAGGCTTTTTAAACTTTTTCTTCTTGCAAACAGATGTTTCTAGACACAGTTAATGGAGGCAACGGAATAAGGAAGTCTGGGTTCTGGACGTATTAGTCAACATGGACAGGAAGTTTGAAGATCTACAGCTCTATGGAAAGCGAGCAGGAGTCAGTCTGCTGATGAAGGCTGTGTGATCTGGTCAAAAGCTCCAGAATGGCTACTAGATAGGCTTTAGTGTTATATAAATTTAGTTTTACGGAGTGTAGTTTCTTTGTTTTTTCCACTGCTAAAATAGTCGACTTCTCATGAGTCTCATGCCAAGGCTATGGCACTGAACCACGGATCTAAATGATCTCTGACCTCTGACCTCCGTGCGCAGGACAAGGGGGTAAGGGCTGGATGTATATGGGGGCCGGTGGAGCCTCAGACTCATTTCATTATTTTCTCAGCCGAAAAAAATGCTTCACCTCCGCTGCCGACTGACCCCCATCACTTTCTCTTTTCTCTCCGTCCTCCAGGTCTTATCCATTTGTCCCAAGGACATGCGGGCCGACATCTGCGTCCATCTCAACAGGAAGGTATGTACCCACTGTCTTCGCCCGCATGAGGTTGACGGCATGCGAGAGCCCCGGCTCCCGGCAGGTTTAACAACAGACTCGGCTCAAGCTTTTGATTTGAAGCCACGGCGTGCGGACGTTCCGTGTGAGCGTTGGCTTCTCCGACCGGAGACGTTCGCAGTTTGTAGAAAACTTAGATGCAAGAAAAGAGGCAGAAAGGAAAAAGCAGACTTTATTTTACCATAGAGGCCCCGTTAAATCCTAAACAGCTGCTTTGACAAAGCTGGAATTAAAGACTAGTTCGTGCAAAGTTCCTGAAAATTACATAAAATTTGATAAATAAATGAAATACAATGTAATAAATAGATTAATTCAGTAAAATAGGTTGTGCTGGATGTGAGTACACCTGCAGGCATTTATTATACAAAGGCAAGCAAAGGAAGGAAGCTGCAGCTGGTTCCGGATCAGTTTCACATCTCTCTTCCACAGGAATGTGTGTCAATGATCTTTAAATGCTAATAAAGGTCGTTCATCGCTGTTAAACACACTTGAACCGCTGTGGGACAACCTTTTCTTATCTAAGTGATAACAGACAATATAGAGAAATGTCCTTTTAAGTGATTCTAAAGCGTCGTTTTTGAAAAAAAAAAAGGACAAAAAAAGAAGCGGCTTCGTTCACGCGGAAGATTTTTTAAATCTTTGCTGAACGTTCAGGGCAAATTCGGCAGTTTAGAGTTAATGAGCAGAGGAAACCGGACCGGACAATGCTCTTTAGCAAACGCTTGGCTAAATAAAGCAAAGAGAGGTAGAGAGGCTGTGCTCATTGAGTGCCAGAGTCTCACAGCCTAAATAAAGATGACAATAAATTCAATACTATGATAAATATGCAGATTTTAAGACTAAAATGAAAGAATCCTGGGTATATGCTAATGAGTAAGTATGTAAAAGTTAGTGAAAAAAAAAAGTAATAAAAGTCCCGTCCAGGTCTTTAATTATCTCCAGTCTCAGTGGCTGATCCAAGTTTGCCATTGTCGTGGAAACACATCTCTTGAATCAAGGCCCATTAGTTCTGCCGGTGGCAGTGTTCAGGACGGCGTGGGCTGGGCCGACGCCGACGGGGCCGATGGGGCCTCGGAGAGTCAGTCTCAGATGCTCCCACCCGCCGCCCCTCTCACTCAGGTCTTCAACGAACATCCGGCATTCCGGCTGGCGAGCGACGGCTGCCTGCGTTCGCTGGCGGTGGAGTTCCAGACTATCCACTGCGCCCCCGGGGACCTGATCTTCCACGCCGGCGAGAGCGTCGACACGCTGTGCTTCGTGGTGTCTGGGTCGCTGGAGGTCATCCAGGACGACGAGGTGGTCGCCATCTTGGGTACGTGGCCGCGTTATCCGTCAGACGCCTTTGGTGAGGGGAGGAAGTGATGTGTTCTCTGGTGGCACTGAGGAATGTGTGTGTGTGTGTGTGTGTCTGTAGATTAGTGCTAAATCACATTAAATGGTTAATTAACAGGAAATAAATTGACAGTGATTTTCATAATGAGTTAATCATTTATTTCATTTATCCAGCAAAAAAATACAATCTTCAACCTCTCAAATGTCTTGATTTATGGCATTTTCTTTTTAACATCATTGTAAACTGTAATTCATTTCTGGTTGGACAAAGCTGAGACACTTGAAGAAGACTGGGACACTGGTGACTTGTAATTGGTCCATTCGACGCTGCTTTCTGACTAGTTACTGGCAAAAAAACAACGGTAACCCCCTGTAGCGTTGAATTATCCCTGCGACCGGAGGAACCTCAACCGATGCTAAAAGCTTTGTAAGCGGAGACTCGCACAGAGGAAGGAGGAGGAAGAAAACGAAGAGCACGGGGTCCAGCATGTTGCTAGGCAACTGTAGGAAACGATGGTAGGCTGCGGACCCTAGATACTGGGAGTGAAACAGTTGTTAATGCGTAATGTTTGTGGTCGACCAGCTGAGGCTGAATGTCCTGGAAAAAAAAAAGTTTTAATCTCCCAATTGTCATATTTTTGGTAAAGTATTAAAATGAAGGTGACGCTTATCGATCTTATCCAATGAGAATTAGTTAGAGTCGCTCCTCTCCCCACGAACCGGAAAACAGGCAACACTTCATCAGCAAGGACGCGATGACACCTGCTGATGTCATTAACAGGGCTTCAACATCATAAAGGAGACACCACCTCGAGGTTTGACTTGACATAGACGGACACAAAGGGGAAATACAGCCGCAGAGGTCACACACACACACACACACATTCACCCAAAACCTACAAAGCTTAACCACTGAACCAGTGAAGTAGGAGATTCATGACTGGTAGAGAGTAACATGTCCATGTCCATTTAAAAACAGGTAGATTTAGTTTCAGAGCTAAAATTAATGGACACTATCTGTCTGCTTCTTTTCTTCTTGGCGCTATAATCTTTGAAACTGGATGTTGCAACATTGGGGAGGATAGACCCCCCGAATAACCCCACGGGAAGCATTGCAGCAGAACAGTGTTGCAGGACTCTAGCCACTAGCATGCGAGATAATGATCCATTACGTTGGAGCTATAGATCCATGGTGGCCGATAGCGAGAGTCAGTGACAGCAGCCGTTTATGGGGAAGCACTATGTGGGGGAAAGGGGGGGGTGTTAAGGCCATAAAAATACTCAGGATACAGGTGAGGAATCGTGGGGGGAAAATAGAAGAGGAGGAAAGAAGGATAATATTGTCGGGAAGGGGAGAGTGAGGTCGGACATGCATCCCTGCAGTATATTTTTGTGAGAACGTTTTGTAATATATTTGAATATTTGTAATATTTTGCAATATTCATGTGAGAACAGTCACTGCTGCTCCTGTTTGTTGTGAACGCAGAGGCAACACTCAGTGTCCACTTGTGCCCCTTCAGGGAGCTTTAACCCCCCCCCCCCCCCCGACACACACACACCTTTTTGAGGTCACGTGAAACATCTGGGATGAAGGAAACCAAGGAGAGACCCAAGGGAACGACAGGAGGAAGAGAAACTCCGGGGAGCATGGCGGCGAATGTGGCAGGAAGGCAGCTGCATGCATTGCTGTTCTGATTAACACCGTCTGGCAGCTAAACACAGCAGGCTGGGCTTAAAATAGAAGGAGTCTTGGCTGCACGACATGAGTTTGTTTTTGTTTTGTTTTTTTTTCACTTACTAGCATCATACGCTGCTTTTAAATTAAAAAAACCCACAGACACAGCAAAGATCGACCAAACAGCTGAACTCTCTGATGCCGATCGGGCGGCTAGCAGAAAACCGCCCTCAAACGGCGGCCTGGAAAAATGCTTCGATGCCTCTCAGCTGCAGTTGGTGCCAGAGCAGAAGAAGAAAAGCTGCTGCGCAATGGCAGGGAGGGGAGGGTGAAGAAGAGGAGGGTGGAGGGGGTCAAGGGGTCGGCGTTGGTGTTCGCAGAAGGAGGACAAGGTGGTGGGAGGAGGGAGGAGGAGCCAGGATGAAAAAGTTAAGGTGAAAGGAGAGAGTGGGTGTGAGGACGGCAAGATGAGGGATTCGTGTGGAGCATTGTTCTAAAAATCGCTCTCCTCTGGAAAGTTTTCTTCATCCTCGTGACCGCCGACCTGTTTCTTGGCCAACTTTTTATTTTCTTCTTCTTCTTCTTTCTGTTTTTTTTTTCCTCTGTGGTGGTGAAGATGAAAGGAAGCCATGCCAGTACCAGAGCTCATGGCGGGAAACCGAGAGCAGGAGACTAAGCCGGGGCAGAGAGAGAGAGAGAGAGAGAGAGAGAGATATGATAGAGGATTGAACGACGACAATACGAGATGAACCTAAATCAGTGTTTATCTTTTCTTTAGAGATGTAGCACTAGTTAGACTATGCACAGTACACGTGTTCGTTTGCTCTGCAGTTGCTCTGTTGGTCGACGTCTGGCGACTTGTCCTGGCGGTGGTTCCTTATCACACACTTTTACGCTGGACTTTTGCTTCTGTGTGAAGCCTACTTAAGCGTCCTATGCCGTCATGAATGTTTATACATCTGTGTTGGTGTCACTCTGCAGTACACCACCAAACCACTAGTTAGGCAGGGGTGTTTATGTTCCACCGTGTTGAGCTTCTTCGCTGCTGTTTTCCACCAGTTTGCCGGCGTCACATCGAAACAACGGCGACTGAAACCGAGCAATCTTGATGGAGTCAGAGCTGACGGATGTTGAGCAGCAGTTTTAGTTTTCCTGAATCGCGACACAGAAACAGAGGTTGGATGAGATGGTCTGTACGATGGCAATGAAAAAGGAACAGCTGGAAACGCGACGCTACGTTGAGGGATTTGAGGACGACACTCCGCTCTCTGCCAGGGATGATCAAGCCCCCGATCTGCCGCAGGTGGCCACTTTTTTAAATAAAGGAAGTACACAAGGACACAAGGATGAGGTTGGCGTTACAGCAGGAATCTGTGTATTCTGGATTTGTAAAGAAAAGCAACTGAATCTCCGACCTTCTAATTGCCACATTATAGAAGATAAGCCCTTTTAAATCAGGTTGCGACAAAGCCTTTGCTCTGGGTGCCACCTGCAGGGCGAACCTCAGCGTTTCTGCCGTCTACTGGTGAAGATCTGTACGTTGTTTTTGTGTCAGCTGTGTAACAGTGGACTGGCTGAGTCAGATTCATTATTAAATCGGACTGGACTGGATTTTCTCTTGAAGCAGTTGGAGTCAATGCTTTAGTTGGAGCTCTTTTCATCATGGCTGCTTTTAGCTGCTCAGTCTGTCTATTTTGTTTTGTTTTTTTGTTTATTTTTTAGTCCACATTAACCAGAACTGTAGATGCAGCACTTCTAATAACACTGATCAGTGAGAAGTCAACACAAACACAAACACAAACACAAACACAAACCTGCACGTGCAGAAAATAGTTCACTTAAACTCGCAGCAGCATGCACACATAAGCATGCTCTCCATTCTCATTAGGTTGGTAATGTTCTCCCTTAACCAACACACAAACACAGCGACAGACTGCCTATATGAGCAGTTGCTGAGCACAGCAGGGGGTGGGAAGGATCGAGGGACGGAAACAAGAGGATGGGGGAGGAGGAGACGGTTTTTTTTTGGATTCTCATCTGCTCAAACGATCTTTTTCTTGTTTTGAACAAAATTAACGGGGGGGTGGAATGGGGACAAAGGGAAATGTGTCGAGCGCCGCAGAGGACGGGAGAGGAGGATACTGAGGAAAGGTAAAAGCAGGGGAATGATATGGAAAAAAAGGGAATGAGGGCGAAAGAAAGGGAAGAATGAATGGAGAGCGGAGTAGACGGAGGCAGAAGAAAAGGTAAGGAGAGTAAACTAGGATGGGTGGGGAGGGGACAGGCAAGGGAAGGAGAAGAGGAAAGGACAAGGGCACGGAGGATTTGACATAGGATGAAGAGGAGGGAGGAACAAGAGAATAAAAGAAACAGATGATGGAATGATCGGTGAGACCAGGGGAGTCAGGGAAGGGGGGTGGGGGGGTCAGAGTGATGGAGTCCTAGAAGAGGAGGAGATGGAGAAAATTTCCAGAAGACTCAAAACATGAGGGAAATGAGGCAAAGTAGAAGGAGCAGAGGAGGATAGATGGGTGGGTGGTGAGGGGGTGAGTGTCTGTGTGTGTGTGTGTGTGTGTCTGTGTGTGTGTGTGTTGGGGGGGGGGGGTTGATGGCGGTTTTAAAGTTGCTGATTTCCCCCAGGCTGAGCAGTGAAACTGCTTCCTGAGGCTGCTGCAAACTCTGCTCTCATTAGTGTCCCGTGGCATCATCAGGTAGACACGCAAACACACGCAACAACACACAACACACAACAACACACGGCAACACACGGCAACACACACACATTTCAGCAGCAAAGGTACATGAGTTACATCGTATATACTTTATTATGACTTTAGCATCTCCGTGCTCTGGCTTTGGAAATGAGTTTTCTACACGGGGACAATTAAGTATCACACACATCTCATATACAACAAACAGAAGCGTGTGAACAAAATCACAGCAACAAGGCAGCCCCAGCAAAGTTCTCATTAGTCATAAACCACTATTTTCCCATCATCCACCAGGCTTGCGGGGACGTCAACTGAGCTCATTTGACGGCGGGTTTGGATGTGTAGCGCCGAGGGCAGATCTCGGAGTCGCTATGAGCCCCATCCTAGTCTACTCTCCTTATGACGTGAGTCCATTTGTCCCCAATTTGAAAAAGAATCTGGATTCCGCAGGCTTAGAAGCTGCCTGGAAACCTCTGATGCTAGCGATGCTGCAGTTTTCCCCAACACATCAGAGCAGCGGCAGCGGCAGCAAGCGGATAGAGGTCCAGTGAGCTCGCTGAGCTTTTATCAGGAGAATTCATCAGCTTTATTTACTGACAGCTGGGAAGTAAAAAAAGAAAAACTTCCAACAGATCAATTTGTCAGAAAGTTAGAGCCGTAATGGCAACAACTTTAAAGATAAATGATCAGTGACAAAGGCCAATCGTGCTTTCAGCTCTATCCCGTGCAGCAGAGCTGAGCTGAGCTGAGCTATAAGCTGAAAAATCCACCGATAACAAATTTAGGAAGAGTTACAGGCCTGTGCGTGGGGGTTGATTCCAGACCTTGGAAGCAGTCGTATCATGAGGTTCACTGGTTGGGTTTTGGTCCTGCAGCCCTCGTCTCAAAACTCTGGGAGAAAACGGACAGATGGAGTTTTTCAGCGCTGGTGAAAAACCAAGTGGATGCCAGATTTTTCTTCGCTCATGATAGTATTTCCGGTTAAAACTTCACATCTGTGCGCAGCTGTTGCTGTAAATTAACCAGCTAGTCTGCTACCTCGCCTGCTGGAGATAAAGGAGTGGTTGATCATGTATCTACTTTTTTTACTCTGTGGTGTTAGGGTTAGTGGTGGTGGTGGTGGGGGGTGGCTGTATGAGCCAAGTCTGACAATCACAGCAGGGTTTAGTAATCACGGTGAGGGCCGTGGTGATTTGGTGGCTGAAGATGGATGTGTTGGTGCCATGACTGCTACGCTCGCCAGGCCCCTTAAGTAAGTTCTGTTAAGTCAGGTTGCTGTTGGTCCGTTACCCGAATTTCAACCCGGGGTAAGTTCTGTGCACACAGCACCAATGATCGCAGCAATTATTCGGATTTGGTGTGAAGCTTTTCTATCCTAAATCTAAGGGTGGCCAATAGTGATGCTCTTTGCCAAAATAGCCCTGATGTTTTGCTTATATAGGGATGGTCTGCAGAGGATAACCCTTGAATAATTTGGTCAATCCACTGACCTTCATTCTTGCACCAATCTTTGGATGACCTTTTAATTTCCTTTGATAAGGTTATGAGAAAGGCTAAAAGAATGTTGGGTGCCCCTGCAATGTTATGAGGTGTATTGAAGAGCCAACAATGGTTTGCTACTGTGGCTTTAGCTGTTTTGAGTTCAGTCCTAGGACATAAACCGTCCTGTCCCCTGCAGGCGGCGTCTTAAATTGATGCGACCATAACCAAAACCAGAGGAGACGGTTTGACCAAACCAGCCTGGTCCACTGGGACCATGGAACTGGTTTACTTCACCAGCCTCCCCACCGGGTTTATTATTTGTTTAAAGTTGGTGCTTGTTTTCCAGCCATTGTCTCCCGTTTCTATCAAAATTGAATAACTTGCGGGTCGGTCCGGCAGTGGCAGAGCGACTGGAAGAACAGACGACCAAAACACCACCAGCCCTGAAGCCCTGTGTTATCCTTTGTTGAGTTCTCCTCTGCTGTCTGAAAAAAAAAAAAAAATTTTTTTTTTTTTTTTTACCAAAATGATGAGCTGATTAATGTCTTAATCCATTATTCATGCTCGGTTATGAGAAGGAGACTTAATCTGGCCTCCTATTCACACGGCAATATGTTCTGGCCCAGTGAGCAATACGTCAGCAGCGAAGCAGGAGGAGATGAGCCTCCGACCACATTTTGAGTCTGGCTGCATTACAAGATCCCAGTAATGGGAATCGGTGAGGGACTGGTTAGACGTGGAATAGAATAGAAGAGGAATACATTAAGAGCGCAAGTTGGAGGGACAATGATGAGAAGGCAACCTGCCACCGAGAGATTCACGTAAAACGTCTCGATGCGGAGCTGCCGTTCGCAGGCCAGCTCGGGACTAAAATAAGACGCCGTCCTTGTGAAAGCACTGACACCAAACACCTCACACTCTCCCCTTTTTTATTTTTACACCGTGGCGCATTGTTGCCAAATCCAGAGTTCACCATGTTACCACTTATGAGTACACCTGCCTGTCAGCGCTTAAACACAAAGTGAAGATAGAGGGCCTTAATTTTTTACTTGAGTTCTCCCCCCTGCATCCCAGACTGTACAGGCACTAGTGCTGAACAAACTCAACAGGGAAAGTTAAAATAATGAGTAAAATGCTAAGTTATTTCCTGTAGAGTGCTTTTTGTGTGAGGACAGCACAACTGGCAGTAGAGGCAATCACCAGACGAAGGTAGTCAGGAGAGGTTTAAAGTTGTTGACTTCTTTTTCAACCCAATTTGTCTTGACTTCTGCTGGTTGGGTGATTTAAAAAAACAAAACAAAACAAAGTTTTGGGTTTTCTGCAACTATGATTCAACACTTTTCGAAGGACGAAGCTGCAAACATTTGCATATTGGTCTCGGGAAGCTCGTATGAATACCGCCCATGTTTTTGTGAGAACCAGACACACCAGCATTCGGTAATTAATACATCAGTTATCTTAATTAGCAGTCTCATTAGCCTGAGTGGCTATGATTAATATCATGTTGATCATGTTGGGACTTTTGAGCACATCAACTTTGCCTTGTTGAAAACAGAAGGAGCTTCATTAAACTTCTTTATTGCCTTTTCTTTTCCAAATACATTGAGAAGGGCTCATTAATCGTTAATCAACCTGTGTCTAAACATGCAACCCAAAATAAATAAATAAAAAAAACATTGTCAGGCTAAAGCTCTGCCTGGAACAACATTTATCTAAAACCTGGGAGTCAAAGCACAACAGTTACTAAAAGCATGCCTCAAATGTTAATACTTGTACTACTACTAGCACAATAATGACCATTAATGCTAGCGTTGGTGGATATCGACATTACAGCGTCGTTACCGTCTCAACCCACCCAGTCGTGCGGGATAACGGCCTGACAGGGTTCAGGGCGACATAAGGGACCAGCCGTTCAGGCAACACAACTGACGTCCGGTGGGCTGCACTACGAGATGAAGCGGTACAGGGGCACCCGCCCTCCCACGGGTGGTTTTCTTCGACTTTCGCTTTGCCTACATGACCAAAGAAATTTCCTCTACATAGTAACAGGCAACAAAGTCCAATCAACTGGCAAATTGGATCAAGAACTCTTGACTTCAGAAGAAACACGGAATGTTTCACACCGTGGGTCAGTTGTAGTCGGCTTTCAACAATGGTTGGGTCTTCAGTAGACATGACAAAGGCCTGAGCACCAAAAAAAGGCATTAACATACTGACATACTGTAGTGTCAGCTGTAAGTGAAACACAACTCTATCGTCCACATGAATGCGTCACTAGCTACAAACAACAATGATCCATCGGTAAGAAGCTGAATGAAGGAATTTTCTTTCTTTTTCCTTCTTTAGGTATCTTTTTCCCCAATTATTAGATCTCTTTGTGGTACTAGGCCACATTTCTCCACAGGTCGCACACACATTCCCTCACTGTAAGCAGCGGGTCATTGTTTATTTCTGGCATAGCTGATGGTGTCCCGCTGCCCAAATCCCATTGGCAGTTTCCATAGCAACCAGTGTGGAGTTGAGACCCCTCTGAGATAGCACAAGACAGGGTCTCCGCCAGGTGGTCATGAATGTAACACCCCCCCCCCCGGGTCATGGTTTACAAACATCCTCTCTGAGACGGTGGCAAGTGTTTCACAGTTGAACACACAACGTGACTTAGACTAATGAGATCTAATGTTCAGGAGTAGGTTTCCAATTGAGGCTTCACACACCTACAGATGTGATGAAGAGTAAGCCCCTTGGACATGGGGGTTAAAACATGGCTGATCAGGATCAGAATCCTGAGGCGTCAGGCGGGATTACACTTTTTAAATTGTGCCGCTCATCCCCTTCCACCTTGATCGATCAAGCCTCAATAAGTTCCTCCACCTGAGTCATCTGAGACCCCCCCCCCCGCCTCCTTCCAAAGGCTAATAAGGTTTCCATTGTTGGGAATTAAATGTTAGGATTCTGGAAGAATAAGCCCCATGTCAAATATAAAGCCAACCATGAGCAATATGTAAGACACCTCAACCTTCTGGAGCCAGTCAGTGGCCACAGAGACTCTTACATGCCATTTCCTTCATTTAGCAACCTTTAGGGGCACTTTGAAGGCCCAACAGGCAGACTAGGACAGTCAAGAATCAACCGGGCCTCAACAATGACCTGTTAAAGGTAAATACCTTGAACCCGGACCTGCTGACCCTTGTCTCTTTGGTGACTGATGTCGCCCGGGAAACCTGTTTTTAATTCGATGGACTAGGGCAGCGAAACAACCCAAGCAAGCAGTTTAATGAGCAAGACTCATTTAAAACGAACACTAGTAACGTACGCAAGTGGTGGTGCGAGGACCTTTTTGTACCTAAGTCCCTCAGGCTCCCCGTGGGTGACGGTTTCAGATGTGGGGGAGCAGCATCACAGAGCCAGGCGAGCGTAAGGGTCACGTCACCGACGCAACCGTCTCTGGCCACCCAATCACAACAACCCTCGCCGCGATTACTAGCCTCTGCTGCTATGGTCAGACTCTAGTCATACAACCATAGAGCCACTGTCACCCCCCACACCCCACCATCACCAACCCCATCCAATACCCCCACCCCTCCTAAATTGTTGAGGAGCAGCGGGTCCCTGGGGAGTTCATTCCAGATGAGTTCTTCTGCCTGAACCACATTTGGACATTCGCCAAGAAATGGGCCCCTGGGGGGTGGCGAGAGAAGATCCACTCACCCTACACTCGTAGTCACACACACAGCATTTGCCTTCACAACAGTATTTTGGAAGTGTCAAGGCGTCTGTCACTCGGGGGGGGGGGGGGGGGGCAGCTGGTGGATGAGATGTACTGCCTTTTGTTACATCCCTTCTCACGGTCGGCCGTCGGAAAACCTGCACCTGTTACAGCCAGAGTGCGAATTAACCTCTTCAGGGCACAATGGTACAGAAGTACCCTCATTTCTCATTTACTGCTTATGAAAATGTTTGTCACACATTATTTTCTTCTGATTTCTCTTTTTTTTCTATGCCTCACTTTTATGCTCTTTGATTGACAACATAGTGTTGTGAAGTGCCTCTTTGGAGTCTATTAATCCTCTTTATTCGACTGCGGGTTCGGATAACGTTCTTCTGATAACGCCCAGTGGCCCTCGTGACGCGTGACACATTTGATGCTGCCTATAATTACAATTCCCCACTAGGCACTTATTATTATCGGAATAACCGTGGCGTTGCCCAGGAGATGCTCACGAGTGTAAACGTGCTGGCGGGCAGCGGGTGATTAGCATGGGGAATTTATGCCGGCAGTTGATGAATCAAGTGCCCAGGTGGCCGAGTTTGGGTCAAGACCAACGGGGGGGGGTCAAGCCAAGAAGGTCAGTGCTTGAGGCTCAAGAGTTTTGTTTTTTCCTTTTTTGTGTGTGTTTCTGCAAGAAAAATTTCCTTGTAAAAAATCTCGTAAGAAGCGTTTGATTCAATCCCATTTTTCTTAGCGCGCGTCCTATTATCCATATAAAAAATTAACTGCGCTCTTTCCTCGTCTTTCTCTCTACATGGAAGTGAATGCGTTTTGACCACAAATAAATTGATCCAGGTAAAGGTGAGGGTGTGAAATCACCTGTGTATCTAGAGGACCTGTGTTGACCAGTCACATACATCATTGGGTAATTACATTACATTATATTACATTATATTACATTACAGTCATTTTGCACACACTTTTGTCCGAAGTTGTTTTTCAAACTCAAAAGGGAACAAGACCTCATTTTAATCAAGAACAGGAAGTGCGATCCTCCAAAATAAAAGTCACAAATGTTTTTGTTTTGTTTGTTTTTTTTAAAGAACACTCGTGTAATAATTGTCATTATTATGTCATTCTTATTATGATTACTGCTTTTCCTTAAGTGAAAGGCCTCAACACACATTTATTTATTAACACACATTTTATTGAATTAGATTACCAGAAATGACAGAATATCAATGTGAATTTGACTTCAGCGTTGTGTTAAAAGGGCAGTGTTATAACACACGTCAAACTAGACGTTCCTTATTTCACTGAAGGAATCACATCTCGGGAGGATGTGCATCTCTGTCTCAACCTCACCCGTCGAACGACGTCCTGGTCCTGGGTCCTCTTAGCTGCCATGTTTCGTTTCGTTTCGTTTCGTTGTTTTGTTTTTTCCCTGACCTCCTTGTCCGGCCGCCAGTCCGTGGCCCCTGGGCCTGAACCTCATCAGCATCCGCCTCTGTTTTCCATCTCTCGCAGCTAAAGAGAAATTCTGCTGGTTCATCATCTCTGTTTAGGGAAATATGACTTTTAATCTGCTCTGGCTTTTAGTTTCTTGTCTCCAGTGTTTCTGGCTAGTCCCTTTACACTCTGCTGTAATTTGCTTTTCTCTGATTGTTGTTTGGAAAGCAGTGTTGCTGTGAGTGTTTGGGGGGGGGGCTGTTATTCTGAGCACCAGCTGACATAGGGGACCCTTCTCTGGGCTCAGCTCTTGGGTTTGGAGGACTTTGGTATGGAGGGCATCTTGGGGGGGGGTGATTATGTTAATTATCAATCGCTGTTTGGGATTTTTTTGGTGTTTCGCTATAAAATGTGTCTGCAGAGGTCTGTGGGTAGAGATTCTGTTCGGGGGGAGGGGGGTAATCCACTATGATGACTGGTCAGACCACATATGTTGTAGTGAAGTAGGATAATGCCATCAGATATTATTAAGACAGATTAAAATGGGAATTAATTGTGTTTAGATTTCTCAGATCCTTTTTCCCTTTTAGTTCATCGACTGCCATGTCAAAGCTTCCTGATCCTGTTATGATTACACCAAGATGGGTCACTTAACTTGTCCCCCGAACAGGGAAACTGGTTGCAGAGCAGCTGAAGAGAAAAACTTGGAGTGGAGAAGATGAACAGAAGTGAAGACATCAGTCAGAACAATGTGGGAATAAGTGAAATTAAGAACAAAAATGTCTAATATCATGAAATATCACTTTTACTTGGAAAGGAAGGAGGAAGTTATTACAAGCACAGGCACCTTGGAGTGCAAGAGACGGAGCTAGATATCAATAAATCGAATGTAGCAGATCAGATCTTAAATGATAAAGAAATTATAGATAAACAGCCCGACCAACATTACTGGAAACCACTTAAATGTTCTCGATTCTCAGCTGCCACCGATCCGTTGTCTTGACTGGACCGTTTTGGGTCGAAAAGTCGTGATCCCAGTTTAGTTTTTATGCTTGCTGTGCAGATTATTTGCACCTGCAGAGGACTCGTGCCCTCCAACGCATCCCTCATTATTATTATTATCTATTATATATATATAAATAAATATATATATATATATATATATATATATATATATATATATATATACATATATATATATACAATAACACCAAGTGATGCTCTTCACTTTTCTGGCAGGTTCTGAATTAATAGAGCAAGAACTGTGCAGTCACCATCAGCAGCAAGAGCTGCTGTGGTTGAACAGGCAAAGAAAGCAAAAGAACCACCCCCCCCAAACTTTGTAAAAGGAAAATCCAAAGAAAACCTTGACGTGCTACGGCAACGTACCCGTTTGAGCAACAGGAAGCGGCTCCGCCAGCGCCGCTCTGCATGAAAATGTGTGTTTGGCTCTTTTGTGAAGAAAGTTTGGGGAAAAAAGATTTTCCGTGTCCTTCAGGTTTTTTCTTTCCGACCTCACCGTGGTGTTCCCTCTGACGGACAGCTCTCCAAGAAACGCTGCCAAACCCCCGGCAGCTAAGCTGGATGTGCTAATCCAGTAATTGGACGATGTCTCCTTTAATGCGTTTTTTTCCTGTTTTACGGAGCCACCGCCTGCCTCTCTCTTCTCACTCACAAATCCACTTTCTTTTTGAAGTATGTCATTTTTTATTTTTTATTTTCTTTTCGGCGTCGACTTACATCCGACGGCGCCACATTGCTCCGTTGTGAGTCCTACTTTTTAATAAGGTCTCTTCCTTCGTCTCTCTGTCTCGTCCCACTCGGATTCTGGGGGAAAACCGGGCAGCTCTGGTTGCCGGGGTGAAGCTTTTGCTAAGGACGTAAACGGGGCAGCGGTGTGTGCGGTTCCTGCAGAGCTGCCAATGGTTTTGGCATTTCGCGGTTGACTCGTGACCGTACAGCTAATTGGTAGTTTTATGTGGGTCCAGTGGAAGACACCACCGTCTATTTTTTCTTTTTCTTTTATTCTTTTGCTGGGAAACAATATTTATTTATACATTTTTGTCCGACTCCTCTCAGCTATCATAACCCAGCGTCTGAACCTTGACTCTCCCCCAGTTGTTTGGTGAGCATGCTCTTCCTCTGGGGTTTAAAACTGCTGGATCAGAAAAAGCCCTCTTGTTGGGTATCAAAATCTGGCTTTTTAATATTAGGAGACTTAGCTGGAGAGGTTGGTTCACAAACTACTCATAGACCCAGTGCAGGTGTTGAGGGTTTTCCCCCATATTCTGCAAACGAAGGTCTCATTAGATCATCGGACGTTGTTTTAGACAGTGACAGTCTTGACCACTTCGGACGGCCAGTCCACCACAGGTTTGGACAATGTATTACGCATCACAATGACAGCAAACATTTTAAGAACTTTATGTCCCCAAAACCATGTAATTTTACACCCATAAATTAGCTTTTTTGTTAGTTTGTTTTTCTATGTCTTTTTCGATTTTCATTTTTAAATGATTTCCCATTTATTTCCTGGATAAACGATTGATTGTTGAGTAAAGAAAAACTGTAAAAATAAATGAATAAATTTGAAAAAAAAAACAGAAACATATATGTATCCATCACCATCCATCCATTGATATCCTGAACCCTCAGCTGATGTCTTCAGATGTCTTGGTTTTGTCCGACCAACAGTCTGAAACCAAAGTTGTTTGCAGTTTACTATTGAACAAGGTCGATAAGCTTCAAATGGATTTTTTTTGCTGTACACTTAAACAACTTATTGCATGTTAAAATAGTCGCCTTTTAATTTCATTCAGCTGTTTTATGAATTGAGGGATCATTTCAGCTCCATATATCTATAATTGGACCTAAAATGAAGGTCTGGACTGGACACTGGTTCTTCTGGTGCGGTCCAGGAGCTGGGGCCTCATCACATCTTTTGCTGTTTTCTTAACAAGTTCTTTAGGACTCTAGTTCTAGTTCTGGTTTTACCCAGAGTTCCACCTTCATCAGCAAGAATCATCCTCTAATACTCTTCATTTGTCCTCATCTCGTCCTCTGTTCTCATCAGGTAAAGGGGACGTGTTCGGTGACGTCTTCTGGAAGGAAACCACCCTTGCGCATGCCTGCGCCAATGTCAGGGCGCTGACGTACTGCGACCTCCACGTCATCAAGAGGGAGGCCCTGCTCAAGGTGCTGGAGTTCTACACGGCCTTCGCCAACTCCTTCTCCCGCAACCTCATCCTCACCTGCAACCTGCGCAAGCGGGTAAGGCCTCCGGCTCTTTTGAACACAGTGCGGGAAAGAATCAAAAGAATTAGCTCGAATGTCTACATAAAGACACACATACATATCACAAACATCCTCACACCAGTGGACGGAAGCTAATCCACAGACCTGTAAATAGTCACAGATGTTACATGTTTGTTTTCAGCCTCATATTCGGTCCTGAATCCGTCTTTTCACCCTGTTGCCTTTTTATTGGATGTTTTCTGTGTGGGAGTGAAAAAAGTCCACCGCAGGTTTTTTTTAAGCTCTTGTTTAACGTTATCCTGAATCATTGTTCGACAAGGAAGCACAGGTTGCTCAACATCAGGTATTTATCAGCTTGTTATGACGAGTTGCTCAAAATGCTAATGCAAGTGTTAGCCTCGACCGCCGTCGCTAACGAAGGGAAGCCAGCCAGAGTTGCTGCTGATTCCGAAGCAGATTTAAAAGGCTGAATCAGGTGTTTTCGAAGCTAAATCTTTAGCTTCTGCTCTATATTAGAGGCACTCGCTTGGACTCGCATTTGATCTCTGTCCTGTAGTTCTTAGTTCTTAGTTCGTAGGCTCGTACCTTTGACTCTTTAAGAAAACCCTGAAAACCACCTGTTTCCTAACCTAGTTGCTCATCTTTTCCTGCTGGCGTTTCAACCTGGAGAGTTTGACGTTTATCCGAGCTTTGAGGCTCCCGGCCGTCAGTCACGCAGCACCGTCTACGCAGGGAAAATGAGCGGCGCTTTAAAAAAGAAGGCCAGCTCCGTCTGCAGGGGTCAGGGGTGGAGGCGCCGGAGCCGGCGACGAGGAGGCAGCGCTTTCATTTATCAGGGTTTTTAAAAAAATAAATTTTCCCTACCTTTATGAGACCGGTGGAGGATAAGGCTCCGACATACAGTACCGGCCGTAACCATGTGCACGCGCAGGGCGTCGGCCGCCGGACCCGACGTCACCTCCAGCCTTCTCTCCTGCTCTGCTGCGAACGTCGTTTCTCCTGCTCCGCTCGGGTGACACGTCTGTTGTTGTTTACCCGTCTGTACGTTGTTTATCGTACGTGATATTTTCCCGGCTCAGCGGGTCTTTCTCCCGGTGAGCCTCTGACACTGTGAATTATACATGTGGCGGGGGGAGCCTCGCTGCGTCCGCCGCCCTTTCGCCGGTTCGAGCCCACATCCTGGCCGCTGGTCTCCACGCCCTGTTTGTTTGCCTGTGAGCGTTGAGGTTTATTGTTTATGGAGTATGATTTATTGATGACCTCCTGCATGTGCTTTAACTACCCGTGGCTACACGTCTGTCAGCCTGTGAATCTACATCCATAGTCTGTAAACATTCCCACTTTTCGAGGTTTCTTTCGAGTGCTTTTCCATCATTATCCACCATAATACAGGTCTCGCTCTGCATTTGTGTGCGTTTGCTGCGTGTCTTTACATAGACGTGGATGTCGCACGGAGCGGCCATCGCGACGTGGGGCCGGGGCTCTTCCCCCTCCCGCGGCGTGACAGACGCTAGAGCGCCCGTCAGGGTGAAGGTAGACAACTTCTAGCGCCACCCGATCCCGATCAGCACTGTCCCTTCCCTCCGACCCTCATTCCCTCTCCTCACCGCAAACAGAACGTGTTCGTATTTAAGAAAGTGCTCAGTGATCATGTCTGTCTTTAAACCACGTGTTTGCCTGTGTTTTCATTAGCGGCTGAAGCAGTGGCTCCCGACCTGTAATATTTATCCTCTCAGCCCTGTCAGATGGGCCCCGGGGCCCCTCCCAGGATTTAGATTGATGGAGACGGCCTAATGGATTTGTTCACGGCAGATAATATACGCTCAGTCTAACACAGAACATCCAGCAATAAATCCCCTTTATGAAGGATGTGGTGCTCAGGTTTTTTTTCTGTTAAACTTTTTTTTTTTTCAGAGGCATCTATTCAATTTTACGATCATTCGAGACGACGCAGATTGTTTTGCTGTCATGTTGCAATTCAGTGAGAAGTGTCTTTCCGTACGTGTCGGACACCCGAGCATCATGTTACGTTTGTTAGATGATAGACCGGAGCTTCTGCACCGGCATGGTCGCCTCGCGTCCTTGTCCTCTGGGGTGGTTTAACGGCTCAGACTGGAGAAACAGCGCCACCGGCTGTTTATCTCCATTACTCCCAACTTCTAAAATTCACATAAACAGCAGTGGATAGAAATGTGCACTTTTCTTTTTTTTTGTAATTAATTAATTTTTTTGGCAAGATATCTGCAAACCAGGTTAAAACGGGGGCGATATTTGGACGGAAGCTCGATCTGACCGGCATGATTCCGGTGAAGCCACAAATACACTTTGCTGTCCTACTGTTTACCAAGGCTCTCTGGGTCAACAGGAAGGGAGTCAGAGGACGGCTTTAAACGGAGCTTCTCGGGCCTCGCCTTTAGCGGCGCTGCGTTAGCGCTTGTGAACAGATTTAGCGAGACGCGGTGCAGTTTCACAGTCACGCTACGCCGGACATCCAGCCACCAGGGATCTCGTTACATAAGGACTGCGTAAATATGGCTCTCCGTTTTTACTACACCTCCAAGGCTGTTAAACGCCTCCTCAACGGACTGAAAGAGAGATATTATTACCTGTAGGAAAAAAAGGAAAATAAAGTGCGGGTCTGCAGTTTGTCCGTTTGCTTTAGTCTGTCAGCGCGGCTTCTCGTCCTCGAGTCCTGGCTCTGTGGCCCCTCCGTTGTTGGTAAAGAACCCCCCCGCCCATCGCTGGGGAAACGCCGGTGACAAGCTCGTCACACGGTCGGAGTCGCTTTACGGGACGAGTTCGGTCATGGGCACCGAGCGGTCCGCAGCAGACAACGGGGAAATCTAAGTTTTTTTTTGGGACAGCTTGTTCGCTGGGAGGGACAGACTGGGGGGCTGAAGCCTCCTGACTGGGGGGCTTTTACATGCCCTCTAATGGATTATTCATTCATGGATTATTCAAGGCGTGTGTGCACGTGTGTGCACGTGTGTGCATGTGTGTGTGTGTGTGTGTGTGTGTGTATATGTTTTTTTACCATGTTCACAGGAACTCATGGAGACCAAAGTGCTTGACCCCTCAAGTTTAAACGGCTGTTTAAGGGGCTTAAGGCTAAAACCAGGTATAGGTTTGGGTTTAGTCAGTAATATTTTCTCGATATTTCGCTCCAACCAGTCAAAAGCACTTTGCATCTCGGTTCTTCCAACTTCATTTTCTGGCGACACAGAAGCTGTCGGGCGGAGCAGGTTGAGTTTCTCTTCACGTGTGTCGAATGAGCCTTCGTCGACGAACGTCAGTGAAGGCAACGCCCCACCCACACGAATTTCTGAAAAAGTCATAGAAGTGAGCGGAAAAATCCAGAAGCCGGGAATCAGGCTGCTTCGCTACGAATCTGAAGTCTCAGCACTTTGATTTGTTTTGTTTTTTTCTATTTTCAGACTGCGTGATCGTGACTGTATCTGCTAGTTACTTTTTCAAAGTTTTACATCAAACAGCAGTAACATTCATAAAGTACAGCTGCTGATTTTTAAAAAATCGTGGATCTCAGAAAACTTTTTGGAGAACTCGGGGAGGGGGGGCACAGTGTATTTTTAACGCTTCTGATTAACAGTTTTTGAGAATTTTTTTCAGCTTACGGAGAAAACAATACGATCCTTGAGCAGAAAAAGTGGCAAATCCATAGGACGGTTCTGAAACAGCCGGAGTTACGTTCAGCGCAGAACAAGGGGAACAAGGGAAACAAGGGTTCAGATCGTTCATCGGTTTCGAGTTCTCTCCCTTTGCCACGTCTGCACTCGGCAGCTATGATGTGGTTGAACTTGGGGAACGATTGCATCTCTGATTAATCCGTAACAAGAATAAAACTCCCCGCCGTAGTAAATGGATAACGCACATGTAAACAAATGACAGAAATGACAGAGGCAACAGCTGGTAGGCAACGTAGCCTCCAGGGGTAGTAGCCTACTGCAGCCACAAGAGGGCAGTAAATAACCGGAGGGTGGAAGGTCGGAGGAGAGTAGAGAAGTTGCTGCCCTGCTTGTCCCGACAGCGTCGTGGACTTCGGAGTGTCCGAGATCCACTTCGACCGGTGCACACTCCGATCGTGGCGGTGGTGGTGGTAGCAGTGGTGGCGGTGACGGCGGAGCTGATGGTGGCGGTGGTGGTGGTAGCAGTGGTGGCGTCGGCGGTGATGGCGGAGGTGATGGTAGCAGTGGTGGCGGCGGCGGTGACGGTGGCGGTGGTGGTGGTAGCAGTGGTGGTGACGGCGGAGGTGATGGTAGCAGTGATGGCAGTGGCGGTGATGGTGATGGTGGCGGCGGCGGTGATGGTGGCGGAGGTGGTAGCAGCGGAGTTGTCAGGGGCTCTCCATAACAGGCTGCTGAACAGCGGCTCGCTGGGGGCAGAACTTCCCAAAAGCTTCCTCCTTGCGCTGCTCACTCACAGCAGAACGTGATAATGAACCGGTTGCCGAGAGGAATATGTGTGAATACATGCCCCCCCCCATGACAAAGCTCTGTCCTCCTGCCAGATCCAGGCAGTTAACATTGCGTCAGGCCTCTGAGACCGAGGCTCTCTAGCAGAGGTCTCCAACGCAGGAACGCCGATGATGTCGACCTATTTTAACTGGTTTTTTTTCCCTCCAAAAAGAAGACACACTCTTGTTTTAAGGGTCAGAGGTCAGGGGTTTTTGTTGGAGATTGATTTATCCTCGAGGTGATGAGGGGTCGGTAATTGCATCATGGTTGGAGTGCCGCTAACAGATAGATAAAGTTGACAGCGCTGACATTTCTCCCTCGATGACAGGGGAGAAAATTAAAATATTCATTTCAGGTTATTGCTCAGCAACTCTTTGTTTCTATATTTGTATCCGTTCCACTCCACCCTGGGCCAAAGGCATTCTGGGACATTTTATATCCATCCAATAGCCTGAGGGACTGGTAGACGGTGCAAAGGGGGCTAAAGCTGCGCTTGGCGGCCGGGTTAGCCCCAGCTTCTCCAGGGGTCTGAAAATAGAAATGTAGAATGTGGCTGGGGGGGGCCTGAACGAAGGCTGAACTAAAGCTGTGGGCAGATGCTCAGCTAACGGAACAGGATGTCTGCGCCGTGTTAGAAACGCTTAACACGCTTTTCACGCTGTCGCGGTCCTTAGCGGTCCCTGCTCCACGTTCACCACAGCCTAACGCAACTTCCTCCAAAGACCCCCCGACCCCGTCGCAGTAAACCAGACTGGAGGTCCGCGGCCACGCATGAGGCCTGGTGGGGAGGTAAAGATGCTCAGATTTCATGTCTCAACCTGGTGACACAATCTAGGAAAGTCCAGTCTGAGTAAAACGTTATTGCAGTTCAGTTCAGTTCAGTTTTATCTATATTCTGCATCATAACAGATGTTACGTCAGGGCACTTTTCATATAGAGCAGGTCTAGACCAGACACTTTATAGTTATTATTTACAAAGACCCAACGATTCCTCCATGAACAACAACCATGTAGAAACGTTGGACAGAACCTGGCTCATGGTGATGGGGGGGGTCTACTTCCAGAGAGATATTATCGTTATTAATAAAGTAACGAGAAAATCCAGCCTCTGCAGCAAGTAAAGGAAGCGAGAGGCGAGTATATATTGTTGTATTGAAAAACCTGCCATAAAGCATTTACTTCCGGTGAGGTCCACTCGCTGGTTTACCTGTCGACCTCCAGTGTTGATTTTTTTTCTCTCAACCTTAAAAGTCGCCAGCGTGGCTAAAAATGCAGAAGGTGCAAACCACAAGACAAAAGTAAAAAGATAAAAACACGTATTACATTTTTGGGATTAAACTTTGGTTGTTTTCATGTTCTTGGTGTTACCAGATGATACTCGGCCGCCTGGTCACGGAGCCGAGTTTGGGCCGATCGCCGGCAGATGCTTTTCCAAGATGAACCGGCTTCGATCTCCAAAAGGCAAAAGTCGAGCCGGATCGTTTGATAGGAAAGATATTTCATTTCAGTATTTAAATGAGTCAAGGCCCAATCGGCGACGCTCGATTGAACACATGCACCCATTGTTTTTATCCTACTTATTAATTTTCAGCCTTTAAAATGCCCAGAAATTGATCGTGACATTGCAGACACGCTTGTTAATGCCAGTGGAACATGGCTCTGTAGCCTCGCTCGCAGTGTCAAGTGTTTCTGAAGAGGTCGAGTGTTTAATAATGAATAAACACTGGAGAGTGTGTGTGTGTGTGTGTGTGTGTGTGTGTGTGTGTGTGTTGTGTGTGTTCGCACAGGAGTGTGTCCTGAAGCGATGAAGGGAGGAGGAAGTTGCTGTGTGTGCATTTGCACGTAATCTTTGCAAGATAAAAGACATTACAGCTAAGATGTGTGTGTGTGTGTGTGTGTGTGTGGATGATGGGAGTTGAAAATGTGTTAGTAGGAGGAACCGAGTGCCGTAGCGAAATAAAGAGAGGTGGATAAAGGTCCGTATGCATGGTGGCATCCCGGTTTTATGCCTGTAAAGTGCCAAATACGGGCACGAAATTTCCATCGCAAGTTCCCGGGGCAGTTTGACGCCCGGGTGAGAGGAGAAACCCGAAGATGTTCAAGCTACCATGACAAGTCGATGTTTTGCCTTTGTTCCTTTGGTAATTTATCAGAACTTAAACTCCTTTAATTAATCAACCAGTCGTTTCAGCTCCACACTTAATAAAGTCAACAGACTCATGTCACGATATGTTTCAAGAGCGTGGTTGATTTTTAAAAAATTTCTGATCGATGGGCGTCATCTGTCCTGATAAGAGATGAGAATATACATATTAAAAACAAAAGGAGGGGGGGGGCACTGGAAAAGTGAACTCCTGGTGCGTCCGGACTCGTAAACACTGAGCACCTGCAGGCGGAAGGATCCATGCGGCCGTAATTGGGCCCAGTGGGTTTGTCAGGCTTCGGATTCCTCGGATATCTCCTCCTGTTCTGTTTTGGATTTGCATAGTTTACCGATGATATTCTGATTAAATTCATATGCATGTTCGCATAATTTTTTTTTTTTTTTAGGTTTAAAATTAAACATACTGTGCCCTCATCAAAGCACAACTCTGACGTGAGCTGCACAAACCCTGCAACGCTTCAACATGAGTCAGCAACTTTAAAGGTCTCTGAGTCCCTGCCTGGAAACCGTTCGCCTCAGCTCTCAGTCTTTTTCAATACATTAAGGCCGATTTATGCCTCAGCGTCGAACCTTCGCCGTAGTCTGACATTCACATCCCAAAAAGTGTAACTACGCATTACATCGACGCAGGCTGTGACCAGTCTGTCTGGCAGCATCGCATTCCCGGCTTTTCCTCCTTCGCCGCCGTCGTTCAGACCGTCTCCTCCGACGTCTTCTTTCGTTTCTTCATTGCATTAAATTCAGGAAAAACAAAGACTGCTGTTGAACACCAGACAGCTCTGACTCTGTCGAGATCCACCCGGTTTCTGTCACCGTCGTTTCAAAGTGACACTGACAAACTGGTGGAAACGATGGTGAAGAAACTCAACATGGCGGCAAATAAATGCCAGTGCCGACTAGTGGTTTGGTGGCGTAACTGCAGAGCGACGCCAACGCAGAAGTATAAATTCAGCATTAGGTGGGATGCAGTTAGCATTATATCTTGTATGCAGCCTTTAATCTAACTGGTTTCCCATTTTCATACAAGCCAGCTCACCTAGCTCATGTTAATTAGCCAGTTAGCTACAACCGATAAAGTTTGCCAGGCAGGAATATATTTGAAAGAAATGAAACACAACAGAAAATGAGTTTTGTAGGAAACATGATGATTTGCTGGATTAAATTCAGAGGTCATTCATTTTTCTTTTGAATGAACAACGACACTGGTCCCGTCAGTGGTTTAGGAAACAAAAACCCTTCGGTTGAGGTTCGGAAAAGATGCCTGTTCCGGTTAAACGTGATAAACAGGTTGCTTTTTCTGAATTAAACCAGACCAGGATTCTTTTCTGGACCCGAACCAGGTTCTGTGAGGGTCTGAACATAATCATGAACCAGTCTGATGATGGTGGAGTCACTACAGGTGGATGTTGTGCTGCAAGAGTTGTGTATTTTGGCAGAAAAACAAACAGGTTGTCCATGAATGTCAGCTCTTCATGCTACGCTACAACCATTGAGCCGATCAGTCGGATGTGATGGCTGATCCGGGCCGTTCCCTTCCAGTCTGGGTCTGATGGTGTCGACAGAGGAAATCGTACCATGTGTAATATGAAGTCTCTGCCAACTTTTTTTTAAATTCGATATTTTAAAAACGCGACGTCAACGACCGATGGCATCGATCTCTAGCGTCGGACGATGGCGGACGCGCTGGTACAATAAGGAGCTTTACCCGAACTTGGCTTCACTTCATAGGCTCTGCAGTCCCATGCACCTCTGGATCCAGGATCTCAACAAACCCTGAGCTTTTTTTTTTTGCGCACCTTTTTCTGACCTTTTCAGCGCAAATGTCCAGCGGTTCAGTATGATGTCTCATGCATTTGCTCAGTCAGGAGGTTGAGGCACCTCCCAGGCCGTCAAAGACTGGAACATCTGTGCAGGTGGGTAGAAACCATCTCTCCGTGTGGTGTGTCCGGCTTTGAGGCCTTCGGCTCGTAGTCCTGACCTCAACGAACACTGGGCATTTCACCTGGAAGTCAGAATTTTACATCTTTTCTTTAGTCCTTGTTCCGTTTCATTCTCTCACTGCACAGTAGTATTTCTATCAATACGCCGGGACGCTCAGGTAACGCGGTGCTTTTTAAACGACAAAAATCCTCTGTGTAAATAAGCTCCAGTGGAAGGAATCACTGGGCTGAACCGGTAGCGTCCCAGTACAGACACGCCACCGTGTCCAGGTAAGTGCTCCTGCGGAGGAGCGTGAGCTTTCAAGCGTATTAGGGGTCGTGTGTGTATATATACATCGACTGTGCATGTGTGTGTGCGTGTGTGTGTGTGTGTGCGTGCGTGCGTGTGTGTGTGTGTGTGTGTGTGTGTGTGTGCGTGCGTGCGTGCGTGCGTGTGTGTGTGTGTGTGTGTGTGTGTGTGTGTGTGTGTGTGTGTGTGTGTGTGTGTGTGTGTGTGTGTGTGTGTGTGTGTGTGTGCATGTGAGTGTGTGTGTGTGTGTGTGTGTGTGTGTGTGTGTGTGTGTGTGTGTGTGTGTGTGTGTGTGTGTGTGTGTGTGTGTGTGTGCTCTGCAGTGTGTGTGTGTCCCTGTCTGGTAAGCTGCATGAATTTGCAAGTAGAAGAGGAAAGTTGGGGGATTTTTTTTTTGGGGGGGGGGGGTCTCCGTGGACTAAGTTGCCAGAGAAAAGAAAAACTAACACACTCTTTAGATGAGTGGACACAGTGGAGTCCAAATGTTGTCCTTTTAACAGCCTCTTCTCTTTATTATGCCTTTGTAAAAGCCTATGTGTGTGTGTGCATGTGTGTGTGTTATTACTTTCATGCTGCAGGTGCCAAAACAATTAGTTGATTAATTGATTCATCAATAAAAATATGAAGTATATGCTGATTCACCGACTCAATGCTTCCCTCTGTCACTTCAGCTCCGGTTACTTGCTATATATATATTTATATATAGCAATATTTAAATTTTTATATTTATTTTTATATTCAAATATTCTAATTGCAGTAATTCAGTCATATCAATTATTAGCATTTCGTGGAACCATATGGGGACGATATCATTTTGTAGTTACCGGATCTTGTCCTGTGAATTAATGATTAACGGCTTTAACCATCAGTTGGATGATGAGAGCAGGTTTTACTCCTGTTTTAGTTCTACTGTCCCTTTATGTGCCTCATATTTCATATTTTAGCACAAACTGCCTGTTTAGATGTATATTTTGCACAGTTTTGTGCACCGACTCCGGAAAAATATTCTCACCTGTGTCCCGATATTCTTTCGCTGATTCATGAAGTATAACGTTGAATGTGTGTGACGTGAGGACATTTGTTGGCACTGAACAGAGACGTAAATAACAACATATGGACGTGTGAAATGTGTGACACTGTCTATTTGCTGCAGTCGTCAGAACAAGGCTGTAAACATGGGTCCGTGCGTGTTTAAATGTCATCCGTTGTCGCTGTGACCATGTTCATATCTTCGTATGTTCCCTCTGAGTTTGGTTCCCTGGGGCGACTGAGTGTGTGTGTTTGTGTGTGTGTGTGTGTGTGTGTGTGTGTGGATTACCTGGGGAGCCCCCCCCCCCCCCCGAGTCCCTCAGGCCTCTCTCTGATTTGCCACCAGGGGCAAGAGATGGTGGGAGTTGTGAAAACAAGCTACATTTACACACAGTATATATGCAGCACTGTGTGTGTGTGTGTGTGTGTGTGTGTGTGTGTGTGTGTGTGTGTGTGTGTGTGTGTGTGTGTGTGTGTGTGTGTTCACCTCTCATTGACTATTGATTATTGTCCATGGAGTCTCTCAGAATGAGCTGATCTGAGTCCATTTTCTCTCTGAATGCAGTAAATTTTACTGCTTCCTGCAGTCTTGTCTTCTCTCGCCCCTCTCTCTCTCTCTCTCTATCCCCCACCCCCTTCTCTCTCTCCCTCTCTGTTTCTATTTTTAGCAGCTCTATGATACGTGAGCCCACGTGGATACCCCCCCCCCCCCGTTGGTGCAGGAGTCCCGGTAAATAGTCAGAACCAGCACACAAGCCTCCGCCCTGTTTCGATGCCTCTATTCACTCCAGCTATTGTATCTTGAGCCAATGGAGCCGCACCATCCATCACTCTGACTGTGTGTGTGTGTGTGTTAAAAAAAGAGCTACACCTCAACAAAAAGAATTTAATCAAGTGCCCCCGCACAGATATCATGTACACACACACACAGAGTTTCTTCCCTCAGCATCCAGGATTAAACTTCCCTCGCCGGCTCCGGAGGCATTTACTCCACTTCCCCCGGTCATGGTGACTCCATCAGAGTCTTGGGGGGGGGGGGGGGGGGGCAATGTGACATGCAACCAATGTGACATGCAAGGCATGGGGGGGGGCAGGTATAGAATTCAACACCACCCTTTAATATGGTTCTCTTTGTTTTTGGCTTTTTTTCATGGAGAACGAAACGCGACTTGGCTCAACACCTTTTAAAGAAACACAGCAAGTTCGCATTGCATCAGTTTTTCAGTTTTGTTCACACCACAAAAACAAAATAAATAACATCGATGTTGTTTTATCCGTCACAGTGCATGCTGGGAAATGCTGCTGGTGCGCCGATGATGTCAGAGACCTGACACGTTGAGCCGGGTCTCAGCAGGTTTCAGCTGTTTTCATTTTAAGTCAAAACTGTCTTTTTTTTCATAGGCTCCGAAATGGTCTGAAATTCAAAACTAGACATTATGAGTTGGATCGAATTGAAATTAATAAAACTTCCATTTAGATTCAGTTAATGAGAAAAGATGAAGTGAAACCGAATATTTCACTATGAAATAATTTCACTATGAAATAATACGAATCGAGTTGACACGACCAAGTGCAACCCCCCCGAGACGATGGCCGACGGGAACAGAAACAGAAACACCAGGACCCTAAACACTGTTAAAAACTCACCTGAGGTCCGTGTGACCAGGTGCAGGAGGAGGCCGACTGACACATCGTCTCCCTGGGGGGCGGCAGGGTGGGGTGGGTGAACACAGCTGTGAGCTCTCACCGCCAAGACCATTTAGCACTAAGACCCCATATAAAGCCGTAGGCTCGGCTGTTGCTGACGCGACCACTAACTAGCTATTTGAAACGCTCAGTACATTTAGAGGTTTGCACCTGGTACTTTGTGGGGGTGGGGGTGGGGGGGCGGTACTTTCAAACCTTATCTGCTCCATATCAAAGTCACATCTTCTTCACCTCCCACCTTCGTGTCTGTCTTCCCAGCATCCCTAGATACTTCTGCCTGTCCGACTAGAAGGTTCTTTTTCTTTCTGATTACGACACTCAGATCCAATTAAGAAACTCAGATCCGAACCGCAATCGCTCCCGTCACGTGCCCCCCCCGGACACACCTGCCCCAGCCCCCTCAGATTTGTCCGCCTTGTTTGCTCTCAGCCTTTTTTTTTGTTATAGATTCTTGAATTACATAATCCACCCGTAACTCAACCAGCTGGATCTTTACTTGGATCCTGCTTCCTCCTGTTTAAACACATTTTTTTAATGCTATTAATGTATATCTTCAGCTAACGTGGGATAACAGTGGAAAAAAAAACGCCTCTACCGCAGTCAGATCGTGTTTTATTACTCTGAGCACTTTGCATAATTCCCGCTGTTTGAGGGACCTGCTGGTTGGCAGCTTCGGACGGGGGCGTGCGTTTGGATGTGTGTGTGTGTGTGTTTCAGTGTGTGTGTGCTGAGCTGGCTTCGGCTTCGTGCAGCCATCGTAGCGGTAACAACATAAATACTCTTTACATCAGAACCTGCGGAGTCAAGTCAATTAACAGTTTTTGATTCTCATCATCCTCTTATTGACACAAATGGGGGGGGGGGGGCACACCCACACACACCTGGCCATCATTACAGCCAAATGGCGAGGCATGCTGTCACCCAGCATGCACTGCAGCAACCATTCATTTAAGTAACCGGAGGGAAAACGCAGGAAAACAAACACAAAGAGGATTTACACAACAAGTTTTTATACATTTACAGCCTCAAAGTATAATTTAACATTTGGCTTTAGAGCATAATATTGGTAAATAATGTTTTCTCTACTTCTTACTGTAATTTACTGTTTAAAGCCCACAGACACGGTTGAGGGTCAGACTGAGGTTTTTAAATTCATTTCATTCGATGCAAAAGTGAAAATAAAAGAGGGAAAAACAAACAAAAAAAAGAAAGTAAACCTTGAGTCCGCGTCAAAGTTTCTCCCTCGTCGATTTTCTTGTGTTTAGAAGTTGTAATAACTGCAGATGTGACGCGATTCATGTCTCCACCTCAGTGAAATCTTTCTAAATTCCCTTCATAAAGAGGGAAGCTTCAGAGAATCATTGTTCTTTGTTGTTCCTGTTAGATGGACCTGACGTTGTGCGATGGATCCTCTCATTCAGTCAGTTCTCATATTTTCTTTTGACTTTTGGCTCTTTTAAAGTCGCATGAGCCAAAACCATCCTGTTTAAAAAAAAAGTAAAAGGTTTTTTATCCAGCAACTCTTGAATAGATTGATTTTTTAAAAATATGCAATTAAATACTGAAATTAACTAAATGAAACTAAAACTGTTTTTATAAATAAATGGAAACTGAAATCTGAACGTATAAAACTAACTAGAATCTAGAATAAATGGAAAATAAAAACGCAATAAATAATTAACACTGGTTTTTAAACACATTATTCCCACATTCAAACTGTACTGTGCCGCTTTGTCAGTCAAAATTAATAGTTTTAAATGTTCTATGAAGTTATAACCAGAATTAAATGGTTTCTCAAGTAAACACTGGTTGAAAGGTTTAACTACTCAGGGGCATTTAGTAGCTGCACTGGAGCTTTTGATCAGTTCACATGACCTTCATTGGTAGACAGAGAGTCACGGGATTATAGACAATTGTAGATGATGTCGATGTTTTTGAATGTCTAAAGTTTCCAACTGCTGGTCAAGACCATGTAAGATGACTGAAAGCTCCAGAGTCATTACTAAATGTTCGACTGAAAATATATATAAATGAAGTTGTGACCTCATTTCTGTTGTGGACGACTCAGGTGTCATTGAGTTGTCATCTCCTTGTGTCTCATAGTTCCTCTTCTGGAGCTTTTCACATTATCTTCCTCGGCAGGTGGACTTGTTATCAAACTATAGATTTTCAATTTTTTTATTTATTTATTTATTTTTTTAGCAAGTAAAAGACTTTGCGTCCATGTTGACTTCAAAGTTCCCTTGTGACCCTTAACAGCAGTTGACAAAACTCGTCACACATAAGTGTCCTTTAAGTAGCGAGTCAGTTCAGCTCGGCGTCAACAGCCTCAGGTGTTAAACCCATTGGTCACGTTGCTCTGAATGAGAGTCAGAAATATCATCAGCGAACCAGCATCTCCGTCTGAAACCGGGTCCACTTAAGATGTGCGTCAGGTTTTGGTTTTTTATTTCCCTCTGCTCCGCCGGTCCAGGTCTTCGTTTCTGCAGATTTATCCGATTGCGACCTGTTAGAGAAAAAAAAAAGGGAAGAAGTCACCTGCCTCTCTAATGGGGTCCTCAGTCATGAGGCCGCCGCCACCGCCACCGCGCCTCTCTCACCGCATTCACACATGGCTGCGTCCAGCCGGACAATTACAGTGATGAATGACGGGGAAGGGGGGGGGCAGGCTAAGGAGACGTCAACGTGAAATGCGGGGGCTGGAGGTCATCGGGACCCACAATGCTTTGCAGGGAATTCCTCTGGGGCCACATTTGGTGGATTAGGAGGCAGAAACCATCAAGCTGAGCTTATCATCGGCCGACTTTGTTTTCAGTCTCTCACCTCTTTTCATCAGTTTTTAATGTAACGTGTATTTTCTACATACAGGGGATGGGGGGGCTTGGACCAGGTGAACACACAGGACCCCTTGAAATGTCATAAAATTGAAGTGTACGTGTGAGTTGAAGGTTTGAAAATGTCTCTGGCAGAAAACAGGCGGCTGTCGTGTAAATTTAAAACTGTACCTATAAAATATGCTAATTATTGTATTTAAAATCTTCCCATCTAAAGTCCGTTAAACAGAACCGAGAGTCGTCCAACCACAGGCCGACTCTTGGAGCCGCACGGCACCGACCAATCAGCGTCTTTTAAAGGTCGCGACAAGGTCGCGAACCTGTGATCGATGGGCCGCGTGCGTGCAGCAGCCGGACTCCAGACTCAGGCGACCGGCGTCCAGAGCTACCCCCTGGCCGGACGCTGCCGCGGCGATCGCCTGGCCGTCATCGCTGTCGTCACGGTAACCGGTCGGGGAAGGGTTAGCTGTGGTCGGTTAATGACTGTAAACCAACAGCGCTGACGCCCAGAAGCAACGCTCTCGTCTGTAGATGGACTCGGTTTTCTCGGTCTGGACATTATTCAGACCGTAACACGCTGGACATGTTTTTATTTCCTGACGTCCTCCTCTCTTCTTTAGCTCCTATATTTCTCCTCCCTTTTCTCCTCCTGCTGCTCCTCTTTTCCTTTTTCTGTCCCTTTTTTTCCATTTCTTCAGGCTGATCTTATCCACAATCTGAGCTGTTTCTCCTCCTCCTCCTCCTCCTTTTCTCCCTCTTTCCCTTTTTTCTACTCCTCTTTCCTCCTCTGCATTTTTTCATTCTCCTTTTGACAAATGTTTTCTCTTCCTCATCTTCTCTTCTTTTCCTTTTTTTTGTTGTGTCTCTATTGTCTTTTCATCCTCCTCTACCTCTTGTTATCTATTCATACCCACTCGTGCAGGATATCAAATCTTAATATTTGTGTGTCTTTCTCTCTATTTAAATTTAAATGTCTTCTATTCATTATTACCGTATACCCCCCCCCACTTCCCTCTCAGTTTCTAGCATGTCATGTTTTCTACCCCCCCCCCCGGTTTGGATATCATGACCTGAATGAAGACATTACTCAGCCCAAGCAGCGTCTCTCCATGAAAACCCTGATTAAACCCTGACGCTCTCCTTCTGCTCAGCTCTTGAATATTTAAATGGCCCTGACGTATGTTGGGGGGGTAGAAAACATGATGTTGCATTTGCTGCTTTTCTCCTTCGCAACGCTCCATCGACACAAAAATCCAGTTTGTATCTGAGTCGAACATCCTTTCCAGCAAGAGCTTTGAAGCCTGAGACAAAAATAGATTTTTTTCTTTTTTCTTTTTTGGTGCCGCGGTGTTTGGGGCCCGTCTGGAGCAGAAGAGAATAAATGGTTCCTCCCTTAGAATAATAATAACCTGCTCCCGTCCTTCTTTTCTGTTTCAGGGAAGAAAATCAGTTTTCTTTTTACAATATTTTAAGGCAGGACATTCTCCTCAAAATGCCACCACTGCTTTTAGCTACTGACACTACAACTATCACTTCTCAACATTACAGTATATTGATGTTATTGATGTCGGTGACGTTTGTGCTTGTTCACAAATGCAGTTTAAAACCTGTTTTTAAAACAAAACGGAAACTGAAATCTGATCATCCAAAGCTAACTTAAATGTGGAATGAATGGAAAATGGAACACAATAAACAACTATGACTTTTTCTCCTTTTAAAATACATTATTCATACCTTCATACTTTACTGGTTCATGTTGTCAGTCATAATTAAACATTTTAAATATTCTATAAAAAGGTCTAAAGTTATAACCAGTTTGAAATTGGTTTCTAAAATAAACACTGGCTGAAAGGTTTAACTCCTTGACCGTGGCCTTGACCGCTGATCGATCTCAACTCAAGGTCTATTTATTAGCTGCACTGGAGCTTTTGACGGCTGCTGGTAAAGATGGAACTGAGACAGAATCGGATGATGCTTTACTTCTGTGATCAGGATCCTAGTTTCAGTCTGAATGATTGTCGACGAACAAAATTCTGTAAAATGCCAAATTTGTGGACATTTCAAATAATTTCCTCCATTTTTCTCACCTCTTCGTTTGTTGTCTCCTCTTCGTTCTTCCCTAAATTGTTACATGCATGTGTGTTAACAGCATCTCGGGGTCATGACCCCTCTCGAATCAACAGAGGAAAAACTTTGCCGAGCGCCTTAAAGGGCCAGATCAGTACTTAGCAAATGACGACGAGTCAGTCCTCGAGTCCCTGTCCTCTCCGGAAAAGGCTTAATCAGATTTATGTGGCGATTTCTGGCGGCCGGCGCGAAGAGGACGACGCCCTGGACCGGTGCCACGGCGATCCGTCGCGGTTCCCTCACCTCTGACGGTCCCATGCGGGTTCATTTAAAAGTCATTTATCAGAGGTTGGAAGATGGAAGTGCGGTTCTTTAAATAACTTTAGCTCTACCTACACTATACCTATATACCTATATACCTATACCTATACCTATACCACTATATTTTTTTTCATATGCATCTTTATTCATGTTTCCATTCAAAGGTTGTGCATCACCTCAAAATTCGCCCAAAAAGCTCCGACAGCTGCCACGTTTGAAGGAACAGGTTCCTGCGCTATTTTTTTTTTCCAATCAAAACGCCTGAACAGGTTTGTCAGTTGGGAGGGAACCAGCCCCCCACCACTCCCCGCACCCCCCGCCTACGAATCGTACCCCCTCAGGCGAATCTGACAAGGTTTTCAAAAACCCTGGACTCCTCAGCAGCGGGAGGAACCGCTGGTTTTCTGTCCTGTCGGCCAGTTAATTACTTTCACCTGCTTCCTCAGGTGTAAACCGGCCCTTAATTAGACGCCTGGAAAAAAGGTTAGCCGCTGAGTTCTGGGTTTATTTCCCTGTTATGCTGATGTCCACGTGATGTCCACGCTCCAATTATGGAGCTAATTAATTAGATGTAAATCAAATTACGAAAGCAGTAACAGCCCCCCCCCCCAATTTACTGCGATTCAGGTTCCTTTGAGAGGAGCTGGGAAACAACATGGAGAGACGGGGGGGGCTTTCCTGACCTGATCTCAGATCAGATCAGACAACCCAGATTGCAGTTTTTCCCTCATGACCCTGGGAGGTCAAAGGAGGCCGCGACCACGTGATCCGTCAGGATCGTTATCAGATTTACCAAGAATAACGTTGGAACAGGCTGCCGGACGGCCGCCCGACAGCCACCAGGGGCGTCTGTCGTTCCCATTCTACCCATTCTGCATGGATTATTTATAAACAGAGAAATCGAAGGGGCTGGGGAGGTGAAGGGTTTTTGTTTTAATTTTGTTTATTTGTTTTCTCTCTTTGCCTGAGGGATGAAATAGAAATCGGATTCTGCTCTCACCTCCTCCCCGAATTGCCACGTGTGTTGTAGAAGCAGCATCGCTTAATGATACAGGGAGTTTTCTGGTTTTCATATATATATATATATATATATATATATATATATATATATATATATATATAAATAAAAATCAGTTGGTAATTATTCATTTATTTATTTATTTATTTTGCTTCTTATGATAATACCTGTTTTCGATTACACGAATGCCCTCAGCCTCATTTTGACTTAGGGCGAAACCCCCCAGGAATGCTTTTATGCCGCTAGAATATTCTGATACTGTCCGTTTTTTATCGCGTTGGTAAATGATGGGAATATTCGCTTTTTTTATTATTTTTATTTTCAATTTCCAGTATTTTTTTCCCAGTTTCATTCCTGCATGAATCAGGGACAGCAGAATGCATTTTGGGTAAAGTTGGGTGGACAAGAAAAGGGTTTTTCGGGGAGGGCGGAGTTTGGTTCACGCGAACGTCCACTCAGCACCATGACATGTAATCCCACGGCCCCTATGGCGGCGTCACGTGCAGCAGTCTTAAACCAGCGGGCGCCTCTCGCCAGAAGCCCCGACCAGGCCTCTGTGAAGGACGGAAGCCTTCACCACAAAACAGGAAGAAAAAAAAAAACCTTGAGGAATAAGAAAATAAATGACTATAACTTTTTAAGATATCGGTTTATTTGGCACCCAAGAGGAGCCAGGAGAGAGGCCGGCACCAGGCTGGTGCTGCATAACATGGGGGGGGGGTCGGATAATTTAACATGGAATTGGAAACGAGACGTGCAAATGTACATTTTAAGACGGACTGACAGATTTCCATAATAATAAATCTTCTTCCTCTTGTATCCCTCATTGTCATAGAAAAGGCTTTATCTCCGATGATTAATGTGGAACGGCCTGCGGGAAACACCGGGGGGGAATTATTATTCATAGTATTCATATGAAATGATAAGTGCTCTGATAAGCGGCGTGTTGTTCCCATGTTTCCCCCGCAGATCATTTTCCGCAAGATCAGCGAGGTGAAGAAGGAGGAAGAGGAGAGGCAGCGGGCGAAGAACGAGGTGCAGCTCACCATCCCGCAGGACCATCCGGTCCGCAAGCTCTTTCAGAGGTTCAAGCAGCAGAAGGAGCTCCGCAGCCAGGGGGCGTCCGCCGCCTCGCAGCCGGACCTGGAGAAGAACCAGCTGCAGGTGGAGCAGCACCAGCACCTGCACCCGCACAGCCTGCAGCTGGGCCACTCCAGCCTGCAGCACTCCCTGCCGCTCAGCCTGCAGCGGCCCCACACCTCCATGCAGAACGGGGCCCCCCCCAGCAGCAGCGTGCTGACCGTGTCGCAGGTCACGCCCATGCAGAGCTCGCTGGCGTACGGCCACGCCGGCGAGCCCGCTGCCAAGCAGAACAACTGTGACATCATGGAGCTGCAGCCCAGCTCTACCAGCGGGGGGGGCGAGCAGGCCGTCAGGCTCAAAGTGGGCACCAGCCCCGCCCTGGGAAAGTCGGCCCCCAGGACCGGTGGCTGGGCGCGCCTTAGAAACAATGTGGCCCCCGCGGAGGCCAGAAAGGAGGGTCTGAACAACAACGTCAAAGCTGTTTCTGTGGAGATGCTCTCCCAGGAAGGTAAAGGTCAGGAGGCGGGGGGGAGCGGGGACGCGGAGGAGGGCCGGGCGTCGGGCGGCAACCCCCTCCGCAAGACGGACTCCTGCGACAGCGGCATCACCAAGAGCGAGCTGCGGATCGACCGGGCGGGGGAGGCACGGACCCCGGCGGCGGTCACCCCCCTCCTCCACAGCCCTCTCCCCGGCGGCGCGGGGTCCCCCCCCCACCCCTTCTGCCCCATCCCAGAGCAGGCCCTGCAGGCGGCGCTGCACGAGACCCGGCTGGAGCTCCGGGAGGACATCCAGACTCTGGGGGGCCGTCTGGGGGCCCTGGAGGGCCAGGTGGCAGAGATCATCAAGCTGCTGTCGGACAAGCGGCGTCCGTCGGCGGGGCCGCAGTCGGCCTCCACCACGCCCAAGACCAAAATACAGCGGCAGGACATTTTCACCGTCTCCCGGCCCGTTTCGCCGGACTCTGAGAAGGACGAGGGGCTCTGAGGCGGGGGGGGGCTGGCGCGGTTGTGCGCAGCTGTCAGATCAAGGTTACGCTCGTTTCCGAGGGGCGGCCCCCGGCCCCTGGCTCCCGGCTCCAACGGACAGGGTTGTGCCACTGGTCTCAATTCTTGGAGGTTTAAAAAACACAAACAAACAGACAAACAAAAAACATTTGCACACTGACTTTTACCTCACGTGCGAGGTCACGCTCCACGCAGGCCCTCGGATCCTGTTTGGTTCTTCTTGATTGTACATACCTCTCTATGCATGTCCAGCTGGATTCTGGCCTGCCAAAGAAAACACGGACTGAACATACTTATTGCCTGTATATTATGCAGTTGACTGCATGCAAGATCCAATTTAAAGAGACATTTTATTGAGCTACACTGTACATATGAGTATTTTTCATTGATAATTTACTATGTGGACATTCAGGGTTTGCATACTGGTAGCACTATTAAAAAAAAAAAAAGGGAGGGGGGTTTACTGGCAGAGGGATCGTGCATGGATTATTTATAAACAGAGAAATCGAAGGGGCTGGGGAGGTGAAGGGTTTTTGTTTTTATTTTTGTTTATTTGTTTTCTCTCTTTGCCTGAGGGATGAAATAGAAATCGGATTCTGCTCTCACCTCCTCCCCGAATTGCCACGTGTGTTGTAGAAGCTTAATGATACAGGGAGTTTTCCGGTTTTCATATACATATATATATATATATATAAATCGGTTGGTAATTATTCATTTATTTATTTATTTTGCTTATTATGATAATTCCTGTTTTCGATTACGCGAGTGCCCTCAGCCTCATTTTGACTTCGGGTGAAAACCCTCCGAAATGCTTATTTTTGTTAGGATCCTCCTCGTGTCTATGCATCGCCTGGTTGCGCCGCTAGAATATTCTGATACTGTCCGTTTTTTATCGCGTTGGTAAATGATGGGAATATTCGCTTTTTTTATTATTTTTATTTTCAATTTCCAGTATTTTTTTCCCAGTTTCATTCCTGCATGAATCAGGGACAGCAGAATGCATTTTGGGTAAAGTTGGGTGGACAAGAAAAGGGTTTTTCGGGGAGGGCGGAGTTTGGTTCACGCGAACGTCCACTCAGCACCACGACATGTAATCCCACGGCCCCCCGTGGCGGCGCCACGTGCGGGTGGGACGGCGGGTGGGCAGGCAGCGAACGGGCGGATGCGCGGGTGTTGGGAAAACAGGCCGATGTGAGAGGGGAAAAGAAAAAGTTCTCAATGCAGATGTGACGGAGGTTCAGGCCGTGCGACGCTTTACCATCGTCCGTCTTGATCGGCGTCCATTCGCTGACGGACGAGAAGAGAGAGTGAGAGAGAGGAAGGGAGAGAGGAAGGGAAGAGAGAATGAGAGAGGGAGGGAGAGAGAGAGAGATAGAGGGAGGGAGAAAGAGGGAGAGAGAGAGAGGGAGAGAGAGAGAGGGGGAGAGGGAGAGGGAGGGAGAGAGAGAGAGAGATTGAGAGAGAGGAAGGGAGAGAGGGAGGGAGAGAGAGAGAGAGAGAGAGAGAGAGGTAGGGAGAGGGCTGGGAAGTTAGCCACAAAAAAAAAAGCTCCATTAACAGACCCAGACGAGGTCATTGTGGGGCTGGACCTCGGACCCCCCCCCAGCAGAGACCAAACGCTGAATCCATCTCAGCTGAAGCGAACTGGTCCCGACATCGCCGTCGCCGCTGCCTACGCCGCCACCACCAGCCAGGCAGCCGACCGGAGAAATGACAAGGATTATTAACTCTGTGATGCTAATTGGCTTAAAAAAAAAAAAAAAGAACAAATTAAAACATGGCGCCAGATGAAAACGAGCTCAGATGCGTGTAATCGGGTTCCGCTGCAGAACGTTGGAGATGATACAGGATTTTTTAAAATGGCTTCTGTTGTGCAAATGAGAGGGTTTTTGTTTATTTTTAATTTTTTTTAATTTAAACCTGACTTTCAAAGGCCTGTTTTTCCAGAGTGGATTTAAAGTGCCTCGTTTGGAGGGGGGGGGCACCTGAGATGACGGCCGCCGGCGTGGAGTCATGCAGAGCAGCGTAGAGCTGTGTAGGGCGGCGTAGGGCAGTGTAGAGCTGTGTAGGGGGGCGTAGGGCTGTGTAGAGCGGCGTCGAGCGGCGTAGGGTGGTGTAGGGCGGCGTAGAGCGGCGTAGAGCGTTGTAGAGCGGCGCAGAGCGGTACACACAAGAGCGTGTTTGATTCCCTCGCCTCAGGAAAGAGGTGGAGCCCGGTGGACTTTTGTTGCTCCGCAGTAGTTGATGTGAACAGACGCGTCAGGTCAAGGGTCATGATCGCTCAATACAGGGGGAGGGTTTATTTGCTTGTGTGGATAACAGTTATTAAATATCTAGAAAAAAAATTAAACCTAAATTTACACAAATGAAATTTCATGTGATCAGTTGAGGAGGATCTGAGTTTATAAATGATGTGTATTGGGGAGATTCCAACGGAGAGACGGAGCTGGTTTGGCTGATCGGCGATGGGGGTTGTGTGCAGCTAGCAGGTCGTGGGGGGGGGGGGTTTACCCCATTCACGGCCCAAAAGGAATCAGGACCGATCAAAGCTGAGTCTGACAGGCCAAGTTTAAACACAAGCTAAAGCGGCTAACAAGTTAACACTAACGAGTTCCCTCTAGCGCCCCCTTCAGATCAAACTGCTCACCGCTTTTGCCGAATGGATGAAGAGAATTACTCGATATATATTGTGATATATTGTGATTTTCTTCCAGTTGTGGTTCGTGTAGAACGTTTAGCTCTTTCCCCACATTTAAATCACATGAAAGGAGTTCTCTTTTTTTAAACTAGTGGATCACGTGTTGGATCTGGTCTGGTTGACCTCGGGTTCCCTCCAGACTGGGTCTCCTGTTTGAAAGTTGAAAGGTCATTTATGCAGGATGGTTTGTGGTTTGTGTTTCAGGGGCTCGTGATGGATCTTGTCCAAAAATTTCTCACTTCAAAATATTATCCAGGTCTTTAATTCCTTGACTCAGGGTGAAAGAAAAATCCATTTTAGTTCAGTTGCCAGTGATGCCAGTCCAGGTTTATTTTTTTATCTTGCGGTACGATTGGTTTCGAATGAACGCAACCATCACTGCATCAAACCGGGGTCGGATGAATGACTTCTTCCCATCTCAAACCAGATTTGTGCTGCCAACGTGAAACCTCTGTCATGGGTCAGTTCCTCGCAAGGTGCCCCCCCCTTTTTAACCAACCGAGCCCAACGACACACTCGGCTCTCTCCTTTCATTCAGCTTTAGAGAGAGTCGGTCACCTCTTTCCTCTGAGAGACGATAAAAGCTTTTGGGGGGGGGGGCAGGGAAACACTCAGGGATGCTTGAGGAATAATGGACACTGCAAAAAATTAATCAAAAGTTAAATTGCAAAATGCGGAAGAAATCCTGGTTTTCTAGAAAAAATAACTAATATTTAACCCAACGTTCAGTAAAGATCTACAACTGAAGACGTTTTAACTAAAAAATCTATTGTCGGCTTAGATTTGTATAAAAGAAAAAGAAAAACCGTCAGCTCCACTGGAATAATATGATACATTCAACGTGTTTCTTTTCTTAAAATAAGCCATTAAAACAACTTTAAAGAGCTGATAGAAGTCAGTTAATTAAAGTTTAATTTAAATAATCATAAAGCTCTACAGTTTTCCAACTTAATCTATAAAGCGTAAAGTTACATTTTTCTTTATAGGCTCTCAAATGCAACTTCCTGTGATCCCATCTGCCAGTGCATCTCTCCGCCTTTCAAAATAAACCTCATGATTATCTTCCTGCTTTGATATTTTGAGGTTTTGGCCCTTTTTTTTTTTTTTTTTTTAATTCGTGACTCTGATGTGAAGAGGCGTGAGCAGCGTCCGACCCACCGGGCCGGGCCGGGCCGGGCCGGGCCGGGCCGGGCCAGAGAGGCACAGCCTTGTTTCTCAATTATTCATCGCCGTTTAAAGAAATCTGGTGCCCGCCGAGACTCTTTGGTTCTGAAAAGTTTCAGTGATTTCTCCTTTCGGACAGGAGAGTGGAGACGAATGCTTCCCAGCAGGGGTGGATGCAGGGCGCTGGATGCGGGGGGTGCAGAGGTTGGGGGGGGTGTCGGAGTCCCTCCCGTCGTCTGACTCGCCTGGAAAACATTTTGCGACTGGTGGGGTCGTGCGAGGAGACTCGGCGGTGGAGAGCTCATCCTGCTCTTTATTAACCCGACAGGAGGATGAAGGGCAGCTCCTCACACATACACACACACGGAAACACACACACTTCTCAGCACTCTTTTTTTTTAGCTTTGCTGCTTGAATGTACAACAACCTCCCCCCACACCACCCCTCTCAGCGTTTCCTCCCTCTTTGGGGGGGCGGGGGTATAAAACGCTCCTCTCTACTTTCTGAGGAGTCGTTTCTCCTCGTTTCCTCCCTCTTTCCTTTCCCCTCGGCCACATTCCTAGGGAGGTTCTCTCTCCTCTCTCAACTGTCTTTGAAAAGCGCCTCCTCCCCTCCGTCCACATCTCCTTTTTTCTCCTCTCAGACCTCCTCGCCTCCCCCTCTGCCCCCCCTCCTCTTTGATCTCCATCCCTCCCCTCGGCAGGCTGATGATGTAGACTCCGCCTGAGTCGTGTCGACCGACCGACACCGCGGGTCCCCCCCTGGGGGGGCAAGGGGCGGGCGGGGGGGGGGGGGGCTCCGTTTATTGAAATCATCCTTCAGTTTTAGATTCGATTCCACAAATTTGCGTCGGAGATGTGACGCTATGAGAAAAAAAAGACCGAGGTCGTTGACAGAATCTTTTACTGCTTCACTTTTCTCTGAAAACCTGCGGAACCTTTGAATAAACCTAATAAAAAAACAAACAAAAAACGGAACAAGTAATAAACATATTTTCTCGCTCAGGATTCATTTTTTTCATGGCTCTGATTTGGCCCTAAACCTGCGGATGATTTGAAAAGTGGACCCTTTAGGATTTAGGATCTTTTTTCTCTTTTTCCTCCTTTTCCTACTGGAATGTGATCAGTTTCTACCGGTTTTGTTGAAGCGGGGCAGCACTGAACATCCCACACTGACCCATGTATTGTTTTACAGTTTGCACCATGAACTGTAGTGTCAGAGTAATAAACACTGTCTGGGATACTCGCTCGCTCTCTCTCTCTCTCTCTCTCTCTCCTGTCCGTCTTGTGTCTGTCTCCTTGGTTTTTGTTTTTTTTTACGGAAAAGGGGCATTAAGTGGGTCGATGGGGTTTATTGATCTGTATCGGCGGCCTGCAGGAGGGGGCAACCTTCAGGACCCCCCCCCCACCCCAGTTCTTATGAGCTGTGGTAGCTTATAAAATCACAAAAAGTCACATTTCCAAAAAAGTTGTGAACAATTTTATTGGAATTTTATTAATTTACTTAAAATGAAACTTTTCAGAAGTCCTTAAATAATTAGTTTTTTCTTTTATTTTGAAGATTTCTATTTTTATTTTTGTAAGGTTATAAAAAAATCACAATCAAGGTCGTCGACAGTATCTACCGTGGTGGAATGTAACTAAGTACTTTCTGCTGCTTTATACTTCTACTCCACTATAGTTACTGTTACCTGACAGCTAGGATTAGCTGGCCCTGATGATGTGAGTAGTTCACCTTCTCCTCAGCGTACCAGGAAACGGGGCAGAGGAGGAGGAGGAGGAGGAGGAGGAGGCGCACTGCGTCGGCCCGAACTGACAACCATCAGCTGGGGGAGGCGCCAGCAGATCGTCCTGTAAAACAGGTTTAAATCGCTGCAGGTGAAGGCTGGAATTTGTGGGAAGGATCCGAGCTACTGTGGCTCGAAGCTGCGGCGCTTTGGAGGCTCATTTACTCCAGAATTTTTCCTTTTTCAGTGTCAATCATGATACATTTCTGTTTGTATTTTATCTTCTCTTCGTGTGAACCATCAACTTTATTATTTAATTTTTTCATTTATCTCTTTTCAAAGCCAAAACAATGTCACGACTTCCCTTGAAAACGTGAATAGTGAAAACGTGAAATGTCTGAAATTTAAAAAAGTTTAGGTCAAAAATATTCATTTTGTCGGCCGAACTCCTGCAGTTTTTAGCTGAAAAGCTTTTGAATTTTGTCGCTTTTCAACCAAACCAGACAGAGCCACACCAGACGTGGCTATTATCCACCAGAACTGTTGAATTTTGTGGGGAATGTTTCATTTTTTTAATCTCTCCGACCTTGGGGAGAAATGGAGCGTTCGGGCGCTGCGTGGTTTATCCACCGTACAAGCAAAAGTGAAAAAACTGCCGAAGGACTGACAAATGAAAACGTGACGCACAAACCGCTATTCATTTATTCTACTTTTGTTTGTTTTCTCTCCAAAGAGAGAGAGAAAAACGATTTTCCAAAAGGGGAAGCGAGATCCGATGATGCAGACAGAGATCGATGAGAAAATTTGTGTAATTCTTCCTTTTGGTTTATTTTTGTTTGTTTTTTTTAGCGGATCTGGCTTCCGTGAGGGGAGATTTGCAGTCGGATTGAAGAAGAGTAGCAGCAACAGGCCGATTAGGAAACGAGTATATCCGACAGTTAATGAGCAATTATGCTTTTCTTAACCGTCAGTAATTTAAAAACACAAGGTTGTTTACTACAAACACTGCTTGTTATTTGAATTTAATTCCAATTCTAAGTCATTCATTTGTTAATCCCAATTGATTAAACCTTTTGTTCCTATGGAGCCCCCCCCCCCAACACACACACACACAGTTTCTGGTGAGCAACTGGTAGTTTTGACCAGTTTCACCAGGAAGAACAGGAAGAACAAGGTGTTCCCACGTGGAATCGATTTCCAGCAAGCAGCTGAAAAACGGAAAAAACTTTTCCATCACGCAAACTCCATCTCAGATAGGAAACTTGAGAAAGTCTTCCCCACTCATATTTACATGTCATGATCTCCACATGAAAAAAGGAATAAAGAAACTGTTCCAGAATCGAGGGTCACCTGAATGCAGCACATCTTCTGGCCCATCGAACCAGAGGTGAGTTCCTGCTGTAACTGTGTATTTACTGGTAAATAAAATAAAACCAGTCACCGTGTTATTTCTGTGCTGCGGCGCAGAGGAAGTTCATCCATCAGAGCATGAAGTAAAAATCTGTGAAAGCTCATCGTGTTTCTGTTTCCACTCTACAGCCGAGAAAAAAAACAACAAAAAAACTGCCATAAATATTAAAGCCGCTCAAACTCTTGCATCCAAAATGCAAAACAAAAAACAAGCAGTCAACATGAAGTCATCCCACTTTATCGGACCCAAACTGGGACACTCTTAGTCCTTAATGGAGGTTTTTTAAAAAAAACAAAAACCAAACAACAACAACCTAGTTTATGTAACAGGGGCCACCTGAAAGCCAAAAAGTGCCCCTCTTCTTCTGTGCTTTTTTCCCCCACCCTGACACAGTTCCACGACTTTGCTGGTGTGTTTTTACCAGACAGCAGGGTCCCGGTGGTGATACGTAAATACCTCTTGAAATATATGGAAATCCCATATTTAACTGCTAATGTGGCGCAGGTTTGTTGAAGCGAATATCCTGAGAGTGACGAGTGAAAGTTGTTGTTTTCGGTTACCAGACACTGTAAGGTCTTGATAGTTGTGCTTCTTTGATATCAGACGCAGCAGTTTGCCCCCTCCCCCCCCACACCACCACCACCACCACCACCCGGCCACCCCCTTAGCTTTCGATACCGGAGGAAACACGTAGCAAAAGCCTCACAACCTTTAATTATCTTGCGGAGGATCAATCGGAAGGTTTGAAGCCGTTGTGAGAAATTTTGGAAATTGGACAGTTAATAGAAATGGTCTCGGAGCGTCGCTCCCCAGGGACCCCTAACCCCTCGGATTTCAAAATTGAATCAGGCCATTGATCGGAGTGGGGTGTGTGTGGGTGTGTGTGTGTGTTTGGGGGGGGGCTGCTTCAGAAGTGTCGGCCCGACTGTGAGAAGATCAGTTGATTGAGGAGAAGAAAATAATCTATTCTCTTTGAGTCTGTAAATTTAATCTTCCATTTATTGTCAGTAATCCTCCCGCTCGGTCTCCTGGTGATGCAACAGCTCCTTTTTTCCATTGAATGAAAACAATAATACTTTCTAGCCCTGTTTTTTTTGGTAAAATTTTTCAGCACATTTTTCTAAGTGTTATGAGTCTATCGTGCAAACGTACGCTAATGACAACGCATGGCTTCGCTTCACTGGCTGGAACTTGCACATTAGCTTGCTACTCTTTCAAACCACCTGTTTCTCCTATTGTTACGTTAACGTGACAAATCTTTATTTCAATGCAGGTTTCTTGAGCGGAAAAAACACTCTCCCTATGCATTTGTTCCCCTGACTTTACATTACACCTGGATGACTTCACACAAATAAAAATCCCTTTTCTATGTTCTGGGAGAGTTTTATAATCCTTCTTCATTTACAAATGTATAATACAAACCGTAATAAGTTTGAGGTGTTCTGTCCTTTTATATTTCTAGTCTAAAGGCCGATTTATGCTTCTGCGTCGAACCTACACCATCGTGAGCATTTATACTTCTGTGTTGGTGTTGTTCTGTATTTACACAACCAAGCCACTGGTTGGCAGCGGCATTTATACACCACTGTGTTGAGATTCTTCGCCTCTGTTTTCCACCAGTTTGTCGGCATCACTTTGGCAGATGTTGAACAGCAGTTTTAGTTTTTCCTGAATTTACCGCAACACAGAAACGAAATGAGACGTCGGAGGAGACGGTCTGAACAAAATCAGATGGTACCGAGCCAACCAATCACAGTTTTTGTTGTCTGCGTCGCCACGACACCTAGTTAAATTTTTTGGGAGGTGGATGTCAGACTACGGCGAAGGTTCGAGAATAAAGCATAAAAAAGCCTCAAGTCATTTTTTGGGCTCCATCGATTTTCGTGTTTCTTCTTCGTTGTGTGTTGCAGTACCGCGAGTGGCCACCGGGACAAATTGGTGCCAGTGTTGAACGGTGGTAAGAGCCACCGCTCTTAAAAGCATGGGAGGAGAAGAAGAAGGTATTTCAGTTTTTTATTAATAACTATAGATGGCTTAAAATAAGAGCCCATGGGGTGAGAGGCGATTTTAATAATAATAAACTTTAATTATGTAACAACTTTCCTACAGGAAAAGCAGCTCAAAGTATATTTAAAATAAAGGAAATACATTAAAAAAGAACAGACATGAAGTGAACATAAAAATGGACAGAATGATAATAAGTGATAATAAAAAATGAATAAAAATAAAGTCAAGAAAATAATACTCTTAACAACTTCCAAGTTGCATCATGGCTGTAAGCCTGGTGATATTGCAACATCTTTGATTGCATGATTTTTAATGACTTAAATGTGTTTTAATAAATCACGTTTTTTTTTTTTATTACAACTCCCGGATGTTAAAGCCTCCCAGAGGATTTACAGCCACCAAGGTGAGTTTTTATTTCCAATTCACTTCCTGCAGAGAATGTAATGAGTTCCTGAACATCTTAAATATCCAGGTTCAATGAGAGAGGGGAGATGTAGCCTCAAGAGCAAAAGGAAAAAGTGGCAAAAAATGATAAATTAAAAGTAAAATCCAAAGCGTTCAGTTATTATAGTCTAACATTTTTTGGGCCTAAAAATCCAAACCTGTACTTTTTTCACTAACTCCACCAATTGATGTGATGGTGGTTTTTTGGATTTTTTTTTATCTTTTTAATGATGGCATGTGCCACTGCTTTGATTCCTGAACTCCTCCGGGGCTTCGTTTCCTCACGGCACCGTTCGCTAATGATGAGACCGGATCCTCCGTGCTGGGCCGGAACAGGGAGAGTGTGTGTGTGTGTGTGTGTGTGTGTGTGTGTGTGTGTGTGTGTGTGTGTGTGTGTGTGTGTGTGTGTGTGTGTGTGCGCACGTGTGCGTGCATGATGTCCAATCTGTGTGCACGAGTGACAGGTCAGGTTTTTGTGTGTGTGGCTGGCGTGCGGACTCCACTGTACAGGACACGCCGTTGCCGTCACCATTGCTGTTGCTGTCGCCATCGTCTTCTCGGCCCCAGCTCTTTTTTTTTCTCACATGTGAGGGCAATTTTTTTTTTGGTCTGATTTCTGTGGATTACATCATAAAGAGGAGGTGGAAGCAGAGCAGACAGTGGTGAGTGGGTGGATGGGGTGGGGGGCATTTGGGATCTAAAGCCTTGTCATCCACCATCACCAGCACCACGCCAACGGTGGCCCCTCATTGGGCCTTGCTAGAGCCCTGCACGGGTTGGTACAGGAACCGCTATAATGTATACGAAGGCGCGGATGCTACATAAACGCATCGGCCTCGTTTGGCGTTAGCGCCGTCTCCGTACGGTTCTCTGCACATCAACGTGTTGGTGACACTGTTGTTTAGGAAACAGTTGTTGAGAATTTCAGATCCACACGGGGAAGCAATCTGATTTTTTTTTCATTTCGAATAGAAATTCTTCAAACACCAATGGCTGAAGCATTTTTATCTCATCCAATCGTGAGCAGACGTCGTCTGGACCTCCGCCGCCAAAAACTGAAGAACTACCTCTCCCCCGAGTAAGCGACAGAAGACGATCCTCTCCGTTAACTACTGTTAAAAACAATGAAGAGGTTCATCCTCCAAAGAGGGCTGGCGGCGTGGAGAATTGATCTGAGGAAGGGATGACTGAGAAACTACTTGTTTCAGGTTCCCAGTCCATTAGTACAAAATGTAAGTTATTACAAATACAAATACTTGATCTGACAGATTAGGTGAAATGTTCCCTAATTTTTCAGATATTTGTGTGAAGTGCAGAGGGGAAAAATACATTAAATCACTGTTTACAGGAGTCTACAAAACTACGGCTTTTACGTCACATTTTATTGACGTAGCCGACACCGAGCAGTGGCCTGTGGTTCCTTGGCTTAGTTAAAGTTGATGAGCCCCATGTTGCCGGGGTCATGGCAGTGGCCTTTAAGTAACACATTTAAATCAGCTGATTAACCACATGTTTGGCAAATCTCATTGGAAAACATCAGGTAAGATTTCACTGTATGTTTAGATAAAGAACCATGTTTTTTCATTACTATTTTTGCTTGTTTATTTTAATATTTACCATCTCTTTTCTACCCACTTCCTTCTTTTTCCTCATCATGTCTTCCTGTGGTCATCATATTATTATCGGGTTACTGACACTTTCACATTCACAACCATCTCTGCTGGCTGCTTTTAATTTTGTGAAAATTGTGTGAAATTAAGTTGTTTTTTTGTTTTTTCTTTGTCCACTGATGTGCCTGTATATCAATTAAAAAAAACCCACACAAGCTTAAATCTCTACAGCGTGAATATAAAATGTATTCTTGAGTAGGTAAAAATGAAAATAAATAAAATAAATGCTTCTGCTTCTGATCGGCTGAATGAGATTATGTAATGCATCTAAAACACTTCCAGTATGGTGGTGGCGGTCTGACCTCCCGGCGCTGTAATGGCGTTATTGTTTTTATCTCCCGCAGAGGAGAGAGTGGGGGGGGGGGCGACCCCCTCCGCCACCCCTCATGGTGATATTATATGTCAATGGTGTTTAAGGCTGATAGGCTGACAGATTGTATCCTGTGGGCAATCTGCTTGAAAGCAGTGGGGGTGGGGGGGTGGTGAAAGTTGTCATAGTGATATATTTAAAACTATTTTTTCCCCTGTGCCTCTGATTAATTCAATTTCTTTACTCCACCTTTATTTCCTTTATCAAATTAGCTATTTATTACTCACCTGTAACTGCACTGAAACTTTATTTTCCTTTCCATCATCATTTGTTCATTCTCTCACATGTATTTTTCTATCATTCATCAGTGTTGTTCTCGTGCATTAGTGGAATGGCCCACTAACAACTGTCTCTTTGTCCAAATCACCCACTTTGTTTTTCCTGTTCGTCCCTGAAAACCCGAGCTCTTGTATCCTAAGTAGAGCGGGTGAATATGCTCCTTCAAAGTGTCGGTTTTGATGGCTGAACAGTTATAACTTTGACTGTTAGTGGATAAAAGTCATATTTCAAACAACCACTAGAAGTCATGTACTATTAAAAATATGTACTTTTTTGGCATTTAAACAAACGACAAATGCTGTAGTTTTTCCTCGTAAGGACAGACTCTTAATTCAATGTTAAATGAATGTAAATCTCTAAAGTAACCAGCAAATCCAGAAGTACCACACTTCCCTTTGAAATATAGGAAAGGAAGAAAGGTAAAAGGCTTAACAGAATGCAAATCAGTACCAGCGCCTGCTTATGCAGATCTTTGTTTAAAACCAGCAAGGAAGGCGATGCATTATTACTTCCCATGATTCTTTTTGTGTTTTCACAGCTGAAAAAAAAAAGTCGTGTGCAGAATTTTCTGCCGGAAAAGTGAGTCCATCAATCAGCCGTCACCAACGCCGCCTCTGTCATATCACGTCTATGGTAATAACGGCGATAACCATCCACAGAGGGGGTCAATCCCCGGAGAAATCTCACCGTGCGCCACCCCACCCCCGCCCCCCTCGAAGTGCCGTCATTCCTCGCAGATACTCCCTGCCAATCCCACATCCCCTGCAGGAGCAGCTGTATAATTCATGACCTCAGCTGGTACCTGTCAAGGCTGTTTCACCGGCACTTGGGGGGTGGGGGGGGCTTAAAAACTCTACATCGAAAATCCACTCACTCACCCTTGGTCTCTACCTGCAGTTTAGCAGTGAGAGAAAGTGGCAGACTGACCCTGTTCCGGTGACCTGGACTGACGGCGGTAGCCTGGGAGAATATTCACATCTAATGAAGTTAAAACACAGTTTATTTTAAATGTTTAACTGCCAGGTCGAGATGAAAATTAAATGTGAGTTAAAATGCCAGTTTGTGAATAATGTTCCAATTGAGAAAACTGACTTAAAGGTATTTAGTTTGGTTATTTTATGAGCTGAAACACGTTTTATGCTCACAAACCGAAGCTGAACTAGTTTCTAGTCTCTACTTGTTTACCTTTGGTTCAAGGTCAATGCAATTAGACATTTGAGAATTTTTGGCCACATTGTCCATTTAGAAAATCAAACTTGGGTCAAAAAGTAAATGGCTGAAAATTTGTTGTGGCTTTTCCAAGCTTAGGAACTTTCTATGCATCAGTGGTGGCGGAGCTGATCGGTGGCGATGCCTGTTGCTTTTCTGTGGAAAAGGCAAAGATGCTGAGGCAGAGCTACACCGGTCCCTTCATGTACTGGCATTGCCGTCTTTAGTGTTAAAGCAATGAGCCGAGTAAAAGACATTAAAAAATAATAAATTCCTGGCACTTTCCTTCTTCCTGCCTCACATTGGTAATGTAAACTTTCGCCACACGTAAACCTCTTTACCAGTCATTTGACTTTTTTGATACTTAAGATGATTTTTTGTTGTTGAGATTTTCCCTTAAAGCTACAATATTTGATTTGCTCACTTGGAGACGCCAAACAACAAGCCGTCAAACACGCCACCCTGAAAGGGAATCAGGAGATGAAGTACTTTCAGCCCATCCAGCAGACCCAGCGAAACATTAGCATTAGCTTTAATTTGGCACCTGATGAATGTTTGTTCGATATTCGTTCCCCTTTTGGTCTCCACCAACTCCTGAGAAAAAACATATCTGGCTCTTAAGAAGCTCTAGTCTATGTGAGAGCACCAAACCTGTCCCACACAACTAATGTGCTGTCAAACCAAAACTACAAACTAAGAGGCTAAAAAGGCCGTCTACTCCGACGTCTTCTTTTGTTTCTGCGATTCAGTAAATTCAGAAAAATTAAAACCACTGTTCAACATCTGTCAGCCCCGACTCCGTCGAGATCCGCTAGGTAGACTCAGTCTAGGAACCTCAGTTGATGGTTTGATGGTTTCACAGAGAGCCTCCTCCTCCTCCTCCTCCCTCCCTCTGCATTGTGGTCCTCCTGCCAAGAGCCACTGCAGCCCCCCCACCTCCTCCCCTACAGCCGAAGGAGGAAGTGGTAATGTCAGGAATGATTAGGACAGCGGGGGTCACTGTAGCGGCCCTCCTGTCAGGGCCGTTAAAGATAACGGAGGTCTCAGGAGAGCCAACGGCCCCGACAGCTGACCTCTCCTCTGGTTCTCCTTTTAAACCTCTCCATTTTTCTCCTCAACCTGAAAGGCCAGAAACAGACAATCGTTCATTTGTGTATCTTCCTCTTTTTTTTTCTTTTCTTTTTTTTAGAGCAGTTTACAGTTCTGTTCTGGACTTTTGCAAACAAAATTCTGCAGCGTTGATGGCTGCAAAGTGCTGCCTTTACATATTACATAATGAATGCCACCACTGCCATTTTATCGGCTGCACATTGGGGAAGAAAATCCAACAATATAACCTATTATATTTTCCCATTTTCCTTTTGTTTGGTTCCTGGTATGAAGAAACAAACTCGGCGGCAAAAGTTCTGTTTTTATTGAAAACGATTTCTTTTGCATTTTAAAATACATGAACATCACTCAAAATGAATGTTTATTTAATAATCCATGGTATTCTAGCAGGTCACAAAAGTTAATAAATGGCATTGGACTGCCGACGGCATCAAACAGACTCTGAGAAATTTTATGATAACATTAGTGTGTTTTGTTGACATGATGCACCAAAAAAGGGTCGTAATTTAGGTTTTGTCCTCTTTGAAGTTTGAAAATCCTATTGGCTGAAAGGTCTTTTGATTAAATCTGTGATTAAATATTGATGTAAAGCGTACTTGGGTTTCAAAAACAAGACTAAATTTGTTTGAAATTAATCTATTTGGAAGATTTTGAATTTTAAAGAACAAGTTAACAGCAGCTAAAACTTGTTTTTGCTGCCCTCTGGTGGTCGATCTTCTCTTGTTGTTGCGGTGATGCAGGAGTGTTCGTGGGGTGTGTCCGTACACTGTGACATCACTGTTTGGTGTTCAGCCTGGTATCAGGTGACTCTTTAAATAAGCATAGATACAAGTTCAAGTCTTGACCTTCAGATTAAAAAATAATAGCCAAGTCATGGCAAACCTCTATTTACTTGTAACTAATAGTAACTGATTGAAAAATATTCAGAATTTTCACAAATTTTCTCACCAAACTTAACACTGCTCTGAGGGCACAGGTTCAATTGCTGCGAAAGCTCCTACAAAAATTCAAACATTCAGTCTGAATTTCCCAACTAAGACCCGTTCACTTATTTCATTTCATGTAGATAAGACTGCATCTCTTAACCTCTGCAAACAGGCTCTAAAATAACAGCTTTGACTCCAGTTTCTATTTATAAGCCCTGTCCTTTGACATTTTACTGTTACGCTATGCAATTTTAAGACTGAAATAACAGACAAGAATCAATGGCAGCCAATGATTTTCTGTACATCAAAGGATGTATTTCTCTCACTGTCTCTCACTGTTGGATACAAAAGTGACCTCGGCCAGAAAAGACGAAAAAGAGACTCCGGGTATTTAGTGTGTTCCAGAGTGCAGATTCAGCTTCTACAGAGGGAGAAGGATCAGTAGAACTTAACGATTATCTTTGCACTAATTGATTAAAGCGTCAATCGCGATGGTGATGATATCGTGTTCTGGCTCGGTGTTGTTTAGATGACCTGATGGTTAAGGAAACATCCGGTGACTTATCTGTGTTCCCATGCTTATTTTCTGATTGAATTCTGACACCAAATTCAATTTGGTTTTCAGTGTATTTTTTACTCCGGACACTCTTCACCCCTGCTACCATTCTGTTATATGATACAAAAGGGTCACTACAGAGTTTCACACAAAATTCTTTTTTTTAAAGGACCAGATTGGCTTTAACTAATTTTTATCTGTTTTTAATGTCCTTATATTACTTTGAAACTTATCACAGCATTTTCAGGTCCTCTTGTGCTGAGGACATCTCAGAAAATACATTAATAAAAAACTAAGTGAAAAAATGGACACAAGATAGGCCTCTCCTTATGTGCCAAACTTAAATTTTTAATTTTTAATTTTTTTCTACAGTTTTTGTTATTTTCCCATTTTATACTCAAATATTCAAAATAAAAACAGATCAATTCTCAGATTTTTTTTTTAAGTGAAAGACTGACAATAATGTGCCCTAATGGAACAATGAAGATCAATAGCCTTTCCATAAATAAAAACCAGATCTCTGCTGTAGTTCAGAGCTGAAGTTTAGTATCGTGTGAGTGAAGCCAAACAGAGACAGATAGACTAAGGGGAGTATGGGGGGGGGGGTATCCTGGGAGGAGTGTGTTCTGTTTCCCCCTGAGCTCTGGGGCTCAAACACAGCCCCACAGCTCTTCGGTGACATGTGAGCACTCAGGGATTACATAAACCCCCTTCTCCTTGGGAAACGCAAATAACAACACTTAGGGAGGGCTGTCTTTTTGTTTGTTCTTTGGTTTGTTTTTTGGGGGGTTTTTGCCCCGTCACCGATGAATAACCAGCAGGAAGTCTGGCCTTCGAGCGCTGGGCAGTTAATTAAGCGCTCATGAGCGGTCACATCGTCGGCCGCCTCATCAGGGGCTGATTAATCCTTGAAAGGCTAATTACCAGTTATGTCGTTTGCTGCAGTCGCAAGCTTTGAAAACCGACTGCCTGCTTTTGTATGGAAAAGTTCTTATAAATTCAAAAAGAGGCACTGACGGAAGAAGGTGACATTCACAACCATTGACTGGTTTAAATGTTTTGGGTGATTGCTGTACTTCTACGTGTTAAAGAAGGCACATAAATCTTACAGGTGAAAAGAATAATATTGGTTTAAGATTATATATAATATCTATGGAAGAGAGTTTAGAGAGATTACTGGGGGGGGGGGGGGGGCAAAGTTTAAGACCCTGTGACAGTGAACATCTGCCCCTTGAGGTGTCCTGTGGCAGGATGCTGAATCCCCACCAGCTCCAGGGATGCTGCTCTGCAGCCAAGCCCGATCTTTGGCCTCCCTTTAGAGCAGGGTTACCACAAATCACACATCTCTGCTAGTGGGAGAATAAAAAAAAAACAAAGCACTGGCTGAAGTTAAAGTCACAAACTAGTCCCTTTATATTAGCCATTGATATTATGGAAATTAAAAGTCAATATATCAAAAATTGTCTTTTTTCCATTGAACAGCCACTCAAATTAAGTATGGTAGAGTTATCTCGGTGGTTTCACATGCACGACGTGCACCATGACCTTTGTTGTTTGTGGAATCAGGAAGTTTGAGTAGAATATTAAATTTCATTAGCTTTAACTGAGATATTTGAGCAAACTGAATATAGGATATAGACTGAATATAGATTTTACAACGGATCAGATGTACTAGTGTCTATGGCAAACCGTACATCAGAAACACAAAACTGACATTTAAACATTTTGGTTATTAAAGCAAATGTTTTAAAAAAAATCAAATTAAAGAAATTCAAAACCCCCCAAAAGAATAAAATTATGATTTACCAAAAAGTTACTCTTGAAAAAAGGATTTTTCTCGATTTAAAGATAATTTAAATCTTGATTAAATTACGAGCAGAGCAGAATACTAAGAAAAAAGTTCTAGGTGGTTAAAGGTGCTATATTTAAGTTTTTGCTATCACTAATGAGCCTACGTTAGCATCAACAGCTGTTTACCCACCAGTCTGAAATAAATGCTACGAGTTCAACATCAATCTTAATTCCTTTATGCAACAGGAGGTTCTCTCCAGCATTTGAGAGCAACGGCAATGTTGACTCTTGTTTTGAATCTGTTTCTATCACTTCTTTTCCTCTGCTGAAGCTAACTGGCCAATTGCTAGCCCTGGACGTAGCCCTTTTCAGGGGACGTATCATTACCTCTTGTCTTGTAAATGCAACAATGCACAAAGCTAATGGAAGTTAAACAGCTGGTAATGCTAACGTTGACTACCTACAGATAGCAAAAACTTACACCACATATAGCACCTTTTATACATTCAAGATTACATTTGCCGCTGTCAGTGTTTGGCACAGAAAGGAAACAAGGAATCACCTGCGTGGTAGTAAAGTGGGGAAACCTGAAGAGCACAATTCAAGCGCACAAACGAAATTTACTTGATTTCCCTGGTTTTTGTTCTAAATAGTTCCCAAGGAACCACGGTCCCTCCATTAAGTTTACTGACAAACCTTAGTTGTGTAGATTAAATTCGAGTTGCAGAAGAAGGATGTAATTTGAGTTTTGAAATGTCAGCATTGCTAACTAGCAAAGTTATTATGCGACTGTAGCATCTTACAGATGATTCCTATGACATACGTTTGTCTGTAGACTTGATCTTCCAATTTTTCCGATTCCACGGCATTTATTAAAGGGCAAAAGTGTACATTGAAACACACAAACAATTATAATTTTTTGATTTTTTAATTTGTTTTGCCTGTCCAGACTTGTGTCACACAGAGGTTATACACTCAGTAGTGCTGGTCAGACAGACCCCGCAGTCACATCTGAGGGCCATAGGGTAGGTGTACATCGGGTCGACGTCCGGCCGGCAGTCGGGCAGTTTCACGGTGACCAGGCGGGTCTCGTTGTAGGTGCAAACCCGCTGGTAGGCCTCAACGTAGGGGGGGTCCAGGACGGGCTTCTGGGAAATAAAGACCACACACACTCACACAAATAAATATCTTATGTGTGTCCTTAAAGAAGTCAGTATTTTGGGAAAAATCTGCTAATTGGCTCTCTTGCCAGGAATTAGGTAAGAGATTCATATCACTCTCATTTCTGTACATACTAGAGTCTCTCAACCCAGTTAACGGGCAAATGAAGGTATAGCATTAAACATGTCAGTACTAACAAGTCCTAACATGTTTAATGCATTTCCTACTTCATAAAACATTTGTGGAGCTTTTTTTTAAATTCTTACAAAATTGTTTGGTTCAGCTACTGTTTTTTTTTTCCTACTGGCACTTTGCTAAAATTTTAACAACACAATCCCACCACCAGAAATTTTGTGTGTGTGTGTGTGTGTGTGTGGGGGGGGGGGCTATTATGTCACATTTCTTGCTCGTAGCGTTCGTCTAAGTCCTTTCATGTGTGCTGGTAGGACAAATAATATAAACAATACACGGGCTCTGGCCCCTGAAAGCATCACACCACGGCACAGCCACCATGCAAAAAGCTCAAGTGGCTTACATCATGCTACAAAACCACATTTACCTAATTGTTGCTTGTCAGTATTTGCTAATAATTGGTTTGCCTGTCACCCTCCCTTTTGCTATCAAGCTTTTTCACCTGTGCAAACTCTCTATTAGTTGCCAGGTGTCCCAGGAATCTTATCTTTTTCCATCATAATTAAAAGTTCGACTGGATCCTAACTTTAGAGAAGGGACATGGGGGGGGGGCTAAATCGCGAAGTCGGGTGGTTGCAATTAGAGATGGTCCTGTGATCTAAAGCTCATATATTTGACCCCCACCCCCCACCCCTGCAGACTACTCCTAAAGCAAGACATTATCATCATCATCTCCCTCCGCTGCACTCTGATCTCCCTGTTGGGTAGAGCAAACAAAAAGATGAGTCTCCTCCCTGAGGGGGGTGGGAGGGTGGGGGTGGAGTGGGGGTGGAGTGGGGGTGGGGTGGGGTTGGGGTGGAGGGGTCCATAGAGTATCACTAAACAAAGCTTGGGCCCCGCTGCGCACACTAGCTACACTGCAGTAATAAAGCAGGGTGAAATCCTGAGCCTCCTAACGCCTCTTGTCACTGAACACAATGTGCGAGATGAAACTTTTTTTTTGTAATCAGCATCCGGTGACTTGTGAAATCCAACTATGTCTCCTATGCACTTGAGGCACTGTTAAGGGAAGTGCCACTGTCACTTCAATCTCCGGGTTCCACGCCGCTTCCCATCCTTTGCAGAGCGTTAACTCCATTTTTTCGGAGTACGCTGCTCTAAAAGCCTTCTGCCCCCCCCCGTCTAATGCAAGATTTACACTTCAGCAACCTCTCTTTACTCTGTGACAAGTAATACGTCTTGATTTGGTAATATAAACACAGAGTATAAATATATATATATATATATATATATATATATATATATATATATATATATATATATATATATTTTCGGATGTCTCGCGTACATATCCGTATCTGTCTGGCTCTGTATCCACAGTATTTATCTTGCTGTCTGTCTTTTCATCCGGACCAGCTGAACCTGCATCTAATCCATCCTCTTCTTCTTCTTCTTCTTTTTCTCTTTTTTCTTCAGGTGCAAGCTGATGCAGGCTCTTTTGTGTGTGTGTGTGTGTGTGAGAGAGTGAAAAGTTGTCAGCCTTGCTCACGTTCCCTCTCTATATAATCCCCCCCCCGTGTATGTGTGTTTACAGAACGGAGGCCGCCTCCCGTCCTCTCACCTCCCAGGTCTCGCAGCGCCCCCAGCAGGCGTCGGTGGTGATGTGCAGGCCCCCACAGCCGGGTTTCTTGGCCAGGAAGGTGAACTCCCGGACGGCGCAGCCGACGAAGCGCCGCAGGTCGACGGCCGACTCGCCACGGGCGGGGGGCGATTGGAGGAGAGATGCCGAGAGGAGGAGCCAGCAGAGCCCTGGTCTGGGCCTCCGGACGGTGAGAAGTTGAGAGAGGTTTAAAAGAAGGTGTTGAGATATGAAGAAAAGTTTGTGATGAGTGAGAAGAAGCAGTTTAAAGGCAGTGTTTTCAGTCGTCTTCAGGTTAGAGGTGCAGGTAAAGAAGCAATTCAGATGGTTGTTCAAGAGTATTTGAGTAAATCAAATATATTCTTGAGTAGATCATTCATAAACTGAAGTTTTTTGCATCTGACTCTACATTATCTGTGACTTTGACAGACTTTAAAAGACCATATAAATATAAAGGCTTTCAAATGTAAACTGCACTAAACTGGTTTTCTGTTGACTCAACTGATTTCTCTTTTATTTCTGAAGCACCTTCAGGGACTATTTGTCCATTTTGAGTTGAGAGCTGAAGTTAATATTTCAGAGCTCCTCCTTGACCTCGGCAGCAGCGGTTGGGAGCAGTTTATTTGAAAGGTCTGTTTAAGAAGTAGCTTTCAATCACATCACATCCCTTAAGGAAGAAAAAAAAAAAAAAAAGGGAAACTTGGGAACATCAAACTCTGTCTGCCGTTGGTCATGTGGTGCGATCAAAAGGTCCAGAGCAACGACTAAACCCACCTGCTGAAACTGTCTTCTCAACAACAGCTGTTATCAAGGTCAAGAAAAAACTTTTTGCAGTTTTTGTTTTCAACTCCAACTTGACATAAGGCAGCATTTCTTCTGAATAGATTTTCCTGGTGAATTACAGTGAATCGAAACAATCTTTCCTGAGTTTACTCACCATTGTGACCTCTTCCTTTGCAGCGCCGCCATAACTGTAAACCTCCGCTGTTGAACAGACGTCGAAGTACAACGGCGCGCCAGAGTTCAGACAGGTTGCCCGCTCAGGCGAGCAGCTCTTCTCGCACGCCGGCCTGCGGTATCAGCTCTGAGGTTGTACCGTGGTGAGGACGAGCCACAGCACTTGTCACTGTTCGCTCCTCAGACCCTAACCACCTGCTAATGGATCTGACAGTGCAAGGCCGGGGCTTTCTGTTTTTGTATTTTTAAATCATCCCCTGTTCCGCCAATCAAGTGCCAAAGTCCCCACCTCAAGTCTCTCTCTCTCACCCCGACTCCCTAAATCCCCCAGAGGCCCTTCTACCTGTCGCCGCCCGTCCAGCTCAGCCACCAGCTCGTTCCCACTCCATTAGCTTGATTAGGGGAAAGAGTCTGGCCCTTTGTTCATAGTCATCCACACGGAAAAGGAGGGAGGGGGGGGGCTACCCAAACACAGTGCCTACCTGTGTCTGCTGTCGCTCATCCGAGCTCAATTAGCTGGCTCCAGAGTCAGGGCACGGCTCCTGTTCTCACACGCCGGCTGTAATGACTTCACCCCCGAGCCCCAGCACTGCTGTTTGCCTTATGCTGCCACTTTGTCTCATTCTTTTCATCTTGTCTTTTTTTACCTCTTTTTTTGTGCCACATAACATTTTCTCGCACATGGAGAGAAAGGGAACATTATCTGGGCTGTGTCTTACAGGCTTTTACTGCATGGATCATTCACTTTAGACAGAATATTTGCACGTCGGAGGATGCGTCAGAAAATGACAGGAGGAGGAGGATGAGGAGGAGGAGGAGGGAGGCGAGTGGATGTGAAGGAAAGGGAACTGACTTGGATGAGTAAGTGCCTCATCAAGAAATTACCAGCGTCGTAGGCGGCGGCCCGGGCCGAGCAGAGCAGTAAGAACAGGGCCGGTCTCGAAGCACTTCGAGAGATGAATCTTTAAAAGTTTAAAATGAAAAAGGTTAAGGGTGCTGAGGCCAAGCAATTAAAGTTAGATTAGGAAACATCGAGCAGGATGAGTCAGGGACGGGCTCACGCTCCTCTCAGGCGCCCCATCCTCCCCACTATCAGAGAGAATTACCCATCCGGAGGCTATTATTGAGCAATGTGCACCGTGCGGAATGGCAGAACGCATGTAATTGGATAACAGGGGCGATTACAATGATGTTAATTGTAACCCAGTACAAAGGGAGTAATCCTGGATTTCCACAATCCGGCTTTTGTGTAATTATTTGCAGATGTTAATGAGAGATTCTTTTTAAGTTCTATTTTCTTTTCTCTTTGTTATACTTTATTTCTATGAGGAAATCCATCTTCTTCATTTAACCAGACCTGACTAATAGAACCGGGGGGGGGGGCACACTGCAGCAGAAATGAAGCAAAGCCCAATTCTTAGGCTGATGTCTTATATAAGGGCAATGACAGGGAGATTTATTTTAACACTTCAGCCAACAAGCATGTATTTATGTGAGAGAGGAAACCTGTGTAAACTCAGGGGGAATATGGAGAAATCCACAGAGAAATTTTTATCACCAATATTTGACCCCTTGCAGCTGTTTGCTGTGAGGAAACGTGGTTGAAAGTGCAACTAATAACCCTGAACAGTCTGTAGAAGGGTGATACATTAAAGTAAAAACCAACATGAAGCGTCTCACTAGGAACTTCCAGGACAGCGGAAGTAGCTGTTAAGTCTCAGCTCAATAGCTCATTTCTGAGCTTTTGACAGTGTTGCGCAGTCTTTGCCAGCAGATGAAGTCGGCTCAGTTGTGATGGAGCTTGTGTTTCAAAGTTTTTGTGATCCTAACACTTTTAGGACTCCTTGTCCATGTTTGCTTAAAAGTTGATTGATGAAAAATTGATGATAATCAACATGGTGATGATGATAACAACCGTTGAATGTTTGTTTTCTTTGTACTTTGTGTTAATTTTTATGTAAGTACTCAAATGTTATCAATCCGTATGAATAAGTACAATTAACATGGAAATTACAATACACATGCTATTAAAAAAAAAAAAAACACAATATCTGAGAGATTCCTTAAATAAAGTTATAGGTTACAAACATCTGCACTGATTTTATTTGGAATATGGCGTTATGATCGTTTATCTGCACATTTTCTACTTTATAGGGGAAAACTAATCAGTAAGTATTGAGTCATATGATTATGTTTTAAGTGTGTTTTATTTTTGGTGAAGTGATCTTTCATTTGCACTTTGATGCATGCTGAACTGACAGAAAGCACAGGAAGAAGACAAGCAGGCTTCAGAGCATTGCCACTTTGAGTCCACCTGTGAGTAAATGAAAAGTTGGCCCATGATAAGAACAGGATGTCCTGGCAGCAAAACATCTTTAATGCCCCTCTGGCTTCACTCATATAAATCAAGACTTCATGTGAAACGCTGAGGAATCGGGAGGGTTTTTTTGCCTGCAGACATCACCAGTCCAGCAGTGTTGTGCTGACCTCTGGTGCTCACTTTTAGTAATTATTCTTTCACACCTTTGAGATATGACGTCTCATGATATATTTGAAACCTTATTTTAGTGCTTCTTACAAGCCCATATAAATTTCAACTGATCTTTCCATCATCTTATGTCTTTTAGAGGCACATAGATCTTATTTGTCACCATTTTCTGAGTGTCTGTGAAAAAAAAAAAGTTTTGTTTTGATATTTTCAATATAATTAAACATAGGTAATCTGTTAGGACAACGTGGCTCCACACAGATCTTGGAGAACCTTCTGACTGCTGAATCAGCCTACATGAACTTTGACCTCTGTGTCAGCCAGTCAGTTCATTCAAGGGCAACTTGGGAAACCGAGGGATCATATGTGTAGCAGCTGCTTCAAGAACTGCATAATGTGTTTAAACTTGCTCTGTAGATTATCAGCCGACATTAATAGACTTGGAAACACAAAGACATTTCCCATATTTGAGTGGAATTCCCTTTAATGAAAAATAACACAATTTGCTCACAGTGCAAAAGAGCAAATTCGTGACTGAGTCTAATCGAGTCAGCTCCTGATAACAGAGCATGAACTTCTTGATGTTTTTCTTTTTAACCTCTGATAGCCTATATATATTTTATATATATATTTTATATATATATATATATATATATATATATATATAAATCAACTTTTACCACTTATTTTACCACTTATTAAATTGTATTATCACATGTTTATTTGATCATTTTGATTTTTTTTTAATTTTTAACAAAAAATAACGCGCATGCGCAGCCTAATACTCCTAAACGGCCGCGAAATTTGAATATCGTGTTTTAAAGAGTTTCCAGACATAAATTAGGGGATTTAACGTTTCAGTGTTTCATTTGAAGCAAAAGTTCTTCAAAGACAACGCTGGGTTTCACTTAGCCGTTAGAATCTTCTAGAGGTTTGGACCTGACAAGTAGGCGAACGGTGGTTAGCTAGTTTTGTAGCTAACTGTAGCTAACCCATTTTAGCCCGATACGGTTAACAGATGTAACGTTAGCTGACAGAAATAGCCTTAGTTACAGGTGCAGCATGTAATAACATCCTCAGTTCGGCAAAATATCGTGTGTCCACACCATTATAAGGACGACAGGGCTTATTTTAAGGTCGGTTGAACAGGACAGATCAGAATATTATCCTTTTAAAAAAAATGTTTAGAAAGTTTGACGATAAGTTAAACTAGCGTTAGCCAACGATCTGCCACAGGTGCAAATTGGACTACTAACGTTAGCGTCAGCGCAGTTTAATCATCGATAAAATAGCTTCATCTAATGCTAATATATATTCTCGGCAAAAAAATCCGCGTCGCCCGGTGAACAGTACTAAGCATGATTTGTTAAATTAGCTATTCTAGAGATGCCATCACAGGTGGAGGGAACTAGCATAAGCTTTATTTAGCTTAATCGCGTTAAATACGTAACACCAGGCTACGCTACGTTCTTACTTTACGTTGATTCCTGGTCCAGTTTAACTAGTCGCGCCACCACAGTGTCTCTTAACAGGCCCCTCTCTCTTTATTTTCTGCTCTTAATAGTTGATACCCCCCTCTCCGTTGCAACCTTTATGAATGAATGACAGTAGACCTGAGACGCACCAGGTTTTGGACCCGGTCCAGACTGAGCCGACGATTAATTTAAGGCTACGTGCGCCGGTCGGGGCCGGACCTTTGACCCGGGTGATCGCCACCAGTGCCAGTCTGGGACAGGACAGGACGTGTGTGTGTGCTCGACCCTGACTGGTTTCTATATTTAGTATCCCAGTGAGTTTTGTTTTTTTTTTGGCTCGGCCCCGGTATGGCTCCGGCTTCTCGGGTGACAGCTCGGCCCGTCCCGCAGCCCTGCGGACTCCAGATCTGTCGAACTGCGCCTCAGGTTTCGTCTCCACAGCGCAAGTTCCCGAGCTTCCACATCAGAGATCATCACTGCCCGGACCCCTGCATCTTGCATCTTTCCAGTAACGCACCCTTTGCTGCATGTGAGTACAAGCAACTTTTTGAACGTTTTTGTTTTGTTTTTTTCTTAAATTTGACCAGAAACTTCAAAAATAACGAACTGTATCTGCATTTGTAAAGAATGCACCGGCTCTTGACTGTGCTATTTTGGTGGCTGGATTTACATGAGCTGTAATTGATCACAGATATAATAAATAATGTCACAGCTGTCATTCCCTGTGCTCGAGGAGAATGACTTTCCATTACACGTTTCCGTAAACCTGCATGGGGCAACCGAACCGCGGGTAATCTGCGTTATTAAAAAGTCGTCTGGTCCTCCTCAAGGACCCATTACGAGGCTCTGGTGCGCTGATCGGAAGGCAGCTGTGCACACGTGTTCCTCTGTTGCTATTTTTGGGCCCTGACAGCTTCATAACACCTACACAATCTTACATTCCTGCAGTCAAAGGGGAGCGAACTTTGTAGCACTTGATAACACACAGCGGTGATCCAAAAAAAGGTCAACTGCAATAAAGCAAACCTCAGTCTAGATGGGTTGTAAACTAAATAACATTTGTAGATATTGTCCATATTTTTTATGATGTATTAATAGATTATTTTGCCCAAATAACGGCAAAGAGCAGTTTTAAGCACCAAGGATATAACTGGATGGCTTTATAAGGTATTCATTCAAAAAAATTAAAATTTCTTGTCATACTCTAAACACTAATTTTAGGTACCATGTCTAAATTATTGATTATGATTATCAATCTATCTAAATGAAAATTTTCGGTCTAGTCAGAGGGAGGATTTTACTATCCCCCCTCCCCATTTAACTGACAATCACTTGCTTCAGAGTTTGTGCCATGATGAATGCGTTGACAGAGATGCAGTGAAGGGTAAACCCACATAAAACTTAGATTTAGTTTCAGAGAAATGCAGAGTAATTGACTTATTTTTTTTCTAAGGCTGAGGGACATTGTAAGTTAAGGCTGACAATGTCTAATTTTCAGACACTGTATTAAAGTCTATGCCCTTAAAAAGTCCCCCAAAAAATTCAATCAGAATTCTGATTAACATATATGTAAATTTGAACCCACTGGTATGTGATTTTTGTTATGATCCTTGGAGTTTATTCAGCAGTTTATTGACAGATTGTCGATGAGGGCACATCTATTTAATTTTTTGTTTTTTTCAAAAATTCTGCCCACATTATAGAAATAGTCGTCTTAAGCCGAGCTGCTAGCTCTGATATATTCACAGACCCAGTGAGGTTACGTGTCCTTTAATGACTTCATTTCTGGACGATGAGTTTTGTGGTGAATGTTACTTTTCACAGCAGATCATTTGGCATCTATTTGTTCAGACACATCATGGCTCTCAAATGACTCCAGACGACTAAGTGTTGACTGATAGTTTTGCTTTTTATATGACAGTTTATAATCTGTCCATCCTGCAACATTACAAAGGTTTAGGGCTCAGTGCACCATGACCACATGTTTGCTACTGTCAGTACTGTAACTACAGCCACAGCTACTACTATTGCTGCTGCTACTGATACTAATACTAGTGCACCACAGTTGTGTCTAGTAGGTGGTACTAGTTTCCAGTCAAATGGAAACAGAGATTGCCTCTCCCCAGTTCTATCCATCATCATATCTTCCAGGGTGTGTCTGTGTGACAGGTTCAGCATCATTGATTCTATTGATTTATGGCCCAGGCTTGAACAAAGAGCTGTTGGAAATCATTTAGAGAGAGCTAATGAGAGAGTATTGTTGCTGCAGAGAGAGTCATGACAAGTGGCGAGGAGGAGGAAGCATCAGGAGAGAATGGTGGTGGTGGTGGTGTCAAACCTTGGAGCTGGGAAATGTGGAAGGTGTGATGTTAACAGGTGTTTGTGTACAACTACCTCCATATTCATTCACCATTTGCACATTAGTATCTGGATCTGCAATAAACTGTAAAAACTCATAAATATTAATGGCATAAATATGTGTTGTTTTTTTGTTTTTTTTTACATTAAGATCCAGGACATTTTTCCCTGAGGAACATTTTAAAAATGCACTGTCTCACATCGTAAGGAAGATGATTTGAAAAATTCCTGGACCCGGCACTTTAACATGATCCCCAACCAAAACTGAATAGGTTCCTTCTCCTCCTATGCCCCAGCCTGTCACCAAGTTTGGTGCATATTGGTTCCCTACTCTGTGTGTAATCCTGCTGACAAATAAACAAACAAACAAACCAAAAAACAGATGCGGGTTAGAACACAACCTCCTTGGTTGAGGTAATGAAGGACAGACTAGTCCTCTAGCCCTCACCACATATGGTATTCCTGTAGTTGAGTTGAGTTTAGTAACGACTTAAGAATGTTTATATTCTACACCTACGATACAGTAGTTAGCTGGTTATCTACCATGTTTCAATCGGTCACACTGATGAGGAGTGATAAAGTGAGAAAAGAGAGGTTACTTAGAGACGTGTCTTCAATACCGGCACTGTTAGACTGAACTGCTGTTTTAGTGAGCCGTTTTTTCTGTACGGGACTTTGTGGTACACCAGCCTACTCAGCTGCATCGGTCTCATCCACGCCTTTTGCTGTGTTTCTGTCTGTTTTTTCTAATGAACGTAGCTATGTAGCCAGCTAGCAGGATACATAGGAGGATGACTTGCCCATTCCTCATTCCACCTTCAAAGTTCTGATTGTTTTTCCAGCTGTAAGAAACAGCTGTCACCAAACACAACACCAAACCTCTCTCAATCGCTGAACAAATCTGCACAATTATCTGCACAATTGCACAGTATATTTATAGTAATTGTTAAAAATGGCACTGCTCAAAAATATGATGCTTTTTTGTCCGATTGCAGGCTTTTTTCAGTCTGTGCTGAACATCCTCTTTACTTTAAATTACCATGTACTCGATAATCTGGTTTCAGCTCATGTCTAGGAATTTATAATAAGTGAAACTAAACTGTAGGGGCAAAGCAACCATCCTGGTCTGTTAGTGTGAAGCAGACAGGGTAACCTACCAATTAGAGATGGAAGGTTTCCTGTAGTTGACTGGTTTTGTGGCTGTTAAAAGAATTGAGTCACATTAAAAGTATTCACCTATCTCTCTGACTTGGGCAACTCTCAAGTGTAAACGGGATTGAATGCATCTCTCCCTCTCTCCCCCATGAACCTCCACACAGGTCGGTGTAAATGTTGGCACTTCCCCACATAAATATATTTTAGTATCTAAAGCTGGTGTCGTGGCCTCATGATGTCCCCCCCCCCCCGTACTTTTTCCACAACATTGTGTGATGTGTTTTGTTGCCCTCTGCCATGTTTCTACAATTAGAGCTGACCGGAGTGACTTGTGACTTTGACTCAGGGAAACTCTGTCACAGGCTTTGCTGGTTCTCTCTCTCTCTCTCTCTCTCTCTCTCTCTCTCTCTCTCTCTCTCTCTCTCTCTCTCTCTCTCTTTCTCTCTCTGTCTCTTTCTCTCTCTCTCTCTCTCTCTCACCCTTCTCTATGCTCTCCCTTCATTTTCTTACTGTTACTGACTCATACTGGCTTTTTGTTTCTCTCTCTCTCTCTCTCTCTCTTTCATATTCTGACTCCTATATTCTCTCCTTCAGGTTCATCTCCCTGACACATGCTTTCTCATTCTCGTCCCCTCTGCTCTTCTTTGTTTCATCTTCCTCAACTCTACCCCCCCCCCCCCCAATTTGAGCACTGTATTCATCTGTTGCGCGTGACCTGTCTCACTTATTCCTGCCTCCCTTTCTCTCCCTCTCTCCCTCTCTCCAATTTTCTTTCGGTAATTGTCCTTTGGAAATGTATTATCTTGCATGGGACAAATAAATCTCACACACCCAGGTGAACAATCACGCCACATCCATTTGTTGAACGCAGCCAAACTGCTCGGCATAAAAGATCTGTAAGTACGCATCATCTGACTAAATGTTATTATACCTTGATGGCAGCAATTCAAATACACTAAAAATGACTTGCAATCCATCAGTGAGAGTTGCTTGTCCTCCCTTTTTCCAACGGTGACTCACACAGCAGTGTTATCCTGCAGGGTTGTTGGCCTACAATTTTACTAGACATATTAACAACCGTTTGCGGTTTGTTTTTACTAGTTGGAGACAATGAAAAATACAGAGCAGTAAAAGCCGTCCTCCTTTCCTGGAAATGATACATGAGTTTTAAGGCCGGTGATAGTTTCCCAATTAGTTACTGTCTGCTGGGGACTTTGACTGATTCTTCTTTTTTTTGTTTTGTTTTGTTTTTATTTACAGTGCTTTGTCTTCCTCTTCCTCTCTTGGGCCCGCTCGCTCTTCCTCCGGCTTTTCCTCTCTTCCCCACCCTCTCTCACCCCTGAGCACCGACTCCCTCACCTCTCCCCTGTCACTTATTCTGCAGCTGACATGGAGCCTCGGGATAACTTAAATGCCATTCTATAGTGGTTCAAACAACCCCTCACGTATGCACACAGTGGGGTATTACTTCAGCGTGGATTCACGTGCCCACATTAACACTGCAGGACGGTGGTTCAGAGTTGGAGTGGTGCTTTTAGAAAGTGGCTGTGTTAATGGCTGCAGCGCTGTAGAGGTTGAACGGCACCATGCGATTAACCTTGGAAAAACACTCAGAAATACAGCTTCATGGATGTATTTTATTGTTAGTATGAGTGCTATAAATATTTTGCTACTAATCTGATGGATGCAAACCTCTTTTCTTGATATCTAATTGTGCTGTAACAGGAGGAGGTTGTGATGGTGTTATCCTATGTAGCCCACTACATACTGCATAAAAGCAGACTATCCAGGAGAGAATAATTTTACAACAGGCTGTTTGAGGACCTTTAGGGTTTTTCTCATGTGACAGCTTTTAAGGACTGTAAGAACTTAGAAACTTGATTGGTGTCAGTTAGCCGGTGTTCTTCTGGTTAGCCAACACCTCCCCTCCTTCCAATCAAAACCAGGGCTTTGCTGATCATTCATCAGGCTCCACAGTCACACTCCAGCTTATTTTAAGCAGTTCTTGGCACCATATTAAACAGGCAGGAGTCCTGAGATTACCTTAACTGTGTTACCTGCTGGTCCTTTGTCAAAACTCGGGACTTTTGGTATTGTGGCCTCCAGGCTCTACAGCAGCCCTCTTCTCTGTTGGTCCTAATATGAGACTATCAATTTCATCTGTATCTTCCAGCCCTGAGTGGCAGGTGGGACAACCCCCCCCCCGACACATCCAATTATTCCCTATCACTATCTGTATTCTTGAATCAGATTGGAAAATGTTATGATAAATATTAAACCAAATTTTTGGTTTGTTGTGAAGTGTCAGAGTTTTTGGATTCACTTCTAGTTTGTTTTGTTTTTACTGACTTATTAAAAACTTTGATGTCTACAGCTTTGCCCTTTTAGCCTCGTGAGCCAGTATTTGCCATCTTTGGACTTGTTCTACGCTGCTGCAATTAATAGGTGGGTGATACTGGGATCGAACATGATACTGTCTGTTTTGTCTGTTTAAATGAGATCCCACCCATCTGGAAAGTACAGGCAGGTTAGAGCAAACAAACTATGACTATTTGAAACGATCTGGCATTTGGTCACGCTGTTTTATTTTAGCCTCACTCCCCCCATCTGCCCCCCTTAAGCTGTCAGTCCTGTTTGTGATCAGCAGAGGAAGAGATGCACTGGTCAAATCAAAGGCACCTTTTTTTCTTTCACAGTGTGATTTGTTTAGGCAGGCGCGTCAGGAACGATGTCTAGATGTCACGTATTTTTTCTCAGTTCACTTGTTCATATCCCAGGGCGAAGCAGAACAAGATAAAACACAGCCCGGCACCCAGCAACTCTTCATCCAGTACTTAATCTAAACAGCCAATGAACAGTGTCGTATTTTAGAGGTGTTTTCTGCTGGTTGATGAAGTGTTGGGAGCAGAACTTGGCTTTCTCTGTCTTTGAATGATGCCTGTGCTAAACTTGAGGTCTCTTGGGAGGTTGTTGTGCTTTTTCATGTTCTTTGTGTGTCTGCGTTTGTGCAGTAGGATTATGTCTTTGTAAAGCACTTCTTGAGGTTTGATTTGAGACCTTACACAAACCTAGCCCTTGGCCACGTGTGGCTAAGGGCCAGTAAAAAGTGTGAACAGATCTTTTTGGCCTGAACAGTGAGGACATAAGAGCTTAAAAGCGGTTGCGTTGTCCAGGAGAGTTTTCATAATATTCCTGATGGTGAAAAGACTAGAGATTGGTCCGCTCGGTGTCTCCATCAGTAACACACAGTGTCCAGCAGCAGATAGACCTGAAGCAGGTGCTCCATATTGGGATAATTATCTGTACAGTACACACAATAATCCACGGTGACACTGATTGCATCTTCTCAAAACCTTGGGGACTTCTACCATTTTTTTGGTCCACTGCAACATTTTCATATTTATACTCACCAGTGATCACACAAGATTAGATGTAACCTCTGCATTGTTTCATGTGGCATGTTGTGAAATGCAACATGTCGAATATGTTAGAAGTAAATACTGCAAATAAAAATCTCAATCTGTTATCTTTTGTTTAAATGATCTGTCCATGCATTTTTTTTAAATTTTCACAGTGGTGATGTATCTATACATCTATTGTCCATTTGTGTCTCTGCAATATGCAGCATCATTATTCCAGATGTACAAACTGTTTATTCAAATATTTGTTTGTGCTGCTAATATGGTTTTAACCCTGTGTTTAAGCAAATAAAATCATTCACATTTTAATTGAATATCTAAGAATCATGCTGTATAACCTTTGTTGATCTCGATTGCCACAAGAAATTCCACTACTACATCAGTTTCCAGGTTCTCTATTTATTTGGCCATGTAGTGTTTTGTCCGGAGGGAGATTGCTCAGAATGTCGGTTACAAGAACCAGAAATTTCATCACACTGGCTCCGACGGGCATCAGGCCTTTTACCACGCAGAGACACAGTTCTGCTTCACTCTTTAAACTACAATGGGCTGCATTAACACTGATGTTCCATTTTCCCCTCTTTGTCCCAGAGAGGTGCCATGCTGCCGGGAGGCTGCGGATGAGAAGAAAGCATGTCGTCAGACTTCTGTTCCAGAGATGATGTGGTGGAGAGGGGGTCCATCCCCCTGGACATCGACAACGTCCACATGCTGCTGCAGGGTCAGTCTTGCTTTACTTCAGGAGAAAATTACAGTAAAGTTCTGACTGAGCATGCAATGATGTTTGGTTTTTATTGAATCTATACGTTCCGGAGCAGGTATTTTTCATGCTTTAAAGACTTAATTTTGGTCTCAGCTTTTGGATATTATAGATACCGTGGTGCTATTATAGACCAGTGATTTATTTCAACAAGCATCCAAGCTCAAACTGCGTGAAGGCTCATTGTTTCTGGTCTCTGTGCGCCCTGAGAGGAAGACTTAGGTCATGCAAGTGTAAAAACGAAATCCCCCATGTCTTGATGTCAGTGTTTTATCTCGGTTGCCATGGCAACATAATAACTATTAAGCCCCGTTTATGCATCTCTCCCAGGGGAGCAGTTTGATGACCTTGTCTCCTTCCTGTTACATTTTCGTCACTTTTTTTTTTTTTTTTTTTTTGAGTTTTGAGGTCACACATTTGGTTTGATCAGCTGAAACCGAAAAGCTGCTCTCACAGAGAGATATGATTCATGTTGCAAAAAAGCCATCCGGAGGGAAAGAGCAAGAGGGGGGAGGAGATGGAAAATAAGATGCTGCCTGCTCATCAACTCACCGTCTCCCAGGAGATCTTTGAACATTTGAAACTATATATATATATATATATATATATATATATATATATATATATATATATATAAACATATTTATTTTTTAAATTTATTTATTTATTTAATTTATTTATTTTTTGGACATTTTATAGTCCGAACAATTAAACAAATAAATAATTGGGAGATAAACTGATAATACAAATAATCTTTAGTTGCAGCCCTTGTAAACATCAAAAACAGTTAATGGCTTACTGAGAAAAATTATGACAGAAGTTTACAGACATTTATTTATCCCAATGAAAGTAACCACCACCTTATTGTCATTGCACGTTTTTTTTTTTTTTGTTAGTTTTTTTTAAATCCATGGGCCCCTGCAAAGTTGTAATGTCTGGAGAATGATATGATATGGTCAACACAAACATTTTGTTCATAGCTATAATACAATTCAACTGAGACTTCGTACTGTTTCCATTGTTTACATGAAGTGAGTAGTGTAGCTCTCAGTCTCAGTGTTCACAGTATGTGTGACATTTTACAGGTAGATTTTGATTTCTGCCCAATCTCCTGTGCATCGTTTTACAGCTCTTCGGTGAAAGTGTTGTGTTAGTGATGCCTGGTTCATGGTTAAGGTTTTTATCTGAACCCCCCCCATGTTTTCCAAATTTTAATGGTCCCTTGCTCTCTCCTGCCCTTCTGCCTTTCTCTCTCTATCTACCTAGGTTTAGGGTCCATTCTTGTAAGGTTCTCCACTGAAGTATTTTTAGCACTTGACCCTCACCCCGATCCCTTGCTACATCACACACACATTTAGAACATAGTGTTTTCTATTAAAACCTTGTAAATGTTTCTCCGGCTATGTAATATCCAGCTGGTAGAACATACAGAATGAATGACGTAAGACTAACGCCCCCATCACAAGCCAGCTTGTTAAATTTGACTGGGAAAGGTTTATACCATTTATATTTGAAGTGGGAATGATGAAAGAATGTCACTAAAAATTGATCATATTGTTTGTGAATGTTGAACATGTTCAGGATACATGAAATCTGGTTTAATTATGTGATCGATAAACTAAGTCAGCGCACAGAAGGTTCAAAGTTGTTGCACATGAGAAGAGTTTGTTGTTGATTATGGCTACTTGCTGGCTGTTAAAAAAAAGAACCCAAAATGAATGAATAAATATATGTAAATATATATATGAATAAACATATAAGAATAAAGAATACACATAAGAATAAATCCATCTAACAGTAGGTGGTAATAATCATATAACTATATAATGCAATTGACATCCTCATTATCATCTAATATTTTTAGCATAGTTTAAAAAGTGTGCAGCACATTAAAAACAAAACAAAAATAAAAAGGAATAAAACCAAATTCTTATTTGAAATAAGATGGAGAAGCTAAATTTTGCTCTTAAGGTCTGAGTTTTTAGATGACTTGAACTATGCTATCGTGTTTGTTTTTATATTTTTTTAATTATTCTTATTACTATTTTTTACAATTTAATGTCAACATGTTATATAATCATCATATTGAGTCAAACAGTGACTCACATTGCATCATACCAGTATATCCCACTGACTTCACGTAGTTTTAGCTGTTACATTTATTTTCTATGATGTAAGGTTCTGTGTATTCCGATATGCTGTCCTACTGTAAGAGAGAACAGCCAGAACCAGTACATGATTCATAGGAGAAGTCAAAACTTTATTCATAACGCGATATATGCTTCAGAATTCAAAACGATTCTGTTTCTGCAGAACACAGAGGAAAAGAAATTCTGCAGATTGCCACAAGAATCATTATCTAAAGCAAATCTTAATTCCATCCCTTCACTAACTGAGATACAATTTACTGTTTGACATAGCTAATAAGTATTTAATGCATGAGCCATTGTCATGGCGTCCACACATCCACAGGGAGGGGTTATATTAGCGTAGGTTACATAGGAGATCTAAGTTTTCACAGCAGTTCACATGCGAACTTGACACACATTTCCCTGATTGTTTAGCATGAAGCGGCTGTGAGGCTGCAGGAGCCAGTCGCGGGTCTTGTTTAGGCAGGCCTGGAGCCACGATGAGTCAGCTCTTAACCAGGCGGGGCCCTGCCGAACTCACCTGCCTCCCTGCAGGCTGGGAACGTAGACTGACAGCTGGTTAGACAAGAAATGCTCTCAAAATAATTTCAAATCTTTCATTCTCTTGACAAGTCTTCTCCTGCAGTCATGGATCTGTGGAGTCAGAGCGGTGAAACCATGTGTTTCCTATATAGAGGAGTTTTGTATAGATTAATGTGCACCAGAGTTTGCTGATCTGGTGTTGGTCCCCGCTGAATCAGCAGCGATCCCATCATGGGTGAGTTTCATGTTTGTCTCTATGGCCGTGAAATTTAAGGGTAGAGAAACAAGACTGTGTAGAATTTATTGTATAATATTAAACCAACATAATTATCAGCATATGAAGATGTTTTGCCAAGGCGGCCTGCTGCAGTAAATCTACAGCTATGAATGATACACTAAGTGGTGAAAGTCTCCACATCTATTAGTGAAAAGTAGTATATCAATCTAGAACAGAGAAATTTCAGCTCATCATAAGCTTAAATACTTAAATGACATAATACATTCTGCTGAACAACAATTTGCTAGCTTAGCGTTGTTGATTTTTTTATTTATTTTAAATCAGCAATTAAATCAAAAATCAAATACAGAAAGTTTATTGTTAAGGTAGGAGCAGGTTTTGGACCAGAAGCAAGTATTTTACCTGCCAAGTCATGATTCATCATTCATTTCTTTAATTATATCATATGTGCATTTGTTTGCATATGTTAAATAATGTATTGCCTCCACTTTAAAAAAAAAAGTTTTCAGTTTGCAATTACTTGCTTAACAGTGAAAGTCAATAGAGCATTGACCTGAAGGAAGAGCTCTGCTGTTACATTTCGTCAGGATAAAAATTAAATGTCTGCTGTGCAGGAAACATGGAATTGCTGTGGAAAAATCAACACTGGCGACCGGACAGAAACTTTTGGGCTGTAACTGCTAAACTTGTCACTTCCCCAGACATCACACTTAGAGACGTCCTGTATTACATAACTTTTAGTTCTAGTTGTGTCAGGTTCTCAGCTAGCTTGGAAATAGGCCTGCAGGCTTATCAAGTAAATCAAGTTGTGTTAATGTTTACATGCAAGTACCGGCTTCTACTGCTGCTGGTAATGGATGAGCTCTATGTATTTTGGCTAGTACCTAAATCATTTGTGTTACCAAGAGGGTGATAGTTAACAGAAAATAGTTTAGCTAACAAACTGGCATCTTATTATCTAAAGAAAACCATTATGCAGTTCGTTAGCTAACTCAGTGTTAGGTACTAAGTAAACAAAAAAAATCACTCAGGATTATCTGTTGAGGTGATATAGCATCAATTCCCAGTTGAAACCCAAACATAAAAAAAGAGTATCTATTAAATTGTGATGAGATGTTATTGGCTTCACGCGGCTCAGCTTGCACCACAAGTTGCTTCGAAGCAGAACAACTGAAGACCATGAGCAGAGCTGAGTTGTTACCCCCACTTCATCAGCAGCTGAGAACCTGAAGCGTCACCTGTTGTTAAGGGAGACATTTAAAAAAAAGTTTTAGAGTTTTATACCAAGCCAGTCACCTTGGAGATGTATCCTGATCATATTATAGGTCAAAAGTACAAATCTGTCATCTCATTTGGTTTCATTTACCTTTTGTGATTCCATTTATTACATTGATTGCATTTAATTTAAGTACTGATCCATAGTGGGATTAGTATGGTTTCATATTGGGGTTTTTTTGTTTGTTTGTTTTTTTCACCTTTCTTTTTTGCCAATCAGACAAATTTCTATCAGTTAACATATGGATGGTGATAAACTCCAACCAGGAATCATGGAATAGATTATTTGGTTAAAATGAAGCAGAAAAAGACAGAATTCAATAATGACAAATTTCATGGTAAGTCTACTGTATATGGTTAATATGTGATTATGACTGTAAATTCCAGTACATCCAGAACATGATTTTTCAGCCCTATTAAAGATCAATCAAATAGTTTTTGAAAACATCTTGGAAGTAGTGATTAGTAAGATTGTGTTACTTGTATTAAATTGTCAGTCTTTGAGTTTTGTTATGGACCCTGTTACGAGCTATAGCAGGAATTGATTTCAGGAGCTTATATAGCTACTAAAGTGATATCACTCTGGAACTGACTGTAATGACAGTGACCAAAATGGGCCTGTTTAAAATAATTCTGGCAAACCCTCAAGTGTCTAATAGCTCTCCGGTTTCCTGACTTGGCAGCCATGAACTCTTAAAATCTTCAGGTTTCCCATCATTCTTGTTTGGTTTAAGGATCAGTCATGAGCGCTTGCATCTGTCCGTATGTTAAATTACTCCCTCATATTTGTTTGATAACACCAGATTTAATTATAATAAGATGAGTCAGGCTTCTCTATGATTAAGATTAGACATCCAGTGAACCGACGTCAGAGGTGGCCTGCTGTTAAACATATTATGGCAGAAAATAGTCTGTAAGCTGTCTGTTGATGCATGTCGGAGGGACCTCGCAGCTTGAGGGAGAGTTGGAGCCCAGCATGGAGGAGGAAGGACTACTAGTCTCTAGCTGCTGTGATTAATGTAGCAAACTGGGGAAACTGAGAGCCCAAAAAGTTCAGCTGGACCCTGGTTAAAGGCTTCAGTTCTGCAGTGGTGGGAAACATTTGAATATATCACTGTTGTCAGGTGAAAACCTTCATAGCTGCAATCATCAGTACAATGTATATTAACTATTGAAGACATTAAAAATAGTGGCAAAACTAAATAAGCTTAAGAAGCGTGTTGTAGGTAGATTTTTTTTCTTTTGGTAGATAATTTTTTGGAGATATGGTTTGCAGTTTTTAACCTGACAACAGTGATAACCTTTAAGTTTTTTTTTAAAAAAAAGATTCAGACTTAGATTTTCATTGAGCCAATAAGTTGACTTTATAACGATGGGGAATGAAGACTGGATCGTATGTGAGACACTTGATTCTGACACTGACCTGGACGATTTCATTGAGCCTGACAGTGGTGAGTGGAGGCCAGTGTGCTGACCAGGCCTCTTGGTGCTAACACGTCTCTATTGCTGAGTGCTGAAACCTGTCTGTATGGTGATTATCCTATAATCCTTATCATATACATCATTTTATTCGTGACTATACATGGATAATTTACAGTTTTCCTTTAGAGAAATCAACAAATTACATCCTATGAAAATAATAGAAACTGTTACTCACTGATAAATGTGTCCACAACATATTTAAATGTATTTTCATTATGTTGGTTGTGATGCAATTGCGAAATATCTCATTCCAAGATTTGTGCTTCCAGGCAGATTTAAGTCAGTACTTGCGGTCCTCCGCTATGTGAGGAGGACATCCAGATATATTCCTGCAAGAGCTGTAAAAAATTATTGCCAATGCATAGAAATGCATTGCAGACTGATGATACCTTGTTTTTTTCTCTTTCACATATATTTCAAAGTGCTTTGAAAAAAGTTAGAAAAAAATATTTAACAACAATTTATGTCAGATGCCTTGTAAAGGTTGATTGACACTCTTTGCTTGCAGCTCTGTTTATTGTGAATTAGTTTCTGAGGCTCCAAATTTTGAACCGAGGTTTCGTGCTTGTTCTGGCAACGAACGGACCAAATATTTCTGTTTGGGACGATTACATCCAAAATGTTTTCCCAACAGATTGGCCAAACCCTTGAGTGTTAACTACTTTCTGCAATAAACTGCTTTTTAAAAGGCCATGTTATTAAAGTTATAAATGCCTGGCTAATTTCACAATAGGTGAAACAAAACCCTGACTTCCTGCCATTTAAAATGAATGACACAATGACAGCTGAGAGCTGTGGTCCCTTTTTGACTTTACCTAATAAACCTAGAGTACATGAGGCTCTTTGGTACTGGTTAGACAAACTGGAGCTGTGTGAGTTAGACTTGTGCTTCCATTCAGACTTTCACAGCCGTCTATAAAGCTGAGTTTTATGTTTTCAGTCTGTTGTCATTTTGCCCTCTAGAGGAATTTTGTTTTACCGCCAGAGGGACCTTAGTGTTTGTGTCGAGTTTGTACAGCAGTGTAATGTTTTTTCACCGATTAAACAAGGAGAGATAATGTGAGGTTGAGTCATACTGTTATATGGATTTTGTTACCTTGAGAGCCAGGCTAGTATTTTCCCTCTGTTTCCAGACTTTGCCTATGCTAAGTTACCCGCTCGCTAGCTCCACCTACGTATTTTCTGTGCAGATGTGGGAGTTGTATCGATATTTCCATGTAGCTCTCTGCAGGAAGATGGAAGTGTGTTTCCCAAAATGTTGAACTGTTGCATTAAAGTTAGGGAAGACTGTGATCATACTTATGTGAAGCTAACATTGATTTAAAGACATGAAACATGAACCTTAATCTCTGCTGTTAGCTCGGGTTAGTTAGTTAGTTAATTAGTTAGTTAGCAGTCGTTTCTGTCATTTGTCAGGTGAGAATAGTGTTTATCTAAATCTGTTTCAATCTCAGGGTCCCTGCAGTCACTGCTCCAAGGAAGCAAACCGCAAACTTGCTGTCATTGATAATAATAGCAGTCCAGGGGCCTGGGCCAACTCTATAGTTGTACTTGGGTAAATAGTTCATGCATAGCATCATGGTCTTATATGTGCGATTTAATGTTTACATGTCTGATTATATAAGTTAGACTTAATATCCTGTGTCTCTTCTTCTTAAACAGTGGAACAAGAACAGATCCAGAAAAGGACCTTCACTAACTGGGTCAACGCTCAGCTGGCCAAGGTGAGACATGTCCCCTGTCCTCTGCCCTCTTTGCAAACTCTGAACAAGGGGACAGTGTTTGTGACTGAAAAAGACCTGTAATGCTTTGAGAGTAGTCCACATTAGTATATTAAGTACACAACTGTACATCCCTCAATGTCTCACAGCTTTATATACAGTGAGTCTAATAATTAACACAAATACTTAGCTTGGTCACATGAAACCGAATCAGAAATACAGGAATACACCAGTGGGCCTTAACTCTGGTTATGAATCAGACCAATCTCAATATAATAATCTTATAGTCTTGCTAGTGTAGAGTAACTTTATATTAACACATTCATCTAAAGAATAATATAAAGAATGCTTTATGTTACAGAAGACAGCTAGTTTTATCTCTAAACTCTTCATTTCTGCTGAAATGACCCGGTTTCCTCCTCGGGACAAAATTAAATTTATTTAATCCAGTCATTGTGTAATAACAAAATGCTGACAAACAGGAACATGTGAGGCTATGATATGAATCACCAGCTATACTCACATGTACTCACATATAAAGTGGTTCAATAATAAGATTTTGTCATCTAACATCATGTAACCAGCTCATCCTAACCAAAATGAACAAATGTCAAGTAACCCTGGATTCAAAATAAGGCAGCGATGCACTTCCTTTATGCGGACTGCCGGCAATTATAAGAAGAAGAAGAAAACCTTGACTGGGTCTATTCCTTGGCCTGTTTCAGGCAAAAAACCGAATTGTCCAAGATTTTTGATGCTCTGATAACAGATCTCTATGGACTTACACGATTTGTACAACTCGTATTTGTCTGCAAAAGAGAACGTACATTCACTCATGCAGAGGATGCCGGTTGAGTGGGTGGCTCTTCACTGTGGCTTGGGATGCATTCAGGTACACACTGCTAAAAGAACATGGCCCTAACAGCCTCCAAATGTGGATCAGATCTCAAGGGGTCCTTAGTGCAGTCTTAAGTGCATTCACACCTGTACCATGACTTGTTATCTGCACTTGTGATTGGATCAGCCACGATGCAAGTTAACGCCAGGTCTGAACAGGGCCTGAAAAAGAAAAGTCCATTTAAACCCGGCCATTTTATCTCTTAGTGGATTTCAAGAGAAAGAGCGTTGTCCTCACTACAACATTCCCCTTGTTATCCATTTATAAAGCATTTTACCATCACCTGATATTGTTAAATTCTCCTGAAAGACCCAACGGAGCAAAGGAAACCAAAATAAACGCATGGGATTGTGGTGCTTCATGAGTGAAATCAAACCGTATAAAACACCACCACATCCTGCTTCTAATCAATGTCTTTCCCAGTCAGCCGCCTATATTTTTTTTTTTTTTAAAGCACATGCACCATGGCCTGGGCTTGGCCAGAACAGTGTTGTTGCAAAAGGTTATGTTCTTGTTCCCAGACTAACTCCCTAATAAGAATCAGCCGCGGACTGCGAGCTTTCGTTCAGCCCTCGTGTTGGAGGTCAGCAGTGAATGTGACAGTGGAAGACAGTGGGGTGGGGTGGGGGTGGGGGGCTGTGTACATAAATAGAGCATTGCAGAGCAAGGTTCACAGCACACAGATGGACAGCAACAGACGGCCCCCGCCCTCCCCTTCCAAAGGAGGACTCTGCTAGTGAACTGAATGGTGGAGATAATTGTTAATCCTTTGGTGGTTGTTCACATTAGAACTCATGTTGCAATAGTGCCTTTTTTCAAATGCGAGTAGTTTTCTTTCCCTAATGCTCTGTATCCACTTTGGAAGGTTCTAACTAAATTCAAAAGGCAGTGTTTTTCTATTTAAGGAAAGGTTACTTTATTTTTCAGTCCTGCCATTTAGAGGCAACTGTGGGACTTTTAGGACACGTGTGTATGGAGATGACTGGTTTTTCCTCCTGTTCCTCCTTTTTGTTACTTGTGGAGGTTAAACAAAGGTCATGGACGACTAGCTTCCCAATAGAAAAGTGTTCATTAATAATGAAGGAAAAATAAAATGTGCTGCTGTTATGGATTGTTTTGAATAAAAAAAGTGTAGAATGAATTATCCAGTTTAAGAGGATTTAAGAGGATTACATTTCTACATTGCAGCTTCTTGTTAGTAATTGGCATTTATACTGACACTGTTATCTGCTAAAATTAGGGAAAATTTCAGGTGGATATGACTTTAAGGCCTTTTTTCCAATCAGCCCCAAAATACAGTGCACAAGTTTAACAAAGAGTCTAGTGGTTGATTTTGAAATTAGTAATTAGATTACCCAGATCAGAGTCAGAATATGTCTACGTCGTCATAAAAAAAACGCACGAATCGACAGCATTGTCAGAGAGAGTTTTAATGGGAGTCATCTACAGGCAGGACCCCTGTAGTTCCTGTTGTGGGAAACTTTGAGGGGTCAGTTATCAGACAGTCAGTCATCGTCACTTAATGAAGCCCGACAAAGGTCTCAAAACGTTGATTGACCCCTTGTCAGGTACCCATAGTAAAACTACAATAATCATCATTTTCTGGAGAAGATAGTCTGGTTTTCAGTCTTTAAAAATTTGGCCAATACATTTTTATTGGATGCCAAAAGGGGCAAGTTGTCTCTTAGCTCAATTCCAAACCTGTCCTCCAGATTTGTGTCCATACAGATTTTCTTGCAGTCTGATTTTGTTTTGCTGCAAAAAAAAGTTTGTTTTTTTTGTTTGTTTGTTTGTTTGTTTGTTTGTTCGTTTGTTTGGTTTAATACTAATACAGATTTCTTAAACTTCTTATTCAACATTGGTTCATATGTTGATGAGTATGAAAGGAAAGTTTTCATGTTTTTTGAGTAGCATCTTCTATACAATGGATACAGAATTCTTGTGAGCATGATTTATTTTACAACAATTTGAATTTTCTGTTTTGAGCAATTGTTACCAAATGTGGAGAACGAACCTCCAAACTACCTTTAAATATAAACAAATAAAGTGTGTTGCGTGTGTTGTGACAGCGGAGGCCACCATGCATGGTCGTGGATCTGTTCAGCGACTTCTGCGACGGCTCCAAACTGCTGGACCTGCTGGAGGTGATGAGCGGGCATCACATTGTGAGTCCCATTCCCCCTTGGCCCGAACGCGCTTTCTGAGCCCCATCTACCGACGCTTTTCAATGCACCAACTGACTCACACTCACAACCCTGTTGTATTTTTGCAGAGTCGAGAGAAAGGCAGGGGAATGTTCCAGCACAGGAGCAACATTGAGAAAGCCCTCTCCTTTCTGAAGCAGAAGTCGGTAAATGACATTTTTAAAGGGGCTCGCTGACTCTATGAATATATTGTTAGAGCTTAAGTGCTGGTAGTGAACAAACTAGAGAGATGACACATTTTCAGCAGAGAATAACATTAACACTGGTTTAATTACATGCAAAGTTTCAAAACTCCAAATCGCTGTAACAGCTGCAGCACCAGTTTGATTTTGGCAGATGATTCATCCAGGCAATGACCGGCCCAAAATGTGCAAATATTTTTTTATGGAGAAAATTATTCTATTTTTTCCTTACCCTTTTGTAATGATTTCTTTAGAGACTCTGAAAGTCTAAAATATTTTCTGTTCTCTCCCCAGATCAGACTGGTCAACATAAACATTCCTGACATCATTGATGGCAAACCGTCCATCATCCTGGGCCTCATATGGACAATCATCCTACAGTATCATGTGAGTTTTATTTTTTTTAATTTCATAATTTCATTATCAAAAAGCTTCTTTCCCAGACATGTAAAAAAGTTTTCATTCATCTGTTTAAGGAAATTTCCACAGGTCAGTATAACACAGTTTAGCAAATGAGTGCAGGAAGGAGTAGATATGTAATGGAAAAAAACATGCCAATTTTCTGAAGCTTAAAATCTCGAAAATATCGTTTTTTCCACCCAGCAATGTCCCAGAGGTTTTAGCTGGTTTACCCTCACTTTCTTTTTTGTTCTATTTCATTTATTTTGCCTTGTAGCTTATTTTTTACCTTTAACTCAGTTTCCAAAATCCTATTGCCCAAAATGTTGACTGTGTCTGTTTGTGATTTTCTCAGATCGAGGAGTTGGCCAGTGGCCTATCATTTGACTCGCGTCAGTCCTCCATGGAGTCTCTGGCCAGTCTGGACTCACGCTCCACCCTGTCCGGCCGCTCGGCCAGCAGCAGCCCTGTCCCTCCCAGAGGCTTACCGCTGCACAACCGCTTCAGGGTCTCTGCCAAGAAGGCCCTGCTGCTCTGGGTCCGGGAACAGTGTCACAAGTAAGTCCTGGGTCGGCTGAACGGCAGTAATGGTCAAAGATTGCATTTTAAATGTGTTCGTAGGGTTTATTACAGGGTTATGTTGGTCATCGATACAACTGTTGTTGACTGAGTTTGTTATCCAAGAAGTGATTCGGTTTCTCCTCCCATTGGGTCCTTGTGGACATTTCCAGGTCTGGGCTAAAGACCAGAAATTGACCAGGACTTTAATATCTGAGCGGTAGACGTTCAGGTACTTTGGCTCCCAAAATCTGTTAAAATACATTCCTAAACACAGGAGCTTTAATTATATTTTTTGTTATGTATTTTATTCCTATATTTATTTATAAATGTTTGAAATATTATCAAATTCCGGGGCTTTCTTCGTGCCATTTGTTATTGAGTTTTTACTGCGAAGAAGCAATGGCCATGCAGCTCCACAAGAATGACATGGAAATGCTGATACATACATTAAATCTGTTTACCAGGGTTTACCTTAAAAAAAAAAAAAAAAAAAAAAACTAACAAAAATAATAAGCTTATTTTCACATTTTGAAAATTTCCTGTGACCCAGTGAGAGTTTCGACCAACCCCAATATGGGGTCTAAACCAGAAGGCAAAAAATTGTCATATTAGAAGTAGTTTAAACACTGAAAAACTCATTTTTTAAATTTAAGACTTTCTTAGTATTTATTTTTCTGTCTCATTGATCCAAATATTATGATTCTGTCCCTGATGTCTTGTTTCTTTTTCTTAACTTAAAGACCCTGGTTGGGATTTATGTTTTCCTACATCTTTTGTTAAACTCATTCTTTTGTCTGATTACGTTTTTTTTTCATCACAGGCTGTATTTGCATTTTTAATTCAAATTTAATTTATCTCCCATAGAAACGGCATAAAACACTGTGCACGCTAAAGAATGTAATAGGAATGACTTAAATTAGAATAATAACTGGATAATTTGGTTCCCTCAGAGCTGGCTACTCAGTAAACGTGAAGGACTTCAAAGCAAGCTGGAGGAGTGGGGTGGTCTTCCTGGCTATCCTGTACGCCCTGCGGCCTGACCTGGTGGATCTGGCCCAGGCCAGAACCAAAAGCAACAAACAGAACCTGGAGGAGGCCTTCTGCATCGCCGAGAGAGCGCTGAGGATCCCCAGGCTGCTGGAGCCGGATGGTGAGTGACTGGACTTCACTGCGGTCAACCGGTTTCTAAAACCACTACATGAAGGAGGAGGCAGGAGCTCACTCTGAACTCTTTGTTTCCCTTTTGTGTGTGAGAGATTAGTTTTTGAATGACAATGTAAACAAAATATATTGGATTTGACTGTTTAAAATACTGATCCCATGCATGATCTGATTTAAAATAAATAAATAAATAAATAAAATTAGGCAGAGTAAAAATCAGCCTCACAGCAGGAAAGAGTGGGAGGCCGAGAATACTGCGTGCGTGCGTGCGTGCGTGCGTGCGTGCGTGCGTGCGTGCGTGTCCTTTCCCATTTGCACTGCTCCAAATCACCTGGTTTTGGGAGGAGTCACCTTGAAAAAAGTTTGACTAGTGAAAAAGGTTTGACTATCGTGTGTTATTGTGATGCTGCATTGGGAATCAAAATTCAGATAGAGCTGGATACTTAAGTAAATTTGAATTAAATCAAATGCAATGTTGATATGTAGGAATATTAAACAAAACTTTAGTTCTTACTGATGTGAACAAATTCTTTGTTTTTAATGAGTAAGTACTTGTTTCCTTTTGTACTCATTTTTAAGTATCGTCCTGTTGGATTCAGCAATGACTTTCATAACATCAATAGCTGACCTGCTGCTCATATTCTTTGGCCCTATCTCTTGAGACTTGTTACCTTTGTTCCTAAGGGTCTCTCCAGCAGGTCAATACCAATCTTACCACTGCGTGGTGAGACAGGATGGTGGCGTAGAGGGTGACAGTGTAGCCAAGTTTCCGACGTTTCCTAAAACACTGGCATGTGCACCTTGTAATCTGAGTGCTGCTTTGCCCTCGTAGTGTCGTTCCACCTTTTCCCTCATGTCAGGAAACATGCAGAAAAGGGAATAATCTTTTTTTCTCAACAGCATCTCGTTCAAATAATTTTGCCTGCAGCTTGAATGTTGACACCACAACACAGACTCACATGGCTCAGCCACGTGGCCCACTTTCTATTTCCTTATTCATCAGCCAGTCTTCCACAATCACTTTTCCACAGTTTCCACAGTTGCACTGATTTGAAACAAAACTCTTTTTCCAGGGACAATTAATTCTTCTCACCGACACACTTGTGTGGTATTAGCTGATGCTCTGCAATGTGATTCTTTATAAAAAAACTGTGCTGAGCGTATCTAAGCGCTGTGACCGAGCCGTACCCGGCGAGCCCGAGGGCAAGAAAGATGACGACCTCACAGTCTGCTGACTTTCCCTGCCGCTTGTTTGCCTCGGCCCTACATAAAACCCTTGCTTGTTTCACTTTGTTTTGCCTGTTACTTTGTTAGCAGCCATTTCTCAGCTGGATGTTTTTAAAAACAGGAGAGTTGCACCTCTATTCCTCAGATTCCAGTGTTGAACTCCTCTCGTTTCGGGAGCTCATGTGTTAGTCCAAACATTTGTATGACAACGTTGGGGTAGTGTAAGACTGATCATGGAGGACTGTGATGTGACTGCAGATGTGGACGTCCGAGACCCCGATGAGAAGTCCATCATGACTTACGTGGCTCAGTTCCTGCAGTACTCCAGAGACCTGCCGATGTCGGAGGAGGAAATGCAGGTCTGTGCTGCTGTGTCATACTCTACACAAACACAGAGCAACACGATGCACCATTTCACACTGCAGCAATGTTTACAGAGACCTTTTAATGTCAGCGCGGCTTCAGGTTCAGGATTGTGCTCAGGATGATCTGCATACCAATGTCAACAATTAGGATGCAGCTGAGCTCAGTCCTGCTCAGTAAACATTTCACTGTGAAACTAAACTGTAGTCAGTGAAAAAAAGTTATATTCAAACTAGATGTCTAAAAATACTTACGTTATAACCTAACGGTGACTTTTGAAGTGCAAATCAGTAAATCAGGGCTTAGCAGGCTCGTCATTTTTGAACCGCTCCAAACCTCATGGTTTCAAGAGTCTGACCAATGAAAATCAGTATTTCAGTATAAAGATGGATGGATGAATGGATGGATATGCATGATGTGTACATAATCGCATACGTTTTGAGCAGGAATCCTTTGGTCATCAGCAAGTTGTTCTAAAAATATAAGCCAGAGGCAGAGTATTTTCCAGCACAACAATAAATGTATTGTTGTCAAACGGACTCCCAAGATCCCAAACTGCTCTTCAGGAGCCTGCACCAGACTCTGCAATAATAAAGCTGTTGAAAATTCGTAAATTATAGTATTTCAGTTGTACCCAAGTTGTATTAAATTTTGTTATCATGACCATAAATAAGGTTAGGATGTATTGTATCTATCGTTACACTGCCCTTTAGTCATCTATGCTACCTGCCACAATCATTCCACAGTAACTTATCGTTTGGGGTTTCACTATTTTCTTTGTTCACTGTTTCTGTTTCCTCTCCTCTCTCTTTCCTGCCCTTTCTTTCCTCCATAGACACAATATCTGAGTCCGACTAAAAGTCCTTCGCCTGTCAACCTGCCTGTTCATTACACTCCTGCTATTTCTGCCTCACCTCTGCGACAGGTAGACCCAACCGGTACCACCCACCGCTGTTTCACCTCTTACCTTTAACCCACCTACTGGCATTCTTATTATCCAGCAACAGATTTGGTGACAAGTAAGATCAAACAATAACTGATGCATGAAACTCACCATGAAATATTTTTTTTTGTTTGGTGTAGGGGAGAAATGCACGACCAAGTTAGACATTTTTTTGTTCTTCAGGCTCTGAGCTTCAGCACATTCAATATGAGATAAAATATTGGATTCTACATTAAAGCGCCACATGTCAGCCTTAATTTAAGTAGTTTTACATCTTCTTAGAAAGAACTGTGTGGGAGATTCTGCCCTTTAAACTCATAATGACCAAATTTTATGGGTCAAAACTACTTGGACACTTGGCTACTTGGACACATGTCTCTCAAGCAGCTGTGTGTCATTTCGGCATTGGTTCCTACACAAACAGAGCACACATGTGGCTCAGAGTTGACTGAGAAACCGAGAATTTTTTTAGACTGAGGAGGAGTTGTCTGTCAATGTGAGGAATACAAAAGGGTAAAAGGGCTCAAAGAAAGCAAAAGTCATTGTGAGAGATACACAAATGAGTTGGTTTGCTAGAATTAGCAGTCGTGCACACACACTAAAGAAAGCAGGTCTGTACTGGAAAACCAAAAAATGTCAAACAAGATGGTAGCGCGAGGTCTCATGGATGAGTTGGAAAATCAATTGCATGATGAAGAAGAAAAAAAACATCTTTTATGACAGCACAGCAAGTCAAGAACTCTCCATGACGGAGACAGACAGATATTATATGGCCCAAATATTAAATATGATAATTTAGTTTGACTATGCACTATGTATTTAAAGGGCTTTATCTTCCAGGCAGTTCTTTCTATAGAGATGTAAAGCTACTTAAATGAACCATGAGTGATTACTGCACAGCACTGCACTATACTTTAATGTAATATACATTGTTTTATTGCAGATTGAAAGTGCTTAAACTCAGTGGCTGAAGCAAAGAAAATAAACAACCCCCCCCCCAAAAAAAAAAACCCAACTGTCCAAATACTTCCAGTCTTGACTGTAGAAAATCCCATGTTTAGTAAAAAAACTGACTATACTACAAACTAAACAAAACTATTAAAAAAAAAAAGCATGAATGACTGAATAGATAAAAAATAATAAACAGTATGACTAAAATTAAAAGCCACCTAAACAAAAACAACAGAAAGTCAGTAATGCTTTAAGTTTACAAAGAAACAGTTTTACAATATTAACAAAGAATAGGGTAAACTCATAATTTGGAAAATCACTTTTGGTTTAAAAAGAACTGATGTTACTACCATGTGCATCCACTGTGTTTGACTTGCCGGTGTGTAATTTGGCCTCGTCCCCGCTGTGTCACATGGCACAAATCAGCCACAAATGATCCTTTGTGGCACCCATAAATAACTGCAGATTTTATTGCTGATGATTATATATATCTCAAAAAAAAGTTGTTTAATGAGATGTCACGCCAGCTGCCTCAGCTAAAAACTCATTTGCTTAAAGCCAAGGCTACCTTCAAATCACATGGAGGTTAAAAACAGGACTGGTCATGCAGAATCGGACGGGTTTGCCTTGTTCTCCGGGCAGAAATCCAAAACCACAGTCAGGTTGTGAGATGGATAAAGTGCAGCTAGTCCTCCCTGCTGAAATCCTGCTGGTTTCGTCTGTTACAGGACTCAGATCAGCCGTGGCAGACAAGGCACCCGTTTGCCTGATTTTCTGACAAGATATCAGCATGTTCATGTGTGGCTGCAGTTGACATTGCTCTGTTGTTGCTTTACCCCTGAGTGGTATTATTCATTCTGTGGTCATTGTGCAAGGTACACTGCAGCTCCACAAAAATTAAGGGTTTCGTTCAAATTTGACACCTGAAAATGTTTTTAAAACTGTCCTCAAAAAATGCACCAAATTAAAGAAAATAAACCCTAATACTGTTACACAGTAGATTCTTTATATACAATATATATAGCAGGTGCTGTTATGGAAAACCTTAACAACATTGCCTCAAACATCCCCTTTTACAGAACAATATGTGGAGAATGAAGGCGGCTGTTTCCATTTTCTCATGAATGGAAAAAAACAACCTTGTTGCCAAAACAAACTTATGAATGGGTTTGGTACTCCACTGTGCACAGGCTTGCTTTAAGTCCAAGAACTTTTGTCACCACAGCTGCCATTCTGTTTTGTGTTAAGTGTTTCCTGGCTGGTGTTGGTGCTTTATGGGAAATCTTGCTCAGCTCATTTTGGCTTTTTTATTTATTTATTTATTTATTTATTTATTTAACAATAACTAGAAAAAAGTTACATAATTTTAGCACATGTTCCCTGCAGCTGCTGTTTTGTCTTATTACCTTTGGTCACAGTTTCACTTCCTTCCATAGCTGTTGAAACGGACCAGATTTGTATGGGGAGCCATGTTTGAGGATTCAGTTTCAATCTACTTTGTCTTGGTTTTCATTTATAATATGAAATATTATGTATATGACATCATTAATATATGGCCCATGTTAGTTTTTTTTTTTTTTTAAATTAATGTCACCTGCAGACCTTTGCTTTTGCCTGAGTGTCCTTAGATATTTAAACCAAACTAAGCCTCAGTGCTTATGAATAACCCTGATAAACTTGTATGTAACACTGGGCTATGAAATCAGCTTAGTGTGGGATTTGCTTTGTTTTCTTTAGTCTGTAGTTTTTTTTATTATAATTCCCTGATCGACAGGCGACACCTGATCGTAAGGCACAGGAGGTGACGTGCTGGCTGGTCCAGGCTTATGACGAGCTCCAGGAGGGCTGGGACTCCACAGAGGGAGAGAGCTACTCAGAGAGATACCACGTAAGTGACCAGCGGGCTCCTGTCAGGATACACAACACTGACAAATGGTGTACATTCATGAACTGTGTGATTAAAATGGGACAGTGACACAACTGGAGAAATAACAAGCAGCCATTGTCTCATACAAGTGACATTATAAATGTTGTTGCCTTCAGTTATTAAGAGCCTATTGCTCGTCCACACTTTTTCCTTTTACCATTATAACAAGTAGTAATTTCCCCTCAAATCTGTACAGAATCCTACAAAAGAAATTGATCCTTGAAATGTTGCCATTGGCGATTACGTCAACAGAGTGGCACCTAAGGATGCCATTTTCCATCTCTCAGGTATTTCAGACCTTCCTTGTGTCATTTAATGAGCAACGCCGGCCCATCATGCCTCTGTTGACGGCGATGAGACGAACCCCGAAACTGAGTGAGGAGCAGCGGGCCCTCAGGGAGGCATGGGATGCCCTCACGGAAAAGGTCAGTTCCACTCAAACCCATCTTGTCCCGTCCAAACACTGATAAGCTGTAAAGCTTGTACAGTTTATCATATCAATATATTCCAACTTTTTAAGCAAGGTTAAGAGTAGTCTGTTTTGGAAGTTTCTGTTTAGGTTTCATAGAGATCTTTTCTAATATATTATGTATACAATTTTGTATTTATATGTATGCATCAGTATAGAATAAAATTCTTTTATAAATATATAGATTTGTAATTTGATCCAAAATGTTCATGGCTTAATTCCTATTACGATATGTACTGGATATATGCAACTACACGTGCATTAGTACTTGTTGTAACCCTCTTATTATATTCTCCTATACACATAACACATTAATGTATGGATTTTAATTTGAAAGACAGTTTGATTGTAATAAATTATGCTTTCCTTCTCTCTGTTTTTTTTTCATGTAGCTTCGCGAATACAAAATTGAGTTAGATATGATTCTCCCAGCCCCCCTGGACACGGTGGCCCACTGGCTGCTGAGAACAGAGGGGGCTCTGGCGGAGGAGGAGGGCGACCCCCAGGACCACGGCCATGCCGCTGCCGAGGCCAGAGAGAAGCAGGAGCTGCTCAAAGTGAGTATTTGCTGGATCTGACCTTTAAGCTGTACGACTTTAGGAAGTGAAATAAAAGTGATCATTTTAAACTTAAACTTAATATTTGTATAGAACAATTCATGCATAAAATGTAACTGAAAGACCTAAAAAGTAGATAATCATAACAGCTACAATAAAGCAATAACAACAGCAGGATAAGACATAAAAAGTGACACTGACTTAACAAACTCACATTCCTTAGGCGGGGTTTTTCAAGTTAAAGATAAAAATAACCTCAGCTGAATAACCCCTTTATCTGAGTATCCCTCTGTTCATTTACTGCTCAGAGAAAGCGTTGAACATGATGCCGACATCCCCTCCTCAGTGTGTGTTAACATAAACTTTCAAGAACACGTAAATGTACACGTGAGTGAACACTCCGCCAAACTTTTCCATAGGTTTGCCTGGAGGAGATGCCCAAGCAGGTAAAGACCTTCCAGTCCTTCCAGAACTTGGATGAGTATGGGAATCCGGTGATTCCCACTGACAAGATGGACGAGCTAAAGAGGAGGTGAGGTTCCATGGAGACTGTGTCTACAGTCCATGAATTTATTACTTTTCTCAAACTAAATGTTCTAGAAGTACAACACTAGTAGAAGAATAATGTCACGAGCTGGAACTGGATATGATCAAGACCATTTTTTAAGCACAACACAACCACAAAAAAAAAAAAAAATTTTTTAATCGAACAATTACATCCTAAGACAAATGGTACACTACTGTAAAAAACAGATGTTATAGGTTGTTTCAGTTTTTCCCCCTTCTTACCTGCACAATTTGGCTTCTCTATTTTGTTTTTTCTTTTGAGTTATTTTACAGGGAGTATGAAAGTCCAAATACGTAATTTCAGACTCTTTTTTTTGTGGCTGTCCTCACCAGGTTCACCAGTGTGAGAGTGACAGCCAAGTACCATGGGATCAAGCTGGAATACCAGGAGCACCGCCACACGGTTTTGGATCTGCTGGGGCAGATCAGGACCAAGCTCTGTGTCTGGAAGAGGCCATACATTTCCCCCGAAGCTGTCAGGGTGTTGCTGCAGGAGTGGCATGTGAGTGGTCCTTGTTCAAGATGTGGTGTCTTCAGAGCACATGGAAGGAAGTGTCATGTTGGTGATTCACATGTTATAAAAGTTAGATTTTGGGTGATTGTATGCAGTTTAGTGCAGACATTGATCCAAATTACTTTGGTGATACCCTGACTTTTCATCTAGTGCCACTAAAAGAGAAATTTTTTCCTCCCGTCTGATTCTCCACAAAAGTCATGATGGGACACCTCTTGGACCAAAATCCAGTCAGCATCCTAACTTTATGCATTTTTTACATGTTTATTTGCAAATATAGTTGTTATTGTGGCAACATGCTAAGGCTGATGCTAAAAATGCTAGATTAAATGTTGGCTGTGAATGTTGGCAAAGCGTGTTCATTGTTTATTTGACCGGATCCCCATTAACATTTGCTGCAGCAGTTGCTAATCTTCCTGGGGTCTGTGTATGTTTATGCACGACCGTGTAAACAATGCTAGACACTAATGCTAATGCCGAACATGATACCACTAACATTAAAAAAAATTATGTATTTATCATGCTAATACCTCATGACATTTCCAAAACTGACCACCGTTAAGAGGGCAGAACCAATAGCTGTGGTAGCAACATGATCTGTCCTCTAGTGCCACTCGGTGATAAAACATACCCTCTTTTTCTCTTATTCATCCACAGATGATGTTTCCACTGTTCAATGAGCATGGCTATAAAGGCTGAATACAAACAATCTTTTTTTTTTTTTTTTTTTAAACACAGGAGTTGATCAACACACAGGAGCTATCTTCTATGTTGGAAGCAGCTCTTCGTAAGCTGAAGCACATTTCTGAGAAATATTCGAGCAAATCTGCCCTTGGTGAGTGTTCTGTGTCTGCATTACATCTATATCTAACGGATTAAACCAGGGTAATCAGACAGCCTTAATTTTCACATCTTCTTTCCTGCTTGTAGATTGATTGACACCTTTCCCAGGTGATCAGGCCAGTGTGAGGTTCATTTTTAGGTTGAGTATTTGACTGCTGTTTGTCTCTGCGCCACAGCTGCAGATTATCACCACGTCAGTCAGCAGGTGAAGCAGCTGGAAGAGGACACTGCAGCCGTCTTGGAGGAGGCGACCACAGCCAAGAGCACCATGGGACGGGTCCTGTCCGCCTGGGACTCCTACAGTGACTGTCTCAGCTCCCTGCAGGCTTGGCTGGAGCAGGGCTCCGCAGCACTCAGCCCTGGCCGCAGACCAGAGGTACTGTTGATGGAAATATTTTGTAGAGAACAGGTGCAATAGAACATTTCCTTGTGTTTAGTTTTCTCTCATTTAAGTTTATAAACAAATTTATTCAGTGATTTACAACAAGCAAACAGTCTTGGCTACAAAGCTTTATGCTGCTACAGTGAGCTTCTTTGCTCCATCCACTGGAACTCAGCCAATTGTATTATTGTTTTCCTCTTACATATTTAGAAATGTCTACTAAAATGCATCACAGAAAATGATAAAAAAATAAAAAAAAAAAGCCTATGCTTATTCTTTCTTCTTCCTGTCTGTTGATTAAAGTTGATATGTTCATGTTTTTTTAGGTGACGCCTGAATCTTTGGCTGAGTGGGGCTCCCGACACGCCCATCTGAATGAGGTGGGTAACTTCCTGATCGAGTCAACGGACCCCCAGACCAGGAAGAGCCTGGTGGAGGAGCTGCGCAGGCTCAACACGCACTGGGCTGAGTTTGTCAAGAGGAACACTTCTGTAAGTTTTGCCTAATTAGTGTATGTGATAAAGCACATGCCTAATGACACTCTATATATTTAACTTTTTGCCAGGATTATTTCTTAATGGGGATGAGTGGCTTTTTTAACATCCAATATATTGGCTTAGTTTTTTCATGTTTCCTGTCAAGTGGCTGGTGACTGCAGGGATTCAGGTAACTTAATGTTTTGTGGCTTTGGAATTGAAGTTGTAATTGTCCCGTTGTTCTAATTATCCCCACAATGTATTATTTAGGAGTGGTCTCAAGTTTGCAAGTGTTACCCCACCTTTACTTTTTGTGCAGAGGCCATTAATATTGCAATGCTTCATAGTCTTTGGGAACAGTGCACTACCATGCAGTTATATTTATATCTCAAGTTGCATATTGGGCAGGTGTTATAAATACCTCAGTCAATTATTCCACCAGAGAACTGTATCATGTTCACTCCTGTATTAAGATACAGGAAATGAGTGTCATTAAAATGCCAGTATTAATGACTAATGATCAAAAATAAACTTAACAGTTCAGGCATGTCTTACTTGCTTATCAGGTAAGAGGGAGTAACCAGCTATTGTCTATCACATTACTGAGTTTTTCTTGTGCTCTTTCCGTTATGTTACATCTTTAGTTATGCATTTTTCAGGACAACATTACAGAGCCCAGTGCTGATGTCCAGGCCAGACCCCAGGACCCCCACGCTCTTATCAGAGAAGCCACTCTGATTCTCAAAGAACCACTGGAGGCGATGGCGGGTCCTTTGCGCACCTACAGAAAAAGAATACAGGTAGGACTAATGGAGTCATTTGCCATTCCTTTGTTCATTTTATACACTTGTGAGATTATTATTATTATTTTAAATGCCTAGATATGTCTTTCTAGAGTTGACTGTTTTCTTTCTTTGTTTAAGTTTATAACAAGGAAGCTAAAAGAGGTGGACCTGGATGCTCTAGGTCCATCCCCAGAATGCCCAACAGATCAGTTACAGAAACTGAAGCTCGCTTTACCTGAAGTACGAATCAGTTCTTTCTATTTTATTCCATTCATACAGCTGTGTTTTGAAGGTGTTAGTTTCATCTGTTTATCACATTTTTTTTACTTAATAGCTACTGGCAGGTACAATTTGTGAATGTACAATGTACAATGTGTACTCTAACCTAATCTGTCCATTACCATCTGATTCCTCAATGCCAACAGGTGATGCAAACCATGGCAGAGGCAGAGCAGGTGTGTATGGAGCTGCAGCACAGTGTGTTGGGTCTTGACAGTCGCCTGGCTGAACTTCTGCACTGGGAGACAGAGGCCAGGGAGCTCTACCAGCTTCTGAGGTCTGCAGAGCGACAATCGCAACAGCAGGGCCAGGACCCAAGAGCCAGGGTAAGAAAATCTGCAGAGTAGAAAGGTTGTTCTTCTTTATGTCCTTTCATAAAGATAAGGAAACAATGACAGATGTACAACACTCTTTATTCTCGAAGGCCCTGATTTCACGGGGTCTACAGCTGGAGGGTCAGGTGGTGACAGAGGAACAAGACCTGCAGGTGATGGTGATGACAAGTCAGAAGAACTCTCCCATCCAGTACCTCCACGCCTCCACTATCCAGGACCGAGTGCGAGCGGCTGTTGCTCAGTCTCAGGCCAGTTGTCTTTTTGTAAACTGACTGCACAAACCATTGAGTTTTGCTTGTCCTGTACTTACAAATGTTGGAAACAAGAAAGGTATAGCAGGAGAATCTTGGCGGATAATGTTGACATGATAATGAAATTACAATACCAGTTTTATTGATATGTGTGATTTCAAATCCAGGAGGCTGTTGGTATGCTGAGCAGCCTGGGAGCCAGAAGAGACAGAAGCAGAAGCCCTCCAGAGGGACCTCCTCCATCAAAAGTCTTTATCCAGGCTAAAGAAAAGCCTCAACATCTGAGCCAGTCAGACATCAGGCACCCAACTCAGGAGCCCAAGACAAAGTTAGTTTCTCAACAGGCTCATGAAACCTTTGTTCCAAAGATAGTGGTGGAGGAATACAGAGAGGAAAAGAGGACTTCTCCTCCAATGCCATATACCTATGCCCAGTCTTTGAAACAGACCAGTACAAATTCACCACCAGAAGTCAAGGTTCAGGCCTGGTCAGAGACTGCTACACAAAAACAACAGGAGACTCCAGAACAGGGAGTGATACTGCAGCAACAGCTACTACTGCAACAAGAACTACTTAACACACAAAAGAAAAAAGATCAACAACCGACAGAACTCAAGCAGCAGCAACCGCAAGAAGTGCAACATCAGGAGCTGATGCCAACACAGCTACAACAGCATCAGCTGGAAAAGAACCAACAGGCGGAGCAGCAGCAGATAGAAATGCATCAATATATAGTTCATCAGCAGGTGTTGACACATACAAAGGTTGAAACACAAGTCAAACAAATACCAGAGCCCCACAAGCAGACTATACCACAACATCCAGTTGTAAAGAAACAGCCTTTAAGCTCCAATGAGATTCAAGGCAGAAAAGCTCGGGCCACAAAGAACCGGCCCTGGCTTCAGAAACCAGTCTCAGGAGAACATAAATCTGAAATTCCATATCCGGAACCAGATTCCGCTCAGAACCTAGTTCAGAGTATGCAGACACAGCCAAAGTCAGATGGTGAAATGGCATCAGTTCAAGCTGGTCAACATACCGGGACTCTGAAGCCTCAGGATGAGGCAAACGCTGAGGCTACTAAGCAGACACAACAACAGCAAAAAGAGCAAAAAGAACAAACACAGCTGCCTCAAAATATAGATCAGCAACAGCAAGGGCACGTTAAAGATCAGCAGCAGCAACAAAAAGAGAAGCAGCAGCAACAACTTTTGCAACTGGAAAAACAGCGCAAGCAACAGGAACAATTGCTGCAACAACAACAGGAACGACAAAAACAGCTGCAACAACCACAGCCTGTTGAAATACAACGAGATTCAGATGCCAAGGCTAAATCTCTGACTAAACCCCAAACTATGGTTAAGTCTGCATCTAAGGCAGTAGTCCAGGTAAAATCAACAAGTGTTTCCGATAGTACCACAGACAACCAGCAACCACTGACAACCAACTCACAAACCAGAGTGAGCCAAGGCCAGTCACAGGCACAAGTCCTTCCACAGCCCCATGGCCCCGTGAAGACACAGTTATTGACCCAGCCAATGACACAACCACAGGCTCAGTCTCAGGGTCAGCCTAAGTCCCAAAAATGTGACCCAGCTGAACCTCAGCTAGGTTTGAACCAACAGGGTCAGCTCCATGGTCCAACTGTAGCTCAAGTGCAGACATGGGCTCAAGTCGGACCTTCTTCCACCATGCAGGCTCAGCTACATGGCCAAATTCAGCCTCCTGTACCATCCCACATTCAACTTCGTAGTCATCCACAGTCATGGGCGCCTGTCAGGCCCCCTTCTCCTAAACCACCCACACAGGCCCAGGCTCAAACCCATCCTCAGTCCTTGGCCTGTCCTCAAACCCATGCCCAGTTGATGCCTCAGGCTCAAACCAATCCTCAGTCAAAGGCCCATTCTCAAACCCATCCTCAGCCCATTGCCCATCTTCAAACCCATGCCCAGTCTATAGTCAAGGCTCAAACCCATCCAAAGCCCATGGCTCATCCTCAAACCCATGCACAGTCAATAGCCCAGGCTCAAACCCAACCGCAGGCCATGGCCCATCCTCAAACCCATGCAAAGTCAATGGCCCATCCTCAAACCCAATCTCAGTCCATGGTCCAGGTTCAAACCCGTCCTCAGTCCATGGCCCATTCTCAAACCCATCCTCAGTCCATGGCCCATCCTCAAACCCATCCTCAGCCCATGTCCCAGGCTCAAACTCATGCAAAGTCAATGGCCAAGGCTCAAAACCATCCTCAGCCCATGGCCCACTCTCAAACCCTACCTCATTCCATGGCCCATTCTCAAACACATGCCCAGTCTATAGCCAAGGCTAAAACCCATCCTCAGTCCATGGCCCATCCTCAAACCCATGAACAGTCAATGGACCAGGTTCAAACCCATCCTCAGCCCATTGTTCATGCTCAAATCCATGCACAGCCCATGATGCAAGCTCAAACCCATGTTCAGCCAATGACTTGGCCAAGTCAGGGCCAACCTTTGAATCAACATCAAATCCAAGCTCAACACGTAGTTCAGCCTCAGGGTTGTTCTCAACCAAAAACTCAGTATCCCACACATGCTCAGCTACCAGACCAGCATCCCGGCCATATCTCCCAGGGCCCAGTTCAGACTTGGAGTCAAGTCAGAGCCGCATCCCCAATATCTGTCCAGCATCCACAGGCCACAGCACAATCTCAGCTTTATCCTCAGGGTTACCCCCAGGCTCAGTCTCCATGCAAGCAGTGGACACCCAAACAAGAGCTACAAAATCAGTCCATTACCAAGCAGAGACATCCCATTCCTCAACCATACATTCAGCAATTAAATCAAGCTCCACAGTCTCAGGCTTATCCAGCCGTTCAGGCTCTATCACAATGGGCCATAACTAGGCCCGAGCAAGGACCTCAGATACGGTCCCCTGGGTACTCTCTCATGGGGCAGTCATATACTCATCCTCCAATGCAGCCACAAACACACATCCAACCCTCTTCTCAAACGCAACCCAAAATGAGGCCCCAGAGTCCCATGCAACAGCAGCCTCAGATGAGAGCTTATAATATTATTCAAACCCAGAGACAACAAGGCCAAGTGCAGCAGCAGACTTCTGTTCAGGTACCGCCACAACCCCAACCTTATCCACAGCCTCACTCTCAGCAATATTCACAGGTTCCGCATCAGCCCCAAACTCAGCCTCATTCTCAGCGTCAGATGCAAACTCAAATACCTCTGCAACCGCAACTACCACATCAAACCCATCCTCAGGTTCCGTCACAACCCCAGCTCCGAATGCAGTTGCAAACACACATCCAGACACTGCCATCGGTACAAGCAAAGCCCCATGCCCCGACTCAGCAGCTTCAGCACAATCTTCAGGTCCAGGAGCCCCCTCCACAACCCAAACACCAGGCCCAGCTCCAACCACCTCTTGCACCACAACCAGAGGTTCAATCACTAACTCAAACTAAGGTTCAGTCACCAACCCAACCAAAGGCTGGATCACTGCCTCATCCCATACCTGAGCCCCACTTGCCACCAACAACCATGGGTCAGTCACCAACCAAACCCAAGGCTGGATCACCTCCACAACCTGAGCCACAGGCTCAAATATCACCACACACTGGGACTGAATCACCAACTCAAACTAACGTTGAGTCACAAACCCAGCTCAAGTCCCAATCTCTGCAACAACCCAAACCTCAGGCAGAATTGTCACCGCAGCCCCAATCTCAGACTCACTCACCAGCATTAGCCACAGCCCAAACTACAACACATTCCACGGCTACGTCGCCCCCACAGGCAAGACCTCAGATTCAACAACCTCCACAATTAAGACGTCAAGCCCAGTCTCCTCCAGAGCCCAATACACAACAGCCCCAAACCATTCTCCTCACTCAGGTCAATGTGCTGCCTGAGTCACCAGACCTCATCCAACCTCTGGTCCTGGCTCAGGCACCTCCCCAAGCCTACACAGAGGCTTATGCAAAGGCCCAGGCTTTGGCCAGGAACGGCTTTGAGGAGGCCAAGCACTGTCTGCAGGAGCACATCTTGGAAGCCATTAACGTCTTCAAAGACAAATGTATATCACCTGAAAGAGTATCAGTCAAAGAGGTAAACCTAAATACTGATAACCCCCTTCTAAATTTACTGTATATAAGTCTTCATCAGTGATGCTTATTTGTAAGTTTTGTTGTTGTTTTGTTGTAAGCTTTTTGGAAAGAAATCCTCTGGCACACAAAGGGTTAACCTTTCCAGGCTTTTAGCTTGTTTGTTGGTTTGTTTAGGATGGATAAAAAAATAATGCTTTAAATATTTCACACAATATATGCCAAAATGAATTACTTCTCTTTTTTCTAATTCAAATTTAACTGAAGTTTCCACCTGAAATATACCAAATCTGCAGGGAGCCAGTATTTGACTGCAATATATGCCTTCCCTCCTCAGGAGACTCTAAAAGCCCTGGACCCAGAGTTGCTGGAGGAGTTCCTGAGAGCAGCCAAGGGCATGGAGGCCTTCTGCAGCCCCTCACAGCTCAGAGACATGGAGTTCTTCACCCAGTCAGTCAGAACACAGTGGGAGGTAGAACAGTAATTGACTTGCTGAAGTAGTTGTGTGTTAATGTGTGTGATTTTAATTGCTGTGAGTAGAAAACTTGTCATTTGTTAGTTTTAATGAGGTTTATTGTGTTCATGTGTCAGATAATTGCACATGCATGTCTTTGAGCCATAAATTTAATCAAACCCAATGCAACATTTTCTGCTTTTGTCAGTTTCTCTTTAGATATAAATGTCAGGAGATTGCCCATTTGCTTGCATATAAAGCATAAATATTAACTTCAGTAGACTTAACTTGGCCCAACATATTATGGATCAGACTCATCAGCATACACATACTTGACCCTGTCATTTCTGTGGTTACAGAGTAAGATATCAGAGTAAGTGCCGTCACTGATGTTGAATTGTCCCTCTGAAGTGTTTACTTCAGTTCACTCTTATCTGCTGATCCAGCTTCACCAGTGGTCAAGTCAAGAAATGGCACTTCTGCAACACATCACTGAAGTCTTTTCAATCTCACTTTCTCATCACAAGCTCATCCTTGTTGCCTTTATCTTAGAGCAGCAGTTGCAATGACCTGGCTGAACCCTCAACTTCTCTTCTGTTAGACTGTATTATAATGATGTACCAGTGTGATCTTAAAAAATCCCACAGGTCTTAAAGTAGCTCGATAGAGACGAAAAGCTCAGAGGAGGCGGGGGAAAATCAAAACTGTGAATTGACCAAGAAGTCTTTAAAAACACTCTCAGGAAGTACAACAGGAGCCTGAAATTGCCAGAAAATAATTCTTAAATATAAAAATCCTTAAAATCAGATGTAATATCCCAACTTTTATTTTATTTTATTGCTGGGAATGACAGACTTCCTCCACTATGTGTTGACGGTCTCAAGCATTTTCTCTTAGCTGTAGACTCCAGTGGCATTATCAGCGTTGCCTTTTTCCAACCCAGGATCTTTTCCAAAAACAGAGGCTTTCATTCGCAGCCTGACTCAGAGAAGCTCATGCATGGACTATTGTAATTCCCCATTTGTGGGCCTTCCGAACAAAACAAATCCATAGATTACAACTTACCCAAAACTCGGCTGCACACGTTCTAACCAGGACAAAAAAGAATCAGACCGGATTACTCCAGTTCTCTGGACCCTTCATCGGTGACACGTCGTCTGCAGATATCACCTCGACACTCTCCTTGTTTTACAAAGCACTTCGTGGTCTGGCTTAACAGTTCAAATCAGACAGGCTGTCGGTAAATGATTCCAACAGATCTCTCAGGTCGCAAGGTGGAAATCCCTCTATGTGCCCAGAGCACGTTCAATGTCTGGTGAGATGATTTTCAGAATTTTTGCGCCTTGAGAATGGAACAGTTTGCCTATTGAACACAGACTTTCTCCAACGCTTTGTTCTTATCAATCCAAACTTTCTTTTTCAGTCAAGCTTTGCCCTTTATGAAAACATTGTATTTTTCACAACATTTATGTGTAAGGATGTGTATTATGCATGATCATTTCTGATTTTAAGTACATTTTTGCCATTTTATTCTGACCCTATGCAAAGCACTTTGTAATGTGATGGTAACATACAAATGCATTTGAACTGAATTGAATGAAATATTACAAACTGTTACTGAATATGACGTTCTAACATTTTGTGTTTTTTTGTTTGTTTGCTTTTTTTTCAAATTCGTTTTTATTCTATCTCCCAGGCCGTGAGAGCTGAGATCTCAGGGTTTTTGCAACAATTACAGTTTGAATTAACAAGGAAAGATTTTAACACAGCTGCCCTGCAGTGTGAGACGCACTTAAGCTCCAGATTAGAAAAACAAGTTCAGGTAGCTAAATCACCGGAACTAAGCTCTTGGCAGGTGTGCTTCAGTGGATGGGTATGCTGCCAGCTTATCTGCTCCGCTTATGTAACTTTTTTTTTTTTTTTTTTTCCCCTCCTCCTTTGTATACCTCCTCCTTAGAGACTGGCATTGAGACCTGGTAATTGGGTTCTGATTGCTTTTTAAGAGTGTGCTGTTTTTGGTGAGGGTGTGTCCACAACACATTGCGACGCTAATTAGTATCTCGATTATGGTCAAAAAAAAAAGAGAGAGAAAAACACAAAAACAAATTAAAAACTAATTTAGATGGAATTCTTAGCTGTTTTACAGTATGAACAATATTATGTAGAAGACAATACATTTTCTGTAAAAGATAAAAAAACAGCATTCTTTTCTTTTTTTATGCAATATTTCTGTTGGCTGCTGCCATCTGAGGGTTGGCTTGTGTGCTGCAGTATGTCTGTCAAGCTATCTCAATTAAAGATATAAATATTTTTAAAAATGTAATAATTTAATATTAGATGGAAATAAGAATATATTGTGACCTCATACGTATTTTTATTAATCAAAAAAAACAAAAAAAGCTGAACTAAAACAAAGCAAATTTTTGAATTTCACTGGGAGTGAGTTGCTAGTATTAGTGCTCTGGCTGCATTGGCACTAACTACTGCGCCTCTGTCAACATTTCCAAGGCCTGCTTCTCGTTGGATGGCAGCCTCGCCCAGGCAGGGCAGCACCTCGAGGCCCTGAAAGAGCTGTGTGACACCCTGAGCCCAGAGGACGCTCACCGCCTGGCCCAGACGCAGCTGAGAGAGTGTGAGAAAAGGCTGGCCGCCATCCAGCACCAGTTCAGCGGTGACCAGGACGCACCACCACCCGATTCTAGGTGGGTTGCCAAGGTCGAATCACAGGCTTTTAAATGCCAGATGTCGATCATATGTCTATGAGGTGAAGTTACCTGTTAAAAGATCGATGTTTGGAGATTAAGATGGATTGTTTGTTCTCCACAGTGACCTTTTATTCAAATTAGAAATTTAGTGATGCAACCTGTTGTTATAAGTGAATTCTTGGACAACATTCAACGTTCACTTGTGCCAGATTGATTTAGCCATGTCTAGCATTAAGATAAAATCCTAAAAAAAAAAAATAAAAAGGACACAGGCATTATTATCTTTGCTTATTTTTCTACAGGATTCCTACTGCCTTCAGTGAGGACCTGACTACACAAAAGGAGTGTGACAAACCTCAAATATCAGCTCAGGTATGATATACTCCAACTGAAACCATGTACACTCTAGACTCAACGCAGTCAGAGCTCATCTAAAAGTTTTTGGGCTTTTTTTTCGCAGGGAATGTTTTCAGACTATGCAAGCAGAGTTTCAGTAACGACTGTTTCACGATCCCTTGTTATGTGCATTTATGCCTGGAAGCTGATCAGCATTTTTTACAGCCAGTCACCAAGCAATGTGCTAATATGTTTCTCAGGTTTCCCAAGTGCCAGTGAAGACAGTCAGTGTCGAGAGGAGGGAGGCTGAAAAGCAGCTGTCTGTAGAGGAAGAAGTCACCAAAAAAGAGGCTTTAGAACGGTAGACTGACTTTGGCATGATCCAAGTTTTAATAAGTTATCACAACATACATTGTACTGATCAAAACTATTTGGATTTTCCGCATTTAACTTGTTGACTTTGTTCGTTTCAACAAAAAAATACCCAGATATGAGAATTGTAAGAAGACTCTGCAAGCCCAACTTGCTAAAAACGAACAGATCATGACGGATATCCCGTCTGACTCCGTCTCTCTTAAAGGCTTGCATACTCGGCTGCAGGAAATACAGGTAACATACAAGTTTGTGTATATCAGAAACCGATAAGTAACTAAATATTGGAAGATTGTTTCAGTGTCTGGAGATGCCATTTGTTTTTGTACTAGCAAACCTATCCCCTGATATGGCAGTAATCTTGAGATGAACCTTTTTTTTTTCCTCCCCCAGTTCTTGAGGCAGGAGACAGAGTCTCTGTGGTCTGAGTATGGAAACCTTTGCTCCCAATGTTCCCAGCTGAGCGGTGACACTGGTCTGGAGCAGGATAAGGCGGAGCTGCAGGAGCAATGGCGCGGTCAACAGTTCAACCTTCAGAGGAGGGGCTGCTCACTGGGTGCTGCCCTCAGACAGATCGACTCCACCGAGAACCACATGGTGGACTTCAGCGACCGCCTGCACCGCTACCTGAGACAGCCCAAGGATGTCACTGGCTTCACGCTGGCCAATACCAACATCCTGAAGGATATTAAGGTCCTCTGCCAGCCATTATTATCTTTCATTGGTGTTTGATTTTGTCATTTGGTCAGATAAAAGTTATCTATTCATGCGTAGATTTTATTAATAGTGCCTTCTCCCTGAGAATTACAAGATTTATATGCAGAAAACAGTGCAACCTGCACAGTACTACAACCTATACTAAACTGTACACGTCATCCGTTTGATGATAAAGACGTTTGAATGTTTCAACTTGAGGAAAAGATTGGTGCTTTTTCCACAGCAGTAGGAAGGGAACAGTGGAAAAAGACAGAAACCATCGGGCAATGGCAGAAATTCCTGGAAAGAACTAGAAGTAATTAGAAAGAAGGAAACTAGAGGAAATTTGGGGAAAAAAAACCCTGAATCTACGTTATCATTAACCTTAACATTTTCCTTGTAGCTCAAGTAGCTTTTGTAGAAAAACGTGCACATTGACCTGGCAAACCAATCTCACACAGTTTCCTTTTGCAATAGGAGTTGGATGACAACATCCAGAGTGAGCTTGATCAGCTGTCTCGTCTAGACCCAGAATCCAGTGATCTGGACCCCAGAGACTGCTTCCCTCTGTCCCGGGAGGTTGAGACCCACAGTACCAGCCTGGATCAGCTCCGACAGCAGGTCCGGAAGAGCGAGGCGGCAGCCCGCGCCCTCGACCGATTCCTCATGTCGCTGCGGACCGTGTATGAGGACATCTCTGGGGTCCAGGGCGCCCCCTGCAGCGATACTTTGGTACTGCAGGACTGTCGCTCCAAGCTGGCTCTCATCAGGCAGAGCATCGACAGTCTGAAGGAAAAGGCGCCACAGCTGGATCTGCTCCTGCAGGGAGCCAGACTGACGGTCACCAGGGACGGTGTCCCAGCTTCCTGCCTGGACATGGTGACGGCCCTGCTGAGACAGCTGGAGGAGGCGGACAGCGGGTTGGCCAGCCAGCAGGAGGGCCTCAAGAAGGAGACACAGAGCAAGTCCTTGGGCCTAAGGAAGAGGGCGCTGGTCGGGGAGCTGAGGAAGCTGCAGGACACGATTGAAAAGCAAGGCCTGAAGGAACCCACCATGCCTGCTGTGCAACACAGGTGTGTGTTGTGTGACTTTATGCTGTTGCAACAATACTTAAGCATCTCTCTGATGGTTGTAGTTCTAATTTTTTTTAATTTGCTCTTACCGTTTTGTTTTCCCAGGATGAGGGTTTTAACATTTTCTTATAATGTGTGTGCTTTTCCTTTGCCGTTTCTATTTTTGATGAGCGTCCCTTTCATTCAGCTGTATTTGTGAAATGTCTCCAGGAAATCTGCATGTAAATACAAGATGGGTATTAGAATATAGACCAAAGAAGTGTCGTACTACATTCATTAGCAGAATTAAAAGCCTGGTTTCCTGGTATAAGTCTTAATAGTAATCTCTTATCTTCCAGGCTTCGTGCCCTGTCAGATTTGGAAGGCTCGCTGCAGGCCCAGCATGCGGAGCTCCAGAGCCTCCGTGAACTTGGAGAGAAACAGGGAGGAGGAGAAAACCTCCTGCAGGAGCTGGAGGCCCAGTGGAAAGAGACTCAGAAAGTGTTTTATGACAGGTAGGTTCATGTCAACTTGTAAAAATAAATAAATAAGTGACTCCTTGCCAATATGCTAACACACAAAGACATCCCATAGATTCAGACATTAGCTAGCAGGGTATCCAAGTAAAGCCATTCATACAAAGCTGTTTAGATGCTGAGGTGTAGATAGCCGAGACCAGTGTATGTACGGCCAACAGACGCTCGAAATCCCTTCTGTTGTTTTCCTCTTGCAGGAAGAACCAGTGTAGTGTCCTGTTGGAAAATCTGAAGAAGTTTCAGAGCTGCCGCAGTCACCTGAGCAACACCATGCAGAGAGCAGACCAGACTATTGGAGACCAGGCTTCCTACATGGGCAAGGACAACCTGCAGAGAAGTATAACCAAGGTGACTTCATAATGAATTTCTGTCCAAATTTCTCTTTACAAGTCCAGAATTTTTTTCCATGACACATTCTAAAGGGATATCGTTGCTTTCACTGTGTGTTCAGGTGTACTGCATGTTAACCTGTGTACTTTTTATCCAGGTCCGAGAAATTAAGGAGGAGCTGGGCAGTCTCGGGGCGCGAATGGAAGAGATGAGAGGTGTTTGCAGGCAGTTGCAGTCCCAACTGAAGAAATTCCCAGACTGCAGCGAGTCTCCCTTTGAAGCCGAGGCTGACACCCTGATGGACAACTGGCTGGATGTAAGCATCTATGCATCATGGATTTCTCTAGAAATGAGATAGAAACATATGGATAGTGTATTTAATAAATTTTACTAGAATTCCATTAAAACTGTATGTTTAGTGTTTCCAAGGAGGGAGATGGATCGAAAAAAAAAATTTTAACTTTTAATTCTATGCCATTGCAAATGTTATGGGTTATGGAGATTACAGCATCTCTGGCCTCAAGACCAGCTCTGTCCGTGAGGAAAAATTAGAATTTGGATTCAAAGCTGTACAATTCAGAAATGGGCTAAAGTCAACAAGAGAATAAAAGACTAAGCCCTGCTTGGGACACCTCAGCTCTCAGCTGAACTTGTTGTTTTTTGGTACTTTTCCAGATGACCGAGAAGACAGATGCGTACATGGACAACCTTGAGGTGGCACTGGAGCTGTGGGAGAAGCAGCTGATGCTGGGGGGAGGGGTGGACAGTTGGGCGGGGGCCAAACTGGCCCTGTTTGCGGAGAGCCATCCTTTCCACAATGAGCAGCAAGTACTTGCCATGAGGGTAAGATTTCTCTAGATGTGAAGCTGGCAATTCCTTTTCATTTTAAGGATGATGTCAGCCCTTTTCACACATCACTTTTCAGGATGAGATCCATGCTAATGAGGAGAACATTGAACATTTCCACAAGAAGTCTGTAGAGATCCAGGAAATGCTGCAGAGTCAAGAGGCTCCACTGGAGCTGCAGGTGAGTTGGAAAATTCTTCATTTTTAGTGTCTGTGCCCTTTTTTCAGTGTTTTAATAAGTGCTGTTGAGGCTAAAAAAGATTTACTCCATTCCATTTTGCCCCACTCCTTTTCTTGCTGCATCTTCCAGGTGATGGAGACCCAGCTGAGGAAGAGGATGGAGCAGGTGAGGGAGCTGTTCACCGACTGCACAGATGTCTTCGAGGAGCTGATCGCTGTGAAGAAACACCTCACTGAGAAGATGGAGGAATGCCAGTCGGCTGTAGAGAGCATCCAGGGCTCGCTCAGTAAGGTGGATGCTTTGGGACCGAAGGTCGAAAAGCAGATACAGGTACACAGCTGTTCTATGTTGGTGGAAAAGGTTGTTATTTATAAAAAGAAATGGGAAGAGCTTTTGATAGATTTTGATCTTTTTCAATTCACGCTTTCATTAGCTAACGTATCCATCCCACATCAGTGAGTTCATTGAGGTGAATAACCTCTATTCTCGCTATTTTATCCCTCCAAACCAGGATCTGTGTGACGAGCTGGACACCCAGGAGGAACAGGCCGAGGCTGTGCTGAAGGAGGTGGGTTTGGTCTCCAGCGTGGCCACCCCTCAGGTGCTAGAGGCACTTTCTGTGGACTGTAGCAGGCTGAGAGAGGCCATCACCCGCACCAAAGAGATGATCCAGCTGAAGAGGGAGGAGAGGGACAAGGGCCTCCTTGAAGTGGTCAAGGGTTTGTGTTGTTTTTGTGGTTTTTAGGTGTAATAAATTGTATATTTTAAAAAGAGATCAGTATTATCATTCTGAGAGGTGGTGATAAATCCATTGTATTTAGTTTTTTGACGTTTAATTTGCCCTCTTGGAAATATTTTGTATTCATTTTACTTGTTTGATATTTCCTTCTTGTAGTTTGATTTATAATCGTACATTATGGTAAGAGTTTCTGATTTTTCCTCAGATGAAAGGCAGTCGTTTGAGGGCTGGTTCCAGGACTTGCAGCTATCTGTCAATGAGTGCTTTGAGAACCCTGAGACCAGAACAGATGTGGAGACGTCTCTGCAAAGACTCACTGTAAGTGGATGGATGACAAGGGGGATGATTGGATAGATGGACATTTATCTGAATCATATGATTCAGATAAATATATATAACCTCTCAAGATGGATGGATGACCGTTTCTCTTGCATGTGTCAGGGCTTCCTAAAATCCAGAGATGCAGAGAGACGTCTCAAGCAGCTGAAGGTGCAGCTGGAGAGGGGCAGCCAGCAGTTCCCCCCCCAGCAGCTCTCTGACTTCACTGACTGGTTGAAGGAGCAGCAGGAGGAGGTGGGCACGTTCACAACCCACTGCCACAACAGGCAGAAACAAATGGAGTCACTCCTCGGTGAACTGAACAGGTAAATGCTTTCTTAGTTACAGTCTGTACTCGGTGATCAGAAATATCTAAAACTGAAGTGAAATGATGAGTGAAAGTTAACATATTCCTTGACGTGTGTGTGTGTGTGTGTGTGTGTGTGTCTGTGTGTCTGTGTGTGTGTTTTTCTTCTTCTATTTTCTTCCCCAGTCTACAAGATCAGCATGACAGCTTCTGTGAGTGGTTGCAGACAAGAGAGAAACAGTCTGAGGTTTCAGACAAAGTCAGACTCCTTATCAAAGACCTTCAGGATCAGAGGTGATGATCAAACTTCACAAACAAGCTTAGTAAAAACAAAATTCTCTTTTAATCCCTGAGGATGCATATGGTTAATTAAGACAAAATACACAGTACACCCCTTCACAACAACAATGGTGTTAGTCATTTTACTGATTTTTTTTAATTTTTATCTTTTTTTTACTATAACTTTGTCTAGCTTTCCTGTTTGTAAACAGCACAGTGCATTGATTACCTCTATATTATACAGTGCAAAATTATGTAGGGCCCGACTGATGACTTAACTTTTGATTCTAATACTGATATTAATGTTTGATTGTAAAAATCTCCAAACTGTCGAAAATATTAATCAAAAAGTTGTGAAGAAGATTTGCCCTGAGGTGTATTATTATACAGATAAGACCATAGTAAATGTTCAGTAGCTTATTCAACTGAAAATTAAATTATTATCTGATAATATGAATAGGACTAAAAACACAAATGCAACAACATATTAAAATTGAGTTTGGGGAAAAAGAAGATGCAAGTTTGCTACCAAATGAGCCAGTATCACAGTAAAGTTGGCTCACCACTGTTAGTGGATGGGTTCCGGAATTTTTGAGCCAGATATTTGTGTTAGTAGGCTGTATATTTAGGAAAAGCTGAGCTGCCAAAAACTCGATCCTTAAGCCTAGAAGTATTAATCCACAGAGCAAATTATGCTTATGTCTCTCTTACAATGTGACAGTGGTAAAGTCGAGACCCTCGGTGAGCTGTCGGCGTCAGCGCGCAGACAAGGAGTCAGAGCTGAAAGCCTCCTGAAAGAAAGCGATAACCTGATACAACGCTACCGAAACCTGGAGGCCCAGCTGCAGGAACGGGCCAAGGCCCAGGGTGCCCTAGAGGAGGCATACAACAGGTTTAACACCCAGGCTGGGAGCACCAGGACCTGGATCCAAGACCTTCTTCAGCCCCTCACCTCCCCCGGAAGAGACATCCGGTCCGAGGAGATGAGGTGCAAAGCACAGGTTGGTGGAAAGAGTTCAGATCTGATCTGATTTAAAACCTGATCTGATTCAGGTGATTCAACTATTTGAGTAGGTCACTCAGATGTTCCCATGGCAGCATATTAGCCTGCTATATTAGGCCTAAACCCAAATTGCATCCTAAGTTTGCAGAAATTCAATCATAAGGTTAGAATTAATCCTGTAACTAAGTATTGCATGAGTAGATTATTTGACCTGTTTGGGGCAAGAGAGGAAAAGTTAGAGGATCGGGATTTATCCTCTGAGGCCAATGAGTAAAAGTACCAAGGAAGATTTGATAGAATATTTCTATCTGCACCAAAGTTTTGGACCAACGGATGCTTTGGCGTTGCAGGCCCAATACACTAACATGGCTACAAAATAGTTTTCTTTTCCAAAAGCGATGGATTTTTTTCCCATTGTGTCACCAGGTTATTCTGTGCTCCAAATCCAAGGGAGACTCTCAGATGAATAGCCTGAGGAGTAAAGGCCAGAGTCTGCGTGAACAGCAGATCCTGGACGAGAGCAGGAAACAAGAAGTCGACCAGACAGTGAGAGAAACCGAGGAGCAGTGGAGGAGGGCCCTGCAGACGGCGGAGGAGGCTCTCGGCAAGGCCGAAACACAAGCTCTGTTAGACAAGGACCTGGTCGCTTTCGAAACCCAGAAGGAAAATGTCCAGTCCTGGATCAGAGACCAGGAACAGAACCTGCAGGCAGCTGGTGGACAAATGCAAGTTGAAGAGAAGCTACGGATTGCACGAGTGAGTTTAAAATTGTGTAGATTTGTGATGGATGTGATGACTGATGAGTTTAAAGAACATGTTGTCAAGGCTTGTTTTTTGAGAACTGTGGCATACTGGTCAACTATATTTGTTTTTGTCAGGCCACTCTGAGCTCTAAGCCTGAGGGAGATTCAAAGCTTGATGATCTGAAGCGACAGTGTCAGACTCTGTGTGACAACAAGACCTTGGACGAGAGCAGGAGACGAGAGGTTCAGGAGGAGGTCAGTCAGACAGAGGAGCGGTGGATGAGAGTTTTGGAGGCCGTGGAGGAGGCACTCAACAAGGCAGAGGTGGAAGCTGCCTCCAACAGGGACCTTGACGCTTTCAGAGCCCAAAGTGAAAGCGTCCAGTCCTGGATCAAAGAGCAGAAGCAGAAGCTGCTGTCCCTCAGTGGCCACATGCAGTTTGAAGAAAGGTTACAGATTGCACAGGTGATTTTTAAAAGTCAAGGTTTGACCTGAAAATCTCAGATTGTCAAGTCTATATTATCAGAAAATATGATTAAGTTTCAGTATTGCATTGTGATTTTTGCCAATGCTACTCTGACTTCTTTTAAGCAGTAAACTGGATAAAATGTTGAAACTGGTAAATGCTTATAGCTTTCAACTGCTGTTCATATTACATCATCATGGTGTTTGCACAAAAGTTTTTGTGATTAGTTTTAATAGCACTTGTCTCAGCCTTTTTGTTTTACCACAACAGATGACACTTAATGCTACTTTTTGCACAAGATGACCATCATCATGTTTGATTGACTGATTATCCACTTATGACGGCCAGTGATAAGTTTATGTCAACTACTCTGGTTTCTAAGACCCAACACCACCGTTTTTTATGTGTCTCAACCTTCAGGCTATTCTGAGTGCCGGACCCGAGGGTGAGGCCAAGGTGTCCAACCTGAAGAGCCGAGCTAAGGGTCTGTGTGACCACCTGGAGGAAAGCAGGCAGCCAGAGGTCCAGCAGGCGGTAAGGGACACAGAGCAGCAGTGGAGGACGGTCCTGCAGGCAGCAACGCAGGCAGAGCTCAGAAACCTCTTGGAGGACTTTGACGCTCAGAATCAAAAGACCAGGTCCTGGATCAGAGACAGACAGCAGACGTTGCAGACCGTGGGTCCTCTCACCCCACCTGAGGAAAGATGTCATACAGCTAAGGTCTTTTTGAGCTTATTGTGCCTGACGTTTGGAATTGTAAAATAGAAATATTGGGCATTTATTGTGTCACGAAATGCCACTTCAATCATTTTTGTCAATCTTGAGCCTAGATTTCCTAAAATGGAAAAGTAAATGTAAATTTAAAGAAGAAAGAATTGTTAAATTTCATTTCCAACATAATCCACCCTGTTTTATTTCCTGAATATTTTTTGTACTAAATGTCTAATTGAATAACCTATTGCACTTAATGAATAATGTTTTGTTTTTTTTTTGCTTTTTTTGTAGACCATCTTGAACTCGAAACCCGAGGGTGACTGTAAGGTGAACAACTTGCGGAGGCAGGGGCAGGGCCTGTGCGTCCATAAAGACACGGACGAGGGCAGGAAAGCATACGTCCAGCAGACCATCAGAGACACAGAGGAGCAGTGGAGGACGGTCTTGCAAGTGGCTAAACATATGGAGGCTGCTGCAGAGGCTCAGATTGCTGAGGAGACTGAGCAGAGGAACTTGGAGGTGAGAGAAGTTGGTTTGGATTTTTTGAATAAACATGAGCCGAATGTGCAGCACATCTCCATGTGCCCTTTTAAAACCACCTCAATACATTTGTATCTTTCTTTTCAGCTGATGGAATTTGATGCCCATCAGCAGGATACAGGGCGCTGGCTTGTTGACCTTCAACAACGACTGGACTCACTAGGCAGCCAAACCAAGGCTGAGGACAGACTGCACGCAGCACAGGTGAGGTCAGAAGCCGAGAGGAGTGTTACAGGCAGAAATTACATTAGCATAGTGGTGAAAATGTTGGAGCTAAAACTGTGGAGTCACTTGTCTTTAGTCAGTCACTTGCCACAATATCCTGAGTAAGCAGTTGTGTGTCCCAACAGTAATGGTTTGGATTTCACAGATTATGTCAATTGCTTCAGTGAGTCAAAGCAAGTTTGGCCTTTTAGATGGGATTTTCTTTATCTTGTCTCCAGGGCATTATGAACTCCAAGCCCGAAGGAGACTCAAAGCTGCAGGAACTCAGGAGACGATGCCAGAGTTTGTGTTGTCAGGACCTTGAGGAGCTGAAAAAACACGAGGTTCAACAAAAAGCAGGAGATGCTGAGGAACGGTGGGCTAGGGCCCTGAAGAATGCTAAACAGGCTCTGGGTAAGGCCGAGAAGCAGTGTGCTCTGGAGGCCCAGCTGAGGGAGTATGAGGCCCTGAGAGAGAATACCAGAGCCTGGCTGGAAGACAAGCGGCAGAGCCTGGTCCCTCTGGATGGTCAGATAGATCCAGAAAAGATAATTAACACTGCACAGGTCAGTTGGAGCAGTAAAAGATATGGTGAAAAAATATACATTTGTGCTAATAAAAAAGTTTTGTGAGAGTGACATATAGCTGGCAAGCTCGCTGTTTTTATTCCTTAGCTTATGCTTATGCTTATGTTTATGCTTATGTTTTTTCATCCTGAGTAAAAATAGGTTTGTTTTACTTGTAGTCTTTCTGCTATTAATATTTTATCACCACAAAAAAGGGTATGTGTAGGTATTGCTCTTGTTGGTTCCTCCTTTTATCAAAATTTCAGGAGCATATTTTCTTGGTGGTGAAATGGTTCTTAGATTCCCACCATTGCATACATTTTTTAAAGCAAAAAATTTGTTACTCAAAGGTTGGACTTGACAGTAAATCAATTTAAAACAAAACCAAAATGACAGGATTGATTTGAGTGTTGAAAATTATTTTTTACTCTCCACATTGATGTAATTTTTTTTTTAGTGTCTGGGCATATTTTATTTTCCATCGCTGTTACCAATATTTCGCTGTTTGCAACACACTTTTTTAATTTCTCCTCAGACTATCCTGAGCTCCAAGCCGGAGGGAGATTCCAAGCTGAAAGAGCTGAGGAGACAAAGCCAGAGTCTGTCTGACTGGAAGGACCTGGAGGAGAACATGCGACTGGAGGCTCAGCGGACAGTGAAAGACTCGGAGGAGCAATGGAGGACAGTCCTGCAGACTGCTGAGGACACTCTGAAGAAAGCTGAGGTCCAGTACTTGCTCATCAGGGAAATGGAGGCCTTCTGTGCCCAAGTGGTGAGCACGGAAACCTGGGTTAAAGAGCTGCAGGAGCAGGCTGACTCCAGAGGGAAAGGCACTCAGGGAAGCAAAGCTCAGATAGAAGACAAACTGAACACAGCACAGGTAAAACATCAAATAAAGGGAGCAAATAAGAGCTGTTTACCAGAATAAATATCCACAATACATATCTAATAAAAACCGTGATCATGTCTTTAGGTTGTCCTGAGGTCCACGTCCAATGGTGATGCTCAAGTGATGGAGCTGCAGAGACGTGCCCAGAGTCTTTGTGAACAAAACGACCTGGAGGAGGAAAAGAAACGAGAGGTCCGGCAGATGGTTGGAGACACCGAGCGGCAGTGGAGGATGGTCCTGGGGGCCGCCGAGGCGACGCAGAGGTGCAGGAAGATGTTTTTAGATTTCTTGGACTAGACCTTGCCCCCCCCCCCCCCACCCAAACATAAATATCTGGTGTGAGCTGAGATACGGATCAGCTGCCTGGAGCTCGTTATCCAGGTTCAGCCTTACGTGTCTGCAAGAATCTTAATGGCCTAAAGCAACGCACTGAATTCCTTCCCAGTGGAAGAGCTGGGGTAGGATCTCATATAAAAACCTTGAAATCCCCTATCAAATTCACAGTCTAAGGATTTGCTAACTCTTAAACATAATTAATAACGTAAACAATATTTTATGATGTCAATGAATTATGAATATTAAAGACTGACATTCAAAACAACAGGTTTTCCTGGTAAATTACATTTTGGTTGTTAGCTAATGAAAACCTCAAAGTTTTTCTTCATTTTCTACTAATAAAAAAAGAGATGGCACATGAAAGATTTAGAACACTTAACTCTTTTTCCTGAACTCAGCCTTAACCAGCGGCCATTACTATGACATGACTGATTGGTTCTTATGACAGTGTGTGAAGATACTGCAATACTAATGGAAGCTAGCTTCTTATTCTGAAAAGTAACTGCTGAAAACTAATATTTTTTTAAAATACTGAGTCAACAGCTTCTTTCCTTAAGAGGATGAAGCATTTTCATGACCCCAATAACGAGAAATGGGGGGGGTGAGTGGTAAACCGTCATCCAACTCTCGAAATCTCATATCACAAATGTTACCTCCATGTTTTCTAATGGTCTGAATTTAAAGGTCAACCTAGGACAGGATCTAATGTGATTCTGGTTTTCTAATGTCATCTGTCATCTGCTTTTCCCAAACAGGCAGCTGACAGGTCTAGTGGAGCGCCTGGTGTCCTGTCAGGACAAGCTCGGCAGGGCGGACGCCCGTCTGACCGAGCTCCGGAAGCAGTCATCCAGCCTGCCCTGTGTCTTCCCTTGGCCAGGCCTGGGAGAGCGGAGGCAGGCACAGGAACAGGCCCAGACCCTGCTGGACCAGATCACGGCCCTGCCCCCTGTCCTCGCAGAACTTCGCACAGAGGTAAAGTTAAAAGTAAACAAGGAAAATCTGGTTAAGGCTCGTAAAATAAGATGAAACATTTGGTTCACTCTGCGGCATCGTCCACCAGGCTGCCGAGCTGTTTGAGATCACACAGGACCCCGACTGGACTGATCCTGCCTGGGCAGCCAAGGAGGAGTCCATCCCTCCCCTGCTGAAAGAGCTAACTGTGAGTTCAGTATTCTGTAGTGACACCATGCATGTACACACTAATCCTAGAGAAACATATAAATAATAACTTTATTGAGTTTTTCAATAGAAAAGTAGAGGATTTATTGCTTACATTTCATTTTCAGGCCATGTACATTTGTTCATTGTCCCAATATAAATGAATATTAAATACATTTATAATATTACTTTAATCTGTTAATCTCTAATGAATCAGCATTTACTAAGGCATGAAAACTCCTCCATACATGGTGTAATGTGTCAATATTTGAAATCACCACAGGAAAAAGCAACTGTCCTGCATTTTACATACTTTATTAATAGTGAACCCTTTTCTGTGTGGGTAGTTATATAACAATGCAATGTTACATTTTAAGATGAGGCATGATCTCTCACCCTCTGGATAAAAGTTAAAACTGTACTACTCAGTTTCTCATTTTAGTACAATCACCACTACACATTCTTTTTCTCCCCCTTGCTCCCAAAAGAAGATCATCTTCTGTGTTACTCTATAATATCCCCTTATTCCTTTTATAACTCCCCTCGAAACAGAAACCCCTCTTGTCTAAAATGATGTCATCATCCCTAACAAATGAGAGTATCCATGGTTTAACCAACAGTGGAGCGACTCAGTGTGTGATAATATTACCGCTGTTGTCTGCAGGATCTGGTGGCCAACCTGGAGCAGGGCATCCTGACAGAGAGGCTGTGCACCCAGCTGGTGGAGCAGCATGAGGCAGCTCAGGACTGGCTGAGGGAGCAGGTTAAAGGCCTGGGAGCCCCCCCAGCGGACAGACAGGGTCTGCAGAGTGCCATCAACACTCTGAAGGTCTCACAACACAACACACATCAATTAAAAAAAGGTTGTACTTTTAAAGATGTAAGACATAATTTAGTCATAGCAACTGTTATTTTATTTTGTCAGTCTGAAAACTTAAAACTTCCTAAGTACATTATTATCAGTGGTTCTTTCTTTGTGGTTGGAGACAATCTACACTGCACACAGGGTCTGAAATTAACACCCATCAAGCACATAATGCACACACAAACAATAACATACACACACACACGCACTCACATATGATAATAGTATAGTGTAGTCTATCTAAGCTATGTCAGTAACATAGACAAATGTACAGAAACCTTTGTGCCAATCAACCAGACGTTGCTGCTGATTCTGACTTTAAGGAGATTAGATTAATATTCAATGTTAAACTAGCTAGCTAGCTAGCTAATGGTAGATATAGATACATATAATGAAAGCAGTGTGTCGTTAATTATATATGTTAATTTATTGTTTCATTTGATTAAAAAATATGCTTGGCCGGTAGATTTTTCTTTTACCCACCAGCCACCTTGGCCAGTGAGTCAAAAGTTCATTTCACACCCTGAATGCAAACATTAAATGCCATTGTTTATGGGCATTTCTGGAGCTGACCAGTGTCCAGAAATCTGTGACCATGTGAATATTGTGAGTTTTTCCAACTTCTAACCTTACAACCATCAAGAGCACTTTCAGAGGATATTAATGACTGTCCACTCTGGATCCCCCCCTTTCCCTGTCGCCAGGCCTTGCTCTTGACAGTGGACAGGGAGAAGAGAGAGATGAAGGAGCTGGACTCTGCCAGAGACAATTTGCTGAGTCTGTGCAGCACCGGAGGCCAGGATGCACTCACTTTAGAGGTCAGCCACCTCCATGACCTCTGCAACAGCTCAGAGCAGGAGGTGAGGGAGCGCCTGGCAGCCTGTGAGGCCCGGCTGGAGGAGCTTGACGGTCAGCTGGCCAGGAGGTCCCAGGAGCTGAAGGAGAGAGCAGCAACCCTGAAGTGGGAGCTCCGCTCTCTGGACCAGGCGCTGAGTTACAGTGAACCACAGAACAACATGGCTCAGCTCCACCAGCACTGGCACAGCCTTCAGGTTTTTTTGTTGTTTTTTATTTTTTTTAGTTCAAACTGTAAATGTCTGCCAAAATCTATGACTGATAATTGATGGTTCCCAAAATAGTTTTATACCCTTGAATTGGGAGACTACATCACGTTTACAGTCATATTTCAGTTGTCTTGAAAAGCTAATCATATGTAAGAAACTTTTTTCAGGGGCAGTCAACATTAAAATTATGAACTTGTGCAGTGTAGAATCTGCAGATATGCAAATATTACTCATGTTATGTTCCCCTTCTGTCAGAACTGTGGGAAGTCGCTAGAAGGTTTGGGTTTGAAGGTCCAGGATCTCCACCAGGAAGTGAAGTCAGCACCTGCAACTGATGAGCTGCCAGCAGAAATTATCAGCGTGGTTGAATCTCTATGCCAGCAGCTAGACAGGTATCCTGCTGCACAGCTGTTGACATTTATTTACTGTTGTAGTAAAACTGTCACGAATATAAAAGAAGACACAAACAAAAATACTTAACACTGATTGTTCCTTTGTCAAAAGACAACAGTGCCACTATTTTTCTCCACTTTTTGTCAGATTCCTGTGTTTCTGATTGACTCGGGGTATAAATGCAAAGATGCACAGCAAAGCCAGAACCTGATGGACTTAGATGACACGCAGTACTATCTATCCACTTTGCCGCCAGGGCTTGTTAAACTTTAGTCAGACCACTTGAACAAATTCTCAGCTTGGATCCCTCCATTTTCAATTTAGTTTTCCATTATTCTTACAAATCATAACAAGGCGTAGTGGGTCATTCTGCTCTTGATTGAGTACAAAGAAACGCAGAGTTCTCTCTTATGTGTAACCTGTTTGAGGCAACCTGAGATTACATCTTATCTAAAACCTGGTTTCAAACTTTAAGGACTCACATCTACACATAAAACATTTCCCTATTGTTGTGTGTTGTGTCAGAATGGTGTTTTTATATTAGTTCATCTACCTGCATTAGTTCCTTTCACACATAGTTTTATGCAAAAAAAAGTTACTTGTTTCCTTTTTTTCATTTTTATATCTTCTAGTAAAATACATGCAGATCTTTTGTAAACTGTTGTGTTGTGATTGCATTATGTCTACAGTCTAAAATCCAGGCTGACTGAGCATCAGAGTACCTGCTCTACAAACACAGCTCACTGGCTGACAGATTGTCTTCATGCCCTGCAGCAATGGAACTGCACCAAACCATCGGAGTCAATTTCTTCCGTACAGGTTCCTTTCTTTCAATGCTTTTACTTCTCTGTTTCAGTGATACCCTTCTTTACATATATGCGGTTAAATACCGGTGAATCTAGTATATATTCCTCTGCTGTTAGCTTGCTGTCAGTGTTTTGTCAAGGGCCATCTTACTTACATGTCAGACCTTTTGATAGTCTGTTTAAGAAAGGTAAGTGAGTTTTTAAGGATTCAAAATGTGTAAAAATCCAATTCTATGGAGTACTTATCCGTAGCTTATTTATGCTCACCTGGCAATGTGTGATACATTTGTTGATCATGTTGCCCACCCTGATTAGTTATCACCTCAGATACTTTAACACCATTTACATCCTGGTCTTAGGTGACATTACAGGAAGGTGAAGAGTTGCAGATCAGCCTGCGGGAGGTCCTTTCTCACCAGCAGTTTTTAACAGACTGTCTGACGCCAGTCTTGATTGAGAAACTGGAGAAAGACTGTTCAGAGACGCTCAGAGAAGCAGACACACATAAAAGTTCTCTAAACCGGAGTTTAAAGGTATTTAATTGAATATGTTTGGAACTGTATGTTTCACAGGATAATATTTTGTTTAAATGATATAAAAATTAATATATACAAGTCTTATTTAGTACATCAAATATTAATTAATATTCTTGTATTAAAGACACCGCTAAGTAATTATGTAATAATTAAGGCCTTTTTTATTCTTTTCATCAAGGAACTTGATGAAAAGAAGAAACAAAAACTGCATGACATTCAGTCCTCTGATGCCCTGTCCATTAATCTAGAGGAGACAAAGACCTCAGTAGTGGCACCACCACGAAAAAACAAGCACTCGTCTGAGACAGAAAAATCTACATCTGTTGATGATGAATTGACAGTTTCAGCTGAGGGCATGCAAACTGAGGCTAAAACATTAAAGCCTAATATGACAGCAGTTGTGGAAGATGCAAGCAGTACTGATGAGGAGCAAACTATTGAAACAACTAAACCCGAACCACAGAGTCCAACAGATGCTTCAGAATCTATTACAAAACCAAGTTACGACACCTCTCAAGAGGCACAGTTAAAAAGTGTTAAGCCAGATGTCATAGATGACTCTACTGATGCTAAGCAAATTAAACGTGCTCTTGAGGAACCGGTACTGACCGAGAAGGTCCCAGAAATGCCTCCACCTGTTATAAGTGAAGAAACTACACCTGTACCATCCAGAAGAAAGTCCAAAGCTTCAACCACTGATACACAGCATGCCCAGAATAAGTTGGAGGAAACAGATCAAATAGCAAACATTATTCCAGATGTATCAGAAACCGATGCTGAAAAACCTGTTTCTGTACCAAAAATAGGAGAGTTGAAGAGTTCAAAGGTTTTTGAAATTTCAGAGACAGTCATTACCCAGGATGTAACTACAAAATATTCTGCAGAAGGGAAGACTTCTTCTATTGCACAGGTGATCACTGGAACTGCTACTGTGGAAGAAAGTAAGCTCTTACCGAATAAAAGAATGTCAAAGAGTCTAAAAATGTCCCCACAACTTTCTCACAAGGAGGAAGCAAAGACCATGGAAAAGTCTGCCAGCCAGATATCTTTGAGATCCATAGAGCAAACTGAAGTTGCTGTTGTGCAAGAAACTAAGATTATACCAACCAGAAAGAAGTCAAAGAGTCTTCATGTCTTGACTGCTCCAGAGCCAGAGTTAGAGACTGATAGATCTAAATGTGCGATTAAAGAACCTGAGAAGTCTCTAACTACAGAGTTCTTTTCAGGGCCTCCTGAAATTGTTGTTCCAGAACAAAGTGACATTTTACCACCCAAGCGAAAATCAAAGAGTCCAAACCTTCCACAAAAACACACTGACCAGCAGGCAGCACAGAGTTTGAGGGAGCAAACTGAAAGTGGCGGCATGGAAGAAACAAATCATAAGCAGGAGTCTGGTAGTCAGCTCCCTTCTCTGAGCTCCAGTGAAAAAGCTAAAAATCTTGTGGAAGAAACTAAAGTTATACCACCCAGGAGAAAGTCAAAGAGCACAGAACTTTCTTCTAATCTTGTTAACACTATGGCACCTCAAACAATGGAAGAAGGTCAAAAATATTTCTCCACTGACCAAAATAAAAGTGTTAATATTGAAGGCACAAACCTTGTACCAACCAGAAGAAAGTCAAAGAGTGCTGACCCTGCAAAATCTTCCGAGACAATTTTTACCCATGCTAGATCACCAGATGTGGAGCCTGAACAAAATAAGAAAGAACTTGATGGTCAAAAGTTTTTAACTCCAAATGTGGCCATTGGACCAATTGAAACTACTGTTGTGGAAAAAGGTAAGATTTCACCAACCAAAAGAAAGTCAAAGGGTTGCAAAGTTTCCCAAGAACTTCCTACCACAGAACTGACAAAGACCAAGGAAGAACCTGACAGTCAGAAGCAATCTTCAGCTCCAGAGGGAGTCACAGCATCAACTGAAACTGCTGGTGTGGAAAAGGGTAAGATGTCACCAACCAAAGGAAAGTCAAAGGATCATAAACTTTCCAAAGAACATGTTACTACAGAAGTGACAAAGAAAAAGGAAGAGCCCAACAGTCAGAAGCCATCTTCAGCTTCAGAGGAGGGCACAGCACCAACTGAAACTACTGTTGTGGAAAAAGGAAAGCCCTCTCCAACAGGAAAGCCTTCTCCAACTAAACAAAAGTCAAAGGATCATAAAGTTTCCCAAGAAGTTGCTACCAAAGAACTGACACAGACCAGAGAAGAACCTGACAGTCAGACACCATCTTCAGCTCCAGAGGTGGTCACCGCGCAAACTGAAACTACTGTTGTGGGGAAAAGAAAGCCTTCTCCAACCAAACGAAAGTCAAAGGATCGTAAAGTTTCCCAAGAACATCCTACCACAGAACTTAAAAAGACCAAAGTTGAGCCTGACAGTCAGAAGCCATCTTCAGCTCCAGAGGTGGTCACAGCACCAACTGAAACTACTGTGGAGAAAGGAAAGCCTTCTCCAACTAAACGAAAGTCAAAGGATCGTAAACTTTCCCAAGAACTTCCTACCACAGAACTGACAAAGACCAAGGAAGCGCCCAACAATCATAAGCCATCTTCAGTTCCAGAGGTGGTCACAGCACCAACTGAAACTACTGTTGTGGAGTCAGCATTGTCTTCCACACAGCAAACTGATGTTGCTGTTGCGAAAGAAACTAAACCAACCAGAAGAGTCTCAGCCAATGTTGACATTTCTACAGCTCCAGACAGAGTCTCTGCTCTTGAAAGACCTTTTGATGTGGAGGCAAGAGATATTAAGAAAGAACTGGACAGTGTGGAGCCTGCGACAATTTTAGAGGTTGTCACAGGGAAAATTGAAACTGCAGCTGTGGAAGAAAGTCAACTCATAGCAAATGCTGTGGCATCAGGGACTATACCTACTCTGGAACTTGCCCCACAACATGTAGAAGCAACTCAGACCCAGATTCAGAAAATTGAGATTGTTGGTGATTTCAAGCCTCTAGTCAAGGATGTTGTGAAATCGACTGTACCTCAAAGAGGGGAAACTGCACAGGAGAGTCAAACGAGTGTAGAGGATGTCAGTCCAGTATGCGAGAAGATTACTCTTCAGGTTGGTGGCACTGATGCCACTCAGGAGCATACAAACTCAGAGCTACAGGAAGCTAAGGACACATCCATAAAGGCCCCAGAACAAACCTTGAAGCAGTCTACAGAAAGAGATGAGGGTACAACTCCTCAAACACAACCAACTCTTTTTCTTTCAGCTGAACCTACAGACACAACATATGGACCAGATTACATTGAAAAGTTATGGAAAGATGCACCAGAGATTCGGAGCAGGTATCTGCTCCTCGATATGCCTGACATAGGACTTACCCGGATGGTTTTTGCAGTGGCGCAGCCTCATGAGGCAGAAGTCGAAGTGACTGATGTTCAACCAGAGGACATTGAAGTGCAAACTCTACAAGATAAACCAACCAGTGCAGAGGAGAATGAAAACACATTTATCCCAATAGCAAATGAGCCCCTAACAGATTTCGTTGAAACAAGTGTCGAGTGCAAAAGAATGACGGAAACCAAAGAGGGAACCACTGCTGATATTAAATCTGAGAAGGCTACAGTTAAGATGACCATCATAAAGCTGCAAGAGAGCAGTACTGAGGTTCATGACAGCATGGCTCAAAAGGTGTTACTGCAACCATGTGAGACAGAGACAGAATTTATAGAAATAGGCTTATACGAGCAAGGCATTGTAAAACCAAGCCAAACTGAAACTAAGATGGAGTTCTTGAAAACCACACAGGACAAACTGACAGAGGTCAAGGAACATGGGGTCCAAGAAGAGCATCCAGAAGCGCAAACACATGTTATGCATGATGTACCCAAGAGTCTGGTTGAAAAGTCTGTTAGGATGGAGGGAATCCACAAATTTTCTGAAGTGTGTGTTTTGCAACCAGATACGCAGCTCACTATAAGTCAAGTGGAGGATGAAAACCTTTCCGTCTTTATAGCCAAGGAACCAGGGATGGAAATAGTTCAATCAAGTATAAAGTGTGAAAAATTGCCAGAAAACGAAGATAAGATGACGGCTGAGGTTCATCGTGAGAAGGCTACGGATAAGACAAGGGTCCAAGTGCAACAAATAACCACTGAAAGGCCAAAGAGTGCACTTGAGAGTGACTCCATTCAAACTGCACCAGCAGCAAAGACAGGATTTTTAGAAATAAGCTTATCCGAACAGGAAAGGGTTAAACCAAGCCAAACTGATGCTCGACTAGAACTCTTCACAACCACACAACCGCACAGGAAAGACTCAAAGAAGCCAAGGATTCTGGTGTCCAAGAAAAACACGCTCAAGAGTTGAAACATGAACTACATGATGTACCCAAGAAACAGGAAGTAGGATGTGTTGGAAAGGAAGAAATCCACACAAGTGTTGATGAATGCAAAACTGTAACAACAGAAAAGGAGCCAATGATGGTGTCAAGCATTGAGTTTGTGACAGTTGAAGAAAGCAAGAATACAACTGCCACAGACATTCAGCCTGACAAGTCCACAGCTAAGAGGATGAGGGCAGAAGTGCAAGAGAATCATACCGAATCCCTGTCTGGACTCAGAGGGGCCCAGGAAGTCCAAACAGACGGACACAAAACAGATGCAACAGAAAAGATAGAAGAGCAACAGGAGGAAGAGGAGAAGAGATCAGTTAAGGAACAACAAAAGGAGACGATGGTCAGAGAAGAGACAAAAACAGCCACCACTCGTGTAGTGAGGTTCCAGGACTTTGTTCCTCCACAGGTAAGAGATGAGCGGCACTGATCTGCTTTCAGTAAAACTTTTTTTCAGTCTGTTCTCAGAACAATTAAACCAATGTGTTTAGTTTGTGTTCAGAGAAACTGAGCCTGTGATTTTTGCAAAAGTTTGTATTTAATTAAAATTTAGTACGATTCCAGGGAAAAGAATTTTTAGATTGGAAAAAATAATAATAAGAGAACTTATACACCAATGAGTTACATGTCCATGATAAGTGTAATGTTTAAAACCTTTTGTTTCTGTATCTCAAATGGTTTTTGGTGAAAAGTATTCAAGGGCAAAGCCCCCCCCCCCAATACACAAAAACACATGTACGCTCAGACTCACAAACACTCACACACACACTGCAGTGTTCCTTGTGTGTCGAGAAAAACCCTTTCAACTTTTTTTTTTCTTTCAAGAAATGTCCATTTACAGTGTCAGTAACAGCACAAAAATACCTATGGAAGCTTATATGCTTATATTACATATTCTTTACTGACAATATTTGAGGAAAAGAGGTTAAATATAGTTTTCTGGCTCCGGGGAATTATGTACTAACGCCCTGTGTCATGTTCAGTCCTCTACTTATACATGTTTGCATTTTCCCCCTTACATTCTTTAGTGGTCTAACAATGATCAGTCAGTTAACCTTAAGAGCTTCTGAAATTCTGAGAAAAAAACAACCTACAAGTTCCATAAGATATGCACTTAGTATCTGAGGCTGAGCACAGCTGTGTTTTATTTGCATTACATGCAAAGCCTATAACATAAGCCGGTGACATTTATTACCTGTGTCATGAAAGGTTTCAGTGCCTCAGGGTAGGAATATGAGCTGCCTCATATGTGATATCATTATCCTGCGACAAGTCACAGGGGGCACACTTGATGCACTTACAAAGAAAAGTTATAATTCAAATGGTATAGACGTCATTCATAAAGAAGAGAATCCTTTACATTGCTGACAAAAGATATCACCTGTTTCCCCACAGGCAGTTCAGAAACCGTCAGCTGACGTTATCCTGGATGAAGTGACCCGAGTGGAAGGATCACCCACACAGGGACACACAGAAGAAGGAAGTGCTGTGAGGACTGAGAGGCCAGTTCTGGAGGCACCAGAAGGCTCCGCTATGACGAACATCTTCACGGAAATACAGCTACTTGCAGGCACAGGGCCCAGCAGTCAACTCATTGAGGTATTATGATTACGGTCTGCAATGTAGCCTTTTTGATGCTACCACTATTAGGTACCATAGGTATGGCAGTTATCGGTTATATGGTCTATTTTTTAAATTAAGAAAACCCAACATGTACACACTTCTCACCTTCAGATGGACAAATTACTTGGTATAAACATTTGCAGTTTCTTATAAAGGCCTTAAATTGTCTAAAAGCTTGAAACTGGTTAAAACATATTCTGGCTTACACCTAAATTTTGAGACTCCAGGCTCCCATGTGTCTCTTTGTCTCAAGGGTAAATCACTGGAGGACACTCCGGAGACTCTGATCACATCCATCAGTGATCTGGATGATTCTCTAAGCAGACTGGTGTCCAAGGTCTTGAGCTCCAAGAATCGCCCAGCTGAGCTCAACCTGTCAGCCATGGCCCAGCAGGTGGAGGAGGCTCAGGTGAGATGATAGACTAAAACTCAATAAACAGAAAACACTTATTTGATTTTTTTTTTTTAAATACAGGCTTTGAATAATGCTCCATGTGTTTACTGTTGCTTTCTGAGTACAGCAGTGCATGGAGGCCATCAAGGCCCAGATGTCTTTACTCTCCCAGCTGAGAGGAGCTGGTGCTGAGGACGGAGATGTACTGGAGCCAGTGGAGGATCGGTGGAGTGCTGCCACTCAGGATGCAGCTGCAGTTGTCCAGAGTAAAGAGGCTCAGCTGCAGCTTGTGAATGAGTACTGCAGACAGACCCAGATAGCCAGGACCACCATGGAGAGACAGACAGCGGAACTGGATGCTGTGAAAAGGTGGGTTTGATCAATTTGAGATCCTAACATAAATCTCAAAGATGTATGAAGACACATGGATTGTGTTAATCTGCTGTTCTTTCAGGTCCCCAGAGCAGAGCAGCTCCAAGGAGGCAGAGCAACTATGCTCCTTCCAGAGAATCATGGAGGAGAACAGAATGGTTCTCGGGGAGCTGCTCGTCATCTACACCAAGCTGTTCCCCCACCTAAGCCAGCCTGAGCGGGTGACTGCACAGGCCGAGCAGAAGAACCTACAAGAGAAGTGGCAAGGCCTGGAGAGAGCTGTGGAGAAGACCCTTCACCACACAAATATCTATGCTCACAAGGCCAGCACCCTTCAGTCAGAGATATTAGGTCTACAGGAGTATTTGGAAACAATTGACGAAGACCTTGGAGTCAAGTCCCCTTCACTTACTCAATGGAATTGCAAGAAGGCACAGCAGCTTATGGAAGCAAATGCTAAGGTCAAAGCTTCCCAGCAGAAATACTTCCATTTGCAGCAGCTTTCAGAGGCGCTACTGCTCAGCTCACGGTGGGAGAAGGATACAAGAGAAATAAAACAGGGGCTCGAGACAGTCAAAGACAAACTTAGCCACACAGAGGAGCTAGTGTCCACCCAAACCCAGAAGAGCAGCAACCCCATCATTGAGAAAATGATTGTGGTGATGGGGGATGGCCTTGCCTGGGCCAAGCAGACAGAGAGTGACATCGAGGGCAGGAGGAAGAGAGTGGCTCTCCTCCCTGAGGAGGTACACCGGCAGCTCAGAGATCTGAAGGAGCTGCAGTTTGAGGTGATGGCAAAACAGGGCCAGTTGGAGTCCCTGGTGGAGGAGGTGACGGAGCTCCTTTCACAGCTGGACCAGGCCGAGGAAGTGCCCATGGTTCGCAATGCTCTGGAATCCCTTGAACAGCTCTCCAAGTCCACCATGGATAAGCTAACCAAGGCTGTGAGAGAAATAGAGTCTGGACTGCAGATCAGAGAGAAGCTGTCAGAGCAAATGGCTGACCTAGATTCCTGGGTTGTGGCTCATCTGCACAGGGAGGCCTCCAGGAAAGCAGACGGTGAGGTCAGAAGCCCAGCCGAACTCGATCATAGGGTTCGCCAGATGCAGGAGACGCTGGCTGAGGCTGATAAGCAGGTCGCTGTCTGTGAGGCTCTTTTGATGAAGAGCAAAGATATTTCCTCTGAACTCAGCATCACAGAGAACTGTCAGCTTTTTGAAAAGCTTAATGACCTCCAGGAGGACATCAGAGCCATTGCTAGCTCCGAGAAGGCCAACAAAAAGGAGCTGGATGAACTCATCCAGACTGTAGATTCAAACAAGAAAAACCTGGTCACCATTGAAAAAAACCTGAGGCAGATGTTGATGGATCTCAGCAGACACAGGTTTCCCATTACAAAGGAGTCCTTGCTAGCTGTGGAGCCCTTCAAACAGATGATTTTGGAGCACAAGTCCCAGGTTGACCTCCTGCAACCCTGGATTCCCCAGGAAAAGACGAGGGAGCTGCATTTGGTCATTTCCGACCTTCACAGCAGAATAGTTATGCTGGAAATGAAAGCCCGAGATCACGAAAGGTACCTGAACTTGAGGAATTGTCTGGAGGACCTGAGGGAGGATTTTCAGGGCCAGGTCCGCGAGACCAAAGAAGACCGCAAGGAGGACCAGGACAAGTACAAAGGCTGCCAGAGCCACCTCATCCAGCTTCCTCTGGTGAAGTACTTGTGCGAGGAGGCCCACTCCAAACTCCAGATGATCTCTGCAGACCTCTACCCCTCCCAGCTGACCACAGAGCAACAGTGGCTCAAACAAAGCGAGGAGAGCCTCGACACCTGGGCGATTACGCTCCACAACAACCTCAGCATCATCGAGTGGAGCCTGTTAAAGGAGCTTGACCTTGAATCGGAGAGGGACGCAGCTATGGGCTTCCTCACAAAGACTCAGCAGGAACTTCAGAAACTCGCTGAGCTGGAGCCAGATGAGACGGAGATCAACAGGGAACTCCAAAGAATCGTGACCCTGAAAATGACAGTAGAGTCAAGATTGAGAGCACTGGAAAATCTAGAGCAGAAGAAGGGAAACAGGAAAGGAACCTGGTCCCAAGATCTGATGGTCTTGAAGAATGCAGTCCTCAGTGAATGTGACTCAAAAATGGCAAGTCGCATTGTTCTCCTTTTTTGTTTTTGTTTTTTTTTTCCATTTTTCAAATGCTTCTATAGGTTTGACAATGATGCTTTGAAATGTTTTAGAAAATCACAGAGAAGCATTGGACAGTTAATTAATATATTATTCTGTGTCTGACAATGTACAATATCTTACATCATTTTAATCAGTGGGAGAAAGAAAAATGTGCCTGTCTGATACACTTCAGGTTAAAAAAAAAAATCATGGTGCTATTTTCAAGTTCTAAAGTATTATCCTCTTTACTTAAGTCCCAAGACCAGGTCCCCTAAAATCTCTTTCATGATCAGGCTTAAACCATTTGACACTGAGTCAGAATCCAACACAGACCAGACCTTGACAGAGCTGAGATGTTCCTGCAGAAATAATGATCATCTTAAGTGTTAAAGGCTGAGGATGTTTCAGCACTGATAGAACAAGTTAGCAAGGGCACAACTGGAATATGTTGACAAATAAACACCCCCCTCCCAGTTGCACCGTAGTACTTAAACCACGCATTTGGAAGGTGATCTAATCAAATTGTTTGTCCTTTATATTTAGCAAAACTACTTCCTCGTTCAACTTTGGATTATGCTGCTCTTAGCATCATTGTGTGACATAGTTGTGTGTGTGGATAATAAACATCAACAATCCCACTGAAAACTGACTAGAGTGCTATAGCCCTAATAGGTTTACAATGTGTACTTAAAAAAAATGGATTTATTCTATTTTAGGAAAGCATGTTCCAGGCCAGGGAGACTTTGAGAAGCTACACCCGTGCCATCAGACAAGCAGTGCAGTTCCTGAGGGACACCGAGGCCTCTCTGCTGCCACCGCAGGGCCCTGCCGGACCCTGTACCAAAAGGCTGGACGAGACCCAGGAGGCCTTGGCCACGCTGCAGCAGCAGTTCCAGGCCCACATGGACCAGCTCCAGAGCCACTTTGCTCCACATCCTTGCCTGTATCCTGAGAAGGTGGAGCAGCTCCAGGAGAACATTCTGAGCCAGCTCCTGGTGAGGGTGTCCACTCTCCAGGCAAAGGGACTAGTCCAGCTGGAGGGTCTCAGCAGGTACAACATAAAAGGCTGACCCTTAACTTCTAACTAAAGTCTTATAGTTTGGTAAAGTTTTTACACAGATCCCAGATCAGATTTCTTTATGACAGCGTTATACACACAGTCTCAATAGTAATAAGAATAATAGTAACGCTAATAATAACAAAGACAAGATCAGAATTTATTTTTTATCTAAAAAAAAAATTAATACAGTATATATTTTTTTTTAGAGAGAACACAGTGATAGTGATAAACAGTGAATGAACATTGACTTAACATGTTGATGAAACACATGACCTGATAGAGACTGAAAGTTCTACCATGGACATTAGACTAAACAGCAGACCTCTGCGTTCACATTGCTCTGTTCATGTGATTAGAAGCCGTTGCTTCTTCTTAATGACTTCATGTGTTTCAGGTGTGCGGAAAATTACAGAACTTACATAAGGTGCCAAGAGGAAATCCTTCAGACGGTGGAGAGGGCAGAGAGCAGCTTGTTACAGTTCATCTCTCAAAAAGTCGCCTCACTTGCTGACTGCACTGACCAGGAGGCGAAGCTCAGAGTACGTAACAGACTGTTTCTCCACAAGGTCAATTTCTCTGGGGCCTCATGTTCTGCTCATGTCAAAAAAAAAAGAGAGAGAGAACAGTTTGATATTCATCTCTGCTCCCTCACCGTTACATCTTCACTTCCACACAGGCTCTGTTGGAGGAGGTGGAGTCTCTGCCGAGGCACCTGGAGGAGCTGAGGGAGTGGTGCCTAGAGCAGAGCTGTCGTGGGAGCAGGGAGGCTGCCACGACCGACACCTGGAAACGGGTGTTGAGGCTGAGGCACTGCACGCAGGAGCTGGCGTTGCGCAGCGAAAAGAGGGTCGCAGAATGGAGGGATATCACCAGCAGCGTGAGTAGATGTAGATACAAGTTTGTTTGTTTTTTAAATCTCAAATTTAAAAAAAATGATGATAGTAATAATAATAATCATCTTTATTTTTAGAGCACTTTTGTAAACCCATGTAAAGCTTTACACAAGGCAACATCTTCAAAACAGAGAGATCATAAAAACTAATTCTGAGTAATAAGTACATAAGATAAATTACGGCGCCGGCAGCAGAGGGGCAGTCAATAAAAGGGGCAGTAAAATCAGGGAAAGCTCTCAGATAAAAGTATGGTTTAAGAAGAGATTTAAAAGAGGTCACGGATTCCTCTGACCTCATTTCCTCAGGCAGCTCGTTCCAGAGCTTGGTGGCTCTGACTGAGAGCGATCAGTCACCCCTGGTTTTTCAGCCACGTCTTGGGGACAGATTAAAGGATCCCGGGCTCCTATGCAACTAAGAGGACAGGTAAAGAGCTCGGAGAGAGGCCGTGAAGGGCTTTAATGAGAGCTTAAAATCAATTATAGAACATAATGGGAGGCTAAAATGGGCAGGATGTGGCCACTTCTCTTGGATCCTTTTAACTAACTTAACTAAGCATAAGTCCAGCCACATTTGATACAACATCATCTTTAATGTCAGTAGTGTCAGGGAGATGGCGTAAGAAACTAGAGCGATAGAAATCCCTCCACTGCAGCCCAGAAAACAGAACGCTACCCATCTTAAAAGGTGTGGGTTCCCTCTTCTCAGGTGGAGAAGGCCTTGGCCATCCTGGGGCAGGTTGAGGCAGAGCTCCCTGACAACTCCCAGGCGAAGGACTCCACTGAGGAGCTCCATGACCTGCTGCAGGCCTGGGAGCAGTACCGGGACCGGCTGGACTGCGAGCACCGCTCCCTGTCTGCGCTGGAGCTGCGTGCTGCTCGGCTGCTAGGTGTCCCCGCCCACCTGGAGCAGGCCCCTCCCACCCCGCTCTGTCAGCAGCTGCAGGGGATGCAGGCCCAGTACGGCAGGTGAGGCCCATAACTTTTCCTAGATCACTGTTGCTGCATTACCTGCCTCAAAATCTCATCCAAACAGTTGTCCAACTCCTGCTGGACAATTCAGGTATATGAAACTGATAACCATTAATAACAGGCTAACTGTCCCATGTGCCCCCACCCCCAAAAAAACTTTGTTTCCCTTGATTTTTTTGGTGGGGGGTTAGTAAACCATCATCTGCAAATGTCCCACAAATGCCTTTTTTTGAAGACATTTTTGTGAATTTTACGGGGAAACTCTTGTTTTTATTAATGTAGGAATGAACACCCTTCTACTTTTCTACTTTTGAAAACGGTAAGTGTGAGGCTTTAGACATGAAAAACTCAATCACCCACAATTCCTGTTACACAGAGATAAACAATCAGGAAAAAGTGGGTCGGACGTAGACTGCAGCGCTCTGGGGTTGTACTGGATTTAAATACATTTGCACTGACAGCGCTTGAACTGCTGTGAGGCTCTGTGCTTTCAGGTTGATGGTCGATGTTGTTCTCAGTTCAAACTCCTACTTCTATCGGTTCAAGGTAAGGGTCTGCTCATGTGTTTAACTACTGTTGTATATGTTTGTGTGTTTTCCCCAGCTTGAAGCAGAGGAGCAGGGAGGGCTTGGAGGCAGCCAAGATGGAGCTGGAGGAGAGGGAGAGGGTCCAGGAGGAGCTGCAGGGTGTTCGGGTTTGGCTGGATGCTGCAGAAGGACTCCTGATGGAGGTGGAGGAGAGCAACAACATGCAGGAGCTTCAGGTGCTTAAACTAGTGTTTATTAGAGTCACATCAGTAAGACTCCTCTGGAATCTGAGTGTTTTGGTTCCAAAAAGGGATAAATCAGCGGTTAAACGCTGAACTCTGCCATCATATATTTACACATTGCTGAATTCCAGCCTTTTTTACACCAAGGGACACATTTCCAGTCTTAAACATCCTTCACTGTTGATGCTCTCTGAGAGAGACCTCACAAGGATGCACAGAATCTCATTAATTTTCTGCCGCAGCACCAACTAATACCAGCGGTAGGATATTCAGCTTTCTTTCGGCAGTGCATTGAGTGACATCTTAACAAAACGCAACTGAACAAGTTCTCAAAAGTGGCTTGTTAATTGGTCAGATTTAACTTTTATTCTGTGTCTGGCGATTGCTGGCTCCTGCTCCATATTTCTGTTGTTCCATCAATAACTAGTAAAGTGTCGTCCATGTCTGACTGTCTGAGCTGTCATCATTTCCTAAAAACCACAGGTAACATGTGACTCCCTCATTTTTAAGCCCATAAGAAGGTTGAATTAAAAGAATAAATAAAATTTGTGCGATACAACCAACCATCCATGCATAATAGTTACAAGTGAGTTTTTCTCATTATGCAAGCAACTCTCTGAGACTTCTCGGGGACCTCTAGGTTTCTCCAGGTCCCACTCAGGGGAACTTCTGATTTAAACAGCTCAATACAGCCTTGCCGAGAGTCTGAGTTCGCCTCTCCCTCCTGGCCACCGGATTGTGAATAATGGGTCTAAAGAGACGGGACAGTTTCACCAACTGAACTGAGAACACAATGATGCCTCTGTGCTCACTGTAACATCGGCGCTATTTTTATAAACGGAACGTGAAACACACTTGTCTCAACGCTCAGATAGAAATCTCATGTGCAAAAACATCTCTACAACCACACGCTGAAAGCTATACGTTGCACACATTATGAGAGAAATTAGCAATATATAGTCTCAGTCTCAGGACAATTAGTGTGTTGAAGATTCTCATGATGCCCGGCTGGTGGCTCGCTTACAAATATTTAAAGTAATTGAAAGTTTTTATATTAGTTTGATCATTTAAAAAGCTTCTCAGGTCTGAAGATGTAAAGATTTTTAAGAGTCTGTTAACAGTGCAGCGCAAGCATCGGGTAAAACCTGAGACATCCATCCGTCAGCTTGGCCCCGGTCCCCAGGAGCCATTTGGTGTTTGGCGCTCACGTCTGTCAACGCACCAACCCAGAGAATCACTATGTCTTTTGTTCCCGAAGCCTGAGCAGGGGCCAGCATCTCCCCATCCACTTCAGGCTTCTCTCCTCTCTCCCTCTCTCTCTCTCACACCCCCCCCCCCACACACACACACACACACATTTCCCTCCCCCTTGGAGAGGGTCTGTGTCAATGAAAGCACTCCGACTGTCCCAACTCCCTTTCTTGTACCGGACACCTTTTGTTCACCGTTGTAAGTGGATCTTCCAGGTGGCCTTTGTAGCCCATATATACACACACACACACGCATACACACACACACATTTGTACTTCTACACTTGTGGGGACCCTTCACACATGTGCTTGGCTTCCAAAAATGTTTCCACTTTTCCAAATGGTCTCTGCTTTTCTGAAATGTTCTCACTATCCAAAATAGATTATTGTTCTCAATTTTATAAAAAATTACCCACCTTTAACAAACTTGTAAAGGATTTGCAAAACGAAACACCCTCACTTTTCAGAAATGTCCTCAGTCTCAAAAACACAAAATTTGTCCTCACAAAGATAGACATAGAAGGACACAAGTACACACACACACACACACGTGCACACATAATCACACACTTTTGCACCCACCGTGTCCCTCTCCCTCTCTCTCTCTCATACCAAGAAACTGTCTCCCTTCTCACACACACATATACACACACACACACACACACACACACAAAATATCACTCAGCTTCCCGTAGTGATAACAAGATGCACCTTCCCTCTACAGCAGAGCATTGGACGTATTGAGACTTAGGTAGTTTCATCTCTCCTGTGTTATTTCTCTCATTTTAACAGACTTTCTTCTAATGTAGGTTGTTTTTGTAAAGCAGAGTTTTGTTGAGGTGAATTCTCTCTATCTATTGTGGACCTGAAGGGCTTTGAAGAGTCAGGCTGTGTTTGGTGAAAGCAGGACAGCAGAGGGTGAGAGCCGACGGCTCAACAAAGCACTGAGAGCTTTCAAGGTTTATTTTTCAGAAAGATGGAGATGAGATCAATGTCTGTGTCCTCTTGTTCTGAAATATATTCCACTATTTTGCAGTTTCATAAAAAACTTACAGCTTCCTGATAAACTATTGCTGATGTTTCTTGCAGAAAAGTGATGTGTCACTATCGGTTGTTAATAATCTGATTACAAGCCTTTTTTTTTATTTTTGTTTTTCCCAGTGTTGAAAAACGAAGCTTATTTACCAGACTCTGTCTCCCCCCGCGGTTTCAGGAGGTCCACGGCCAGCTGTATACCCAGAAGGCTCGGCTGCAGCGCGTCATGGAGAGCCTGAAAATGAAGTACTCCGACATGTATTCGCTGGTCCCGGTCGAGGTCGAAGGCCAACTGCAGGAGGTCACACGGTCATTGCAGCAGGTTGAAGTGAAGGTGAACGAGACTTTGATTTTTAACACGAGAAAATTTATGGGAAACTTCGTAAAAGTCCAACAATTTACGGGGAAATTTTAAAGAGTCTAGATTCTGTGACACAAGTAGTGTCGTCATGGATTGGATTAGCACATTTCGGCCACAATTAAGATTCCACTTGTGGCTCCTGTATTCTAATTGGTAAAAGTCCGCATATAGAGAAATAGCTTTAAAAAAAAAAGATGAAAAGTCCACATTTCCTCAAATCCACCTGTATGTGATCTAACAAAAACTTTATGTTCTGGTCCTGCTCCAAATTCAGTTTTGGGGATGATTTAAAAAAAAAAAAAAAAAAAAAAAAGATTCAAATTTCACCATCTCCTCACTGAGCTATCTTTGGTGGATCGACAGAAGATAACATCACAATAAATATTCAAGCTAATGCGATTGCCCTCACCTCTCTAATTGCTCCCAGAGGGATTCTCCAGTTGTGAAAATCCTCTCCCTCCCTTCACTCTAAATCCTGGATACGCAATGTCACGTCCCTCTTTAAACTGAAAGAAAAAAAAAAAAAGAAGTTCCATAAGAGGTTCCTCTGATTGATCCTATTCTGGTTGGCAACCATTAACTGAGTATTTTGATTGGCTGCCTGCCAGTGAACTTCACAGTAGAGTTATACTCAGGTGGTTGGGGGTTCTTTGCTGTTTGTTTGCCCCCCAGCCCCTATTAAAGTAGATATCTATACAATCTATACCACCATACAGTCATACTATCAGTATCATACTGTTTCTTTTGGAAGGGGCCTGCAGGATGGGTTGCAAGTGTCCACTTCGGACCTACAAAAAAAAAATCTTCATGATATGGGGCACTTAATAATCTGCAAATTAAAGCAATTAATAATTTTTAAGGTTTTTAGACAAGACAAGGAGGATAATTAAATAATTTATTTGAAGAAATAAATGCTCAATATCACAAAAATTGCATTGTTTATTTAAAAACCCGTTTCCTACTGCAATTGCGGACGTGTTTGTCCCCGATCACTCCATCAGGTGGAGGAGGCCGTGGAGAGGAGCGGCCCCGTCCAAAGGCTGGGGGCAAAGCTGTCTAAGATCCAGGCTTGTCTGAGGTCAGTTCAGAAGAGACTGGAACAGAAGAGCCCCACTCTGGACGAGGCAAAGACCGATCAGAAGGTTGGTAGACGTGGAGGACACTTTGTCTCTTTTATTAACATTTACAGAAAACTGATTAAAAACAATGAAATGTGTAATAACTTATATAACAACTTATATATAATACATTTTGAGTAACTTATTAATAGTAGACCCAGGCTACTATTCATTCATACTCATATGAATAACATAATCCTGTCTGCCAGAGTAGTATTTTCAAGATTCATCATCTTGAATAGTTCTGTAAGTTTGTGATTTAACACTGTTTGTTTTGGCTGCATTTAAAAATTACGCATAAATATACTGAATGTAAATCCTGCTTGAAAATTTAAAAAGCTTTTCTAGGTGATGTATAAATTGGGATTTTTAAAAAAATTCAAAGTCTATATTTTATGGGTTGTTTCACGTCTGAGTAAATAAATCAGCAGTAAACCCTCATATATGCTTGTATCTGTCCCCAGTGGGTCTGGGACGAGCTGGATGCATGCCACTCGTGTCTGGCAGCGCTGGAGGTGGATATGCAGGACCTGGAGAGGCCCAAGGAGGCACTTGTCCTCATGGAGAGACTGTTGGAGGTCCAGCAGCTCCACTCCCAACTGGCCAAGGAGGCAGAGCAGAGGACCACCCTCCTCAGCAAGGTCGGAAAGACCTACGTCCCCATCCACCCTCTTTTGAAACTGCCAGCGTTTGTTACCCATCTAATTCCCTGCTTCTGATTTCTGAGGCATAATTAAATGTTGTGCCTCTAGATTTGGTTGGGGTCAAACAACAATAGGATATAATGACCTTTTTTATTGTTCCTATTGTAGATGTGAAATCGCCCAGCCCGGAACTGTGCGTTTGATTAATGTTTATACTGATACTGATCTTCTGTCATCACTGGTAAACAGCTAATGTATAAAACATTAGCTGTTATCACTGCTTTGCTCGCCAACACTTGTTAGGAGACAATTTGATATTAGGAAACACTCTTTCCTCTCTCAAGAATTGCTTCTGACTACAAAACATTTTGTTTACCCACATGTACAGTCAAGACCACTTTGTTGTGTTGCTGTGAATTGTGATTCCTGACCCCAAGTTACTGTGTAGCCTGATGTCTACCATGAACTTAATTCAGTGAAGCGCTCGAGTGTGCGTCAGAGCTCGTTCTGATAGTGTGCGTCAGTTCCCTGATCAAGGTTTTGACCTGAATACTGTTTGCATTTTTCTGCCCAGATTCAAACGTGGCTCCAGGAGCATCAGGAGATGATCAGCAGCTCCGAGAGCTGGATGGCAGAAGCGCAGTCGTGGCTCGCCGCCCCCTGCACCTACACCTCCGCTAAATGCCTGAGCAGCCATGTTCATGCTCTGCAGGTTGGCACGCCGTCATTTCAAAACTTCTCTTCTTTACACTGCTCTATACTATGATATTCCTTTCATTGCTACAGACTCTCAGGTTTATTATTTATCACATCCTGCAGAAGATGTGAAACCGTTTTAATGTTTCCAAACAAATCAAATACTTCCGAATGGATCTGTACTGAATGTCCACATGTTCCTCTCTTGTCTTGTGCTGCAGATGGTGCTGAACGACTCAGCGCAGATCCGGACCATGCTGCAGGGTTTCGGCTCGGTGGTGCAGGAGATGTCGCAGGTCTGTGACGTCACAACTCTCCAGGAACAGCTAACGGAAGCCGACGGCCGAGTGGCCAACGTCCAGGACAGCTTCACTGCTCCTCTGTCTCAACTGGAGCATGCCACTGCCGTGAGTCCTTGATTTTATTATTTTTATTTTTCCCTCTGCTCCAGGGAACAAATACATTGATTGATCTCTTGATTTCTAGGAGGTGGAGGCCATTGAGAGCGAGGTCAGGCTGATAGAAAACGATGTGGCTGAGATCAAGATTTTATTATCGTGTCCGGAGACTTTCCCCAGCCCCAGAGAGGAAAGTCTTAAGGTAGGACGAGGACAAGGACACGTCTCTTTCATCAGTATTTTACATCAAGACACAGCGATTCTGTTTGAGAAAAGACTAAAGTCGGAACTCTACCTGTTTGCAATACAAAAATACAAAGAATATATAGTATTGATTTTAATCATCATATTCTTTATCTGAATTCTCTTCTTATGTGCTCAGGTGGTCGAGCAGAGGATCCAGTCCATGAGGAGAACTGTAGCTGAGATCCAGAAGTGTCGACCAGGCCTTTGTCTCCCAGAGAAGGCTGACCAGACTCTGGCTGTCTTTAGGGTCGTGGACCAGCTCCAGACTCTGCTGTTGGAACTGGAGAAGGTCAGTCAGTCTGTCAGTCAATCGATCGATCAATCAATCAGTCAGTCCTGGACTACAGACTTGTCCTTCACTGAAGCTTTCTCTTTGCTCTTTTTGCAGAAAGTCCCAGCTATGTTCATTCAGCAGCCTCCAACTCCGATCCAGGCCAAAGCTCAGTCAGCCGAACAGGCTCCCTGTCAGCCTCAGCCCCTGAAATCATCTTCGGAGGAGGCTGAGGTTAGTTTCGGTCACCATCCAACCTTTGTTTTCTGCTTTGTTATCAGCTGGCTGTTTCATTTTAGTGATTAAAGTGGTTGAAGATGTTGTGGAGTTAAATATGAGTTTTTGAGGGGAAATATTGATTCAGAATTGATGTAGAATCCTATATTCCCAAGATTGTGTACAGATCCAAAGTCACCATGTTTAGAAGACTTTTTGTCTGATTAACAGGGGGAAGATACGGAGGAGGGCGAAATCAAAATAGTCCATGTCGAAGAGGATGTACTGACGAGATCTGGAGCCACACTGCAGACGGTGGAGCAGCCCTTGCCTGAGCAGAGGCAGTCGGGGACACCTGACAGGCCTCAGGTAAGGAAGCCAGGGGGCTGTCGTCCTCTGTTTTCTCACTGACGGGTTTGAACACTGAATAAAACAGAACTGATAAACACCGTGTTTTTACACACATAGACCTTCACTAAAACATGATTATGCTCACTGTTACTTCATGGATAAAAAACCTGTGTCTTGGCTATCAACTATCCACTACTAGCTACCATCTATAGCCCTGAGAGGTGGCTCTTAGGTTTGTTGTTTGCTTCTTTTTGGTAAATTTGAACAAAGTGAAGAGGTCCTGGTACTAAAATGCATGTACACCCACTCTTGCGTTTGTTACTAACAAATTATGTAAAATATTCCAAAGCAGCCGCATGTTTACACTAATTTTTTGCTTTTGTATAAGTGCAGGCACTGGGACACCAAACTACTGTTTAAGACATTGCTGTGCATTCATTGAATGTAAGGTATTTTCACATCAAAAAAACTTAAATAACTTAACTTTACATTTGAATTCTAGTGGAGATCTCAGAGCTTTAAAGATGCCAAATATGCCTGGCAGTGCAAAAATTGTATAAAATTATATTCAAGATGTGGAGAATATTTTAAATTGATGTGGTGTTGCTACTCTAAGAAAACCTGGTGTATTCAGTTTTAACACCCTTTTACTAGAGGCATCATAGCTAAGTGTCCCTAAATCAACTAGAACTCTAGTTCTTGTCTAGATACTAGAGACTGTCATAGTTTATGAGAAATGATGAAAGCATTGAATTAGATTTTTTTTAATTTGCAGTCTTTGAAGATAATTCCTTGATCTGCATTTTTCAAAAAATATTTTCTACTTTTTCCTTGGACCATAGCCATAAGTTTTCACCAAATTTAATTGAAATTAGTGGAAATGTTTTTGAAAATATCCTTGTAAATAAGGAACATAAACTTTATATTTAAAAGTTATAGAAGTTAAAAGCTAAAAAAGCTAAGAAAGACAGATCCTATGGCTGCTTTTAGTGCAAAAGTAAACACCAGCTCTCAGCAGCAGAAACACTGGTCAGTTTGCAGCTCAGTGTCCAAGATGCACATGTGACCGATACCCCACCAGCACCCCAAACCCCATCTCCTCTCTCCACCTATCCAACCCCCACCCCCGAACCCCACCTCCCCTCTGTGACCCTGTACATGAGCGTGTTTCCGTGTCAGCAGCGGGAGCATCAGGACGTGCTCTGGGCTGAAGCGGTCGGGCGGGAAAAAGACAGGGAGCAGCAGGGAGCTGAAGAAGGTGGAGGAGGTGTGTTGTGGTGGCTCTGGGAAGCTTTCCTGGGCTCTTCTCCGGAGGTAAAGAAGGTCGAGAGCCAATGTGGAAGAACTTTTCATCCGTTCTTCCCTCTCTTTTCTTCATCTCTTTTGGTCACCTCTTAAACCCCTCGGAGTTGCTTATTACCCAAGGTCCTATACTAAAAATGTAACAGGGAGAGATTTACCACACTGGATGCCCTAACGATTTCTAGAACAAATTATGGGAAAGTATTTGAAAGTTTTGTTGAATTGATGAGACACCCGAGACCAAATTACTCATCCTTATGTCATAAATCTCCTCAACCTAATAAACCCATTAAACCATTTGTAACAGCTGTGTGACTAACCTCTGACCTTCCTCTGACCTGGGTCTCTCAGAACTCCACTTTGTCTGCACCAAGTTCCTTCATCTTCCCCACCTCTACCACCAGCTCCCCACTCATCACATCAGATCCGTTCCTGATCCTTAATACATTCACTCTTATGTCACAGTGGTCTCAAATTATTTTATTTTTCAACCTCCATGCACCACACCAGTGTGTGGTGGATATTGTTTTTCCTCTAGAGGGCAGTATCAAACAGTGTTTGTATGTTTTGTGACGGCACTGTAGTGGAATGACTTCTGTAAACTCATAAAAGGTGTTTTTTCTTTCAGCAATTTAACATTTACACTTTTTTTGCATAGACTGTTTTAAATATTTGTTATTGTTGGTGTCAGGAACCTGTGGTTGTTGAAGAAGAGACCAAAGCTGCCACTGGACACAGCACTGGACAGACTGAAGAGGACGGACAGGTAACTTGACCCTCAGTGCAGTCAGACCTCATCACTGGCTCCTACTGAAACAACTGAAATGATGAATATTCAGCTTTTTTACGGGGAAAAGTCTTGGTGATATTCAATATTTCCATTGTGTCAACAAAAAGACCAAAACCAGCAATGAATTGATCCCAGTAACAAGTATCGACTGCTTATCCGAAGCCTGACATATCTGATAGATAGTGTCTCCAGTGTTGTCTAAAAACTATTAAAATACATCAATGGGCCACACTGTTGCACTCGTAATCAAGAACACACTGTATTTTATTTTCTGTCAATCCCAAATACACTGTACTGCTGATATAAATACTCGATAGAAACACACATCCACATCTGAAAATAGTCACCAACAATATATACTCCTGTTTGTTTGTTAATTTTGGACCCATTTTTTTAAGAATTGCTCCTTTAGTAGAAACAATTGAACTTAGGGAAAGTTGGAGAATACGCATTTTTGGTTTTAATCTTTTTTATTGGGTTTGTTGACATTAACAGATATATAGAACCTCAACTGTCATATCTTTTAATAAATCTCAGTTATAGGTTTTGGTGGATCTTCTGTTTCTAATTATCAATGTCTTACAGTATTGTGACTTAGGAATTTGAGCCAATACATGGGTTGTACTTTTCTTGAAAGCATTAGCTAATGGTGTAAAATGTAAGTGTAAAAGCACTTTACATTTCCATTTTACATTTATATTATTGATGTCAACATCTATAATATTTGCAGATCCTTTGATAAGAATGCAGAAGTACTGAAAACTGCCAAAAACAGCCATTGAATTTATTTTTACAATAAAGCCGATGTTATTAAGATAAACATAACAAAAAGATGTCTGTAACTTGATGTAACGTTCTTAAATTCCTTAACAGAGTGTATCAATAACTGTGTGACTCCTTCCCTCTCTGTATCCCTGTGGACTAAATGACCAGTGTATGTAACTGACTGACTGATCTTCTAACCCTGCTCATGTTTCTTCAGGATGTTGAGGGTCCCACTGACACCACAGGAGCAAGTTCACCTGAAGCTTTATCAAACCCCCCAGGCACAGTCAGAACTGGGTCCCTGTCTGAGAGCATGGTAAACACAGCCTCAACCGTAACCGTTCCCAAATCCAACAGTGGGTCCCAAAAGAAATGCGTAGTCTCCTAGATCTAGATCTAGAACTTGTTTAAGTAGAACTGTCCACCTCTCCTCACTCCAAGCCAAGGACTACTTCTAGATTTATGTGCAAAATCTCCAAACCATCCTTGCAACAAGCTGAGATTCCAAAGCTTCTCATAGAATAGACCTGTCATTTCTTCTCTGAAACCCTGGAGCTTCCAGTCTCTTCTAGAACCTACCTTAGAACTCACAGTGTGCACTAGAATCAAAGTCAGTCCTGCCATTCCTTCTAGAACCAAACCTAGAACACCAGTGTATTCTAGAACCTATTGTTGATCTTCAAACTTCGACTAGATCTAGCTTTATAGTGTTCTGTGTTTTGTCTCAACCAGCTGTAAGGTTCTTGAATTTTTCTAGAACCAAGGCTTCTACTAAAAAAAAAAAAGAAAGAAAGAAAACTTTTACTAGAACCAAATCTAGATAACCTACTTCCTCTACAACTGATGTAAGTTCTCCCAGAGGTTGAGGTACAATCTTTGAGATCCCATTATCTTCAAGAACTAAGCCTAGATTACAAGGTTTCTTGTAAAATTTTCGATTAAAAGAACTACCTCTTCCACAATACTGAAACTTCCAAATTCCTTTATACCAAAGCTGATGCCCCGATCTAGAACTCTATACTACTCTCAAACTATATGTAGAGCTCTTTGTTTTTTTCTGTACAGCAAAACCTTATGACTCTTCATGCCTTCTTGAGCCAAACCTAGAACATAAATTTCTTCTACACCCTTTTGGAGATCTACTGACTTTTTCTAGATTGCACCATAAAATGCCAGGAATCAGCTCTAGATTTCAAGGTTTCTACTTCATTCAAGACATTAAATCTCAAACCCAAATTCTTCTAGACTAAAATCTGTACCTCAAGCTTTTAAACACAAATCAAGTGCTCCATACCTCTTGAGCCCTTGACTCTTTTTCTAGAGGCATGCTTTTCTCCACAACCAAACCTCAGAACCTATTCTATAGCCGAACCTAGAGGAAAACACAAATTAATTCTTGAACTCATTCTATAGCTCCTAGCTCCTTCTAGACTGAACCTTAGAACCCCTTCTAGAATCAAGAATATTCCAGAACAAGACCTGGAACTCACTTTTTATATTTTCTAGAATCCCTGTTTAGTCTACAAACTCTGAACTTTTACCTTCTGCAAACAACTAGCTTAGAAAATGTATTCTCTTTGAACCAAGTCTAGAACCCCTGGCATGTTTTAGCACCAAGCCCAGAACTCTTCTCGAGTTCCGCTAGAAATGTCTGATTATAAACCCTCAGTGCATTTACATGGCAAAGAATTCCAGATATCGGCCTCCCCGGTTCAAAGCCGTGGATGTTTTGTTGGCATTGGAACTTTGGATTGTTTATCAGTGTTACTCGCTGCATTACTAAAACTAAGACAGAGGATAGGAATGAGTAGTTAAATCTGATGTGTGCCAAAGATGTATTATTCTAAGTTTACTTGTGTGTTTACATGAAGGATTACTGAGCTCACCCACCTTAAGGAGTAATTCTGCCAGTTTGGTGACAAGTGGAAACCACTGAGATGTGGTTTGAGATGACACAGCACATCATTGAGAGAAGTGGTGATGGTTACTTTTTTTTACCCGAAACTGACAGCAGACTGATGGTATTTAGCATGTGGGGTGGACGTTTTTTAACAGTCTGTAATAAGCTCTTGCATGAACCTCAATTCTGATGGTTTAATGTTTTTATAAAAGGCAGAAACAAAGTGTTTTCTTAGACATATTTTGTGAATCATGTTTTAAAGTGTATCATAGAGGGAATGATGATTTAAAAGAGATAAACTTCTTCATCTTTTCATTCACTATCTGAGCTCATTTACCCACAAATGCAGGGCATACCTGTTAAAATAAATCATGTTTGCCTGCTTTTATGCTTCTTATATTTGTATGGCCATAAGCTGAACCTGATAATAAATTGTTTACGGAGTTGATCGATCAACTGGGTAATTATTGCTTTGCTGCTCAGTCACTGCCTGACAACAGGAGTGTGTGGAGAGAGATTCCCGTTTAGTTATGGATCAGTGTAATCACTTTAACTTTCTAAATAAATAAATAAACCAAAGAATCCACCTTCATCAGATGATCATTGGCCATGAAAATGCACTGGTTTGACACGATTACTGATTAACATACTGCTGCTGGTGGGTGAAAACCTCCAAATTTAGCTTTACTTAAATAGAGCAATTGTATGTAAACAAGCAAAAAAAAAACAGTTACTTGCTTTTTTGCAAGATTTTAAAAGTTCCTTGACCATTTCAGCGATTTTTCAATATCAATCTAAGACGAAATAATAACACCTAAGAAGCTGACATTTTTGGAGATACGAAGTTTTCACCTGAAAGTAGCAATACTGAGATGTCTTACGTTATATGGCATGTACCTGTACCTGTACAATTGTTCCACTCTTGTCTTTCCGTTCTGTCCACATATCCAAACAGGAGCACAAATACGAATAAACCCACAACAGTGATCTACTCCTCCGTCTCTCTTTTTCTGTGTCAGGAGCTCGTGCAGGGTCAGAGGGGGCTTGCATGGAGGGGGGATGACAGCCAACCAGAGGGGCTGAAGACACACACAGTACATGCAGGCAGAGCACACACACACACACACACACACACACACATGCAAGGGACTCATGTACCAAAGATTTCAGAGCTGTAAGATCAGAAGGCGGTGAGAAGGATGGTGGTCAGTGGAGACCTCTCGAAAATCTGGAGGAGAGTCCTGCTAAAATCTAGAAGTCCTCCAGGAAAAAAAGCATCATCTGTAACCTACACACACACACACACACCTTCTCAACTCAGGCCTCAGAGCCTCAAGCCTCCCCCACCCCCACCTCCACATTCAGGCCCCAGATCAAAAGAATAGACCCAAATCGTCCTCGCTGCCCCAGTTTTAGCAGGACTCACGCACACATTCACACACACACACGCTACAAGCAGTGCTGCCGTCCTCCTCTTAACCTTCTAACAGAACTGGAGTGGATGCAGGGGGGGGGCCCAGTTACTCACCGGCGGATCGAGGCGACAAATCTTACTTGCCAGTCAGGGGAAAAAATAAAATAAATAAAACCCTCTGGTCGTCAGTTCACCGGTCGATGGGTTTTATGTTTGACCTGATGACCGGCCTTTGCAGTTTGATGTGTGTTTTTTTACGAGTTCACTCACACTCAAACCAATTGAATGCTGTATTGGTTTCATTTGCATTTACCTTTCATGCAGTTTTTTTTTTTGAGGGGGGGGGTTAAATGATATGTATTTAGAAATTGTGAATTTACATTCATAAGGAGTAACTTTTTATTCCCAAAATTAGTCATTAACAAGCTTGAGACACTCGTCAAATTTAACCTTAATTTCATAATCTGTCGCCTCAAATGAGTAAATTACGCTGTAAGATTGCTGAAATAATTCCCCTATTCAGCCCTATTTTGTCTCTCACACACTGACCATGGACCACCTGCCATTAGATACAGATTAACACTGAGATAATCTGAGTTTTGGCTGTTAAACATGTTTTGTAATTTTATAACAAGGGAGAGGGGCATTATATTAAGAGTGTGATTTAGTCTTTCAAAGGCACAAATGAGAGATTTAAAGGAACAACTCAAGCAATTTAAAGGTAGAAAATACTAAAGATGTGGATATCACTAATCTGAGGCAACCTTTTATAAAAAAAATATTCTTTGTTAATAAGTAGGAGGCTCCCTATATCCACATTAGGACCCATTGACAGGAAACCCTGGCGAGTGGTTGAGTCAGGTGATTAACCATGACATTTGAAGCCGGTCCGTTGACTCTTGGTTTTCACGTGCTGTCGAGGGCTGCGTCAAACTCTCAGTAGTTCCCGCGGCAGCTGCGCGCAGAGCGCCCGCTAATGTGGGGAAAAAACCCAGGCCTCTTGATGAGCGGTGACACATGCACAAAGTCATTTGTTCTAAAAAAAAAAATGGAAGCAGGGGGTTAGAACTTATGATAGAATAAGCTATCAGATGAGTGACAGCTACAAACTGCATTTACAGCTTCATGAGGAAGTAGCAAAGTGTGTGTATTCTGTGTTTAGTGCTTACTCAGCCCCCCCCCCCAAACTCTGGTTTCAGCCCCACCCCTGCAGCCTGAGGCCTCTTCTCTTTTCTCTGTCAGTCTCTCTCTCTCTCTCTCTCTCTCTCTCTCTCTCTCTCTCTCTCTCTCTCTCTCTCTTGCTCTTCCTCTTCCTGTGATAGAGTAGTCACTGTCACTGGGGCCGGGGCCACCGCTCCAGGGAGTGGTTCGGCCACAGGTGGGTGGAGCAGATGGGGGGGGGGGCTACTGAAAACTGTCAGCATGAGGAGGAAAATTTCAGTTCTCATGGTTGTTTGTTTCGATCAGCATTAGAGCTACAACCTGTCCAGGTGGAGTTTCCTTAAAGCTACAGTTCAGCTCTCAACTTCCAACCCTCCCTCTCCCTCTCTGCCCTCTCTACCTGTGACCCTGGAGCAGAGAGGCTCAGCCAGGTGTGCTGCGTCTGTGTCCCTGGGACCAGAGGTGCCCAGGCCCCCCCCCGAGTGCGAGGGTGTTCTCCATGTCTGCCTGGAGAGAGTCAGCCAGCTGGAGCTGTGGCTGCGGGAAGCCCGGGGAGGTCCGGTAGCCACCGGCACCGCCGGCTTGTCAAATGTGCAGGACAGCGTGGAGCGGCAGCTCCTCACCTGCCAGGTAGGCCACACCCACCGGGGGAGCAGGCCACTACCTTCAAGGTTAAAGTTATAAGTATAAGTTAGGTCCTGACTACACACTGAAATATAGTCACTGAAAATATCACTGCAATGAAAAGGAAGGAGTTTCACATAGACTTTTTTTTTTTAGTTAATTTTCAACTTTTTAAAATATTTTTTTCCTTTTTATTGTTTTTTGTTCTGCAGAACACATTCACTTCGTTTCTGATTATTAAGTTTGGGTTTTTCCGCCTCTCATCTAATTAGTACCTTGAATTTAACCAGTTGATTTTTTTAATCAGTATTTTTACTCATTGTTTTACATTTATCCCAGGAAGCCATTTTGTGATTTTAATGATTAATAAAATATGCAAAAACATGCAAATGTGCTGTTAAAGAAATAGGGAAAAAAAACTTCCTTTTTGAAACATGTTCAGCTTGATTTTAATATGCATAACTAGATTTGTTTAGAACCAGAAATAACACAATCACAGCTTTTTGAGCTGCTGCTGTTTAATTTAAAAACCTGGGAAATTTTATAAGCAATTATTCAAGACTAAATGTCTGCTTTTAAACTTTCATCACTTTTTTGGTCTCAAATTTTACTTTTAAAATAACTTTCAATTTTACTTTTGATCTGCTGAGTTAAACCTTCACTGTCAGGAAGGTTTGGGAAATGATCCTTTAGCTCACTGGTTCCCAGACTCAGCACAGGTTGAGCAGCTCAGAAACTTTTGTTTGAATCAATCAAAGGCCTTAAAAGGGTTAAAAATTCTGTTGATTCATTAGGGAAATTAAATCATAAGATAATAGGCAAAGTCTGCAAAACAATAAACATTATCTTGTTGCTTGTATCTCATCCAAGCAGGTTCAGCTTTTCCTTCAAACAGTTCATTCAGACTTAAACTGGACTTAAAGGACAGTGACACTGGTTCGAAATCATGGCTTTTAAGAACCGAGAGGTTAATCTAGCTTTTTGTTCTGAGCTTCATCTTCACCTTCTTCACCTCGCTTCTCCTCCTTGGTGTGCAGTAGGCACCTACTAATAACTACGGTTGCAGACAGACTTAAAAAAACAGGGGTCGAGGATATTTTCTGGAAGCTCGGAGGTTTGAGTTTCCCTCCAGCGTTGGTGTGTTCAAGTCTCGTACGTGATGTAAGAACTTCAGACACATGTAGATCCATGCAGGAATAATAGACCCAGATGTGTCCCGGTCTTAGTTCATCACCCAGGAAAGTTAAGGACATGTCTGCCTGTGAGTGTGTGTGTGTGTGTGTGTGTGTGTGTGTGTGTGTGTGTGTGTGTGTGTGTGTGTGTGTGTGTGTGTGTGTGTGTGTGTGTGTGTGTGTGTGTGTGTGTGTGTGTGTGTGTGTGTGTGTGTGTGTGTGTGTGTGTGTGTGTGTGTGTGTGTGTGTGTGTGTGTGAGAGTGTGTGTGTGTGTGTGTGTGTGTGTGTGTGTGTGTGTGTGAGAGTGTGTGTGTGTGTGTGTGTGTGTGTGTGTGTGTACACACTGACACAGACAGACCTGTCTGTCGGGTAGCGTCCTGCAGCAGCTGGAAGTTATAGATATGAGTCACCTGTCTGCTTATACTGCCTCAGCGCTGATACAGACAATAAAGCCGACAGTGTCAGCACTAATGGCTTTAAACAAAATGTTCATATTTACATATCCGGTGTGTATTTGTTTACTTAATGCACAGTTCGTTCTGCTGTGGACAAACAACCAAACTCACTATCAAGGTTAAAAGACAGTCAAAATAAAATAAAAGAAAAAGAAAAAAAAAAACTTGTGCGACTGTGTTGAAAACACATACACATTACATATGTTGAGTCCTAACCCACAGTCAGATCTTACGCCAATGTTTAACACCTGGCCAATCAGAGCTTCAGCTGCTGCTCGCTGGGTTGGGTCATCAGGCCGTTTTAAGGTGGCAACACTTTGATTTTAAGATGGATAATGAGAGGGACACAAGTAAATATAATAACAAATATCAAAATTTAAAAACCATTTCAAACCATTTTTAAATGTTCTGTTTCTTGCTTAATATTAATATAGTTAAAAAGATTGGTTATGGAATTTTTGACACATTCTATAATTCTTTAACAATTTACCACAATCTATCTTGTGCACTTTTTGTTTTTTGTGCTCTCTGCCAAATATTTTTAATGTTTTTCTGCTTTTTCGTCTGTTTTTCATCTAGATCTTTTATGGACATAAACTCTCCTTACTGATTGCAGTACAGTGTTATCATGATGTTGTTTTCTTATTCTCAGGGCAGGGCATTCTCGGATCAGTCATGTTGAGTTAATGGGCTCACCAACCGTTTCCTGATCTGATATTATTACCTCTGAACTTTGCTTGAATACTAGCAGATAAAGGACTGGCCATTAAAACCAGGGCAGAAGGTGAAAGTGAAAAGAAGATCCCCATGGTAACATTAACCCATAGAGGTTTTATTCAGACATCAAAATTTTCAAAGTTGCAACCGTCATCTCAGAAAACAAATGAGCTGCAGAGGTTCCGGTTTAATAAACACCGGATGCTTCCGCCGCTGGTGTGTTTGCATTGAGGGTGCTGCACGGCTGCAGACAGACGTGGCAGACAAACCGGCAAAGTTCAGGAAGTCAGCAATTACCAAGTCTCTGCCCAGCTCACTATAATATGTTGCAGCTAGTTCCAAACTTTCATACTCATGTAATAGTTTTTAAGATTATATTTAGCTTTAGCTATTACATGAATTTCACAATGTGACTTTACAGTCAACAATGCAATATTCAGGGAGCAGCATCCATCATATCATAGGTATAGAGAAATCTCTTTTAGGGGGTCAAAATTATGTAAACACATATGATTGTGATAAAAAAAAAAATTCTAATTTCTTCGATTTTTAATTCCCCCAAATCCGTTGAATGACCATTTGCTGCTTTAAACTCTTTAGACAATTTCTAAAATGCACCTATTGTTATCAAGCTCATGTCTTTTCAGAGTCCTTGAAATGTTTATATCTGGCATATGCAAGATTTTTACCCAGCAACATTTTTATTTTATCTCCTTTTGGGCTCAATGTAAAATTTTTCAAAATAAATTTGCAAAGTAACTTTTGGATAAATATAGTTAAATAAAACTTGAGGAAAAGTAGAATCTCTCAAAAAATGTAACGAGTACAAACACTTCAGAAATATCCTTAAAGGTTCAGTGCTTTAGTAGATATACTTAGTTATACTTAGTTACCAGAGCCTCCATTAAAGTTTCAGAGGCTAAACATGTCCCATGGTCACAATTTGCATTTCAGAGAAGCTTCTGAATAATCAAAGACATTTGAAACATTTTGGATAAAATGTATTTGCATAAGAGTAACATCTTAAGACAAAGCACACAAGGAATTTAGGTTTTAGCTAAAATAGCACTGAAAGGAGCAGAAGTGGAAGTGAAAGTGCTAAAAAGCAGCTGAAGACTTGACCAAAGTGGAAGAAGCTAACAAGACTTGAAGAATTAGCACTGAAAGAAGTTAAAGAGTGAGTGGAAGCATGAGCACTGAAAGGAGCTCAGGAGCCATTAACTGTGGGTGATAAAAGAAATTGAAGAGATAGTTGAAGGGTAAGTAAGTTGAAATGACAATTTGAGTGTAAGCACTGAAAGGAGTTGAAGAGTGAGAACTGAAATTTTTTTTTTGATATGTCAGTGGCAGAAAATTGCTGGGAGTTGAAATGTTAGTTGAAGACTACCAAGTGAAAGGAGCTGAAGCGTGTTGGAGGAAGCGACAGTCCTGAAAGGGGTTGAAGAGTTGATCAAAATACAAACCCTGAGAGGAGTCAAAGTTTAAAAGTGTGAACGTGAAGCATTTGCACTGAAAGGAGTTGAAGCATAAGTGGTAAAACAGCTGATAGGAGTTAAGGAATTAGTCCAAGCGCTGAGTTGAGCTGAAGTGCCAGCATATTAGCCCTCAGCGGAGAGTAATGAATGAAAACACTAATTAATATTTTTATCTTGACGTTCAGGAGATGTTCCTGGAGATCAAGCAGAAGGTGGCAATCCTGACGTCGCTGAGCCAGGGTCCCGACCCCCCCCAGGAGCAGCAGCAGCAGCAGCAGCAGCAGCGGCAGGACGAGCCGGGAGCTGCGAGGTCCCACCAGGAGGCGGCCAAGCTGCTCTCCTCCAAACTGGAGCTCCTCAAGGCCAAACTTGTCTCCTTCCAGCAGCTGCTACAGGGCAGACAGGGGAAAGAGAGGACGGTCAGCCACCAGCCCACAGGACAGGACAGGTACGTGTGATTAAAATAAAAAAAAAAAAATAATAAATAACAAACACAGGTTGGTTTAAAAAAACAACACAAATGCAGCTGAAAGTGGAAGTCGTCTGGCTGGTCTGGAGGAAGGAAGAGTTTTTATTTTTTAATTTTTTTTTTTTTTTTTTTTTTTTTTTTTTTATTTTCATTTTTCTCCAGTTCTATTATTTTTTTCATTTTCTTTCATTTTTTTTTTTTTGAAATTTTTTTGAAAAAAAAAAAGCAGAAAGAAAGTGATTTGAACTATGTAAGAAATTTTTATGGGAATACAAATATTTATTGTCTGGTTAGTAATTTTTAAAAAATAAAACAATGAACTAGGTCATCTTTCACACAAAAAGTAAAGTTAAAATTCCTCTGCTCCACTTGATGTATTAAACTTTTTCTCCGTTCCTTCCTTATCAAAAACTTGATGTAATATAGTTTGCAGGTTAATAAAAAAGTTGAAGCCGGTGTTTCTGCTGCCGACAGCGGAGCAGACAAGCGACATGTGGCAGAGTCGCTCCCTGATAATTATTAACAGGTCTTCAAATAATACGTTACAGGCTCAGCAGCACCCGTTAGCACAGAGGCAGGTCTGTTTAGTTTCATTAGAACGGGGGCGAAGCAAAACTGTTTGAAAGCAAAACTGTGTGAAAATCGCATTGAAGTCCTCAGAAAGCAAAACTTGGGTCAAGATGCATTTTCTTCAAATCTGAGCACTGAGCTTTAAAAACATTTTCCTTTTAAAGCTGTTTTTTGAATATATAATCGGGACCAAAAACCACAAATGTTATAATACAAACTCATGATTAGACGTTTTTAATCTGATAACAAGCATAACAGGTCTGTTGATCCAGGTGCTGATCAAGTTATTGACTATGAACTGTTAATCAGTCAACAATTTCCACAAACTTTCTACCTTAAATGCTTTATACTCTCTACTTTATCAATTTTTGGTTTTAATTTAGAGAAAATGACGACTACACCTTTTTTTCATTTTCTTCCTCCCCAGGGTGTCTCCCCTTCATCTCCTCCCCCTCCTCCTCCTCCTCGTAAGTCGGCACCTCAGGCGGAGCGCCCCCCTGAGCCCAGGCTGAAGCGCAGCAGCAGCGTTCAGGAGATCTTTGCCTCCCCGAGGAACAAACTCCTCAGGCAGAGCAGCCTGCAGCAGCAGAAGGTACAGGAGGCGTGAAGGTTCGACCCGTAGGGGTAACGGCGTTCTTCTGAGACAACGGTCGGCGTCAGTTTATGACATTCACATTCAAGTATCTGAAATTAGACAGTTTTTTGATCTGTTTTAAGCCTTTAGGCTGTCATGGGACGGTAAACCTATAGAAAACTCTGGAATAGAACCTCACACCAGCTTTCACTGACAATTTCGCTGTAGCTGTAATGCTTTCATTCCGGAGGTAGAATATCATTCTCAGTGTATAAAAAGCACAGCAGTACATTGATTTTTTTCAGTGATATTCGGATGGTAGTAGGTTGTGTTTCTTTTTCACATTCACCGTCCAGATGTGTCCCTCTGAAATTTCGAACCAGCAACTCAATTCAAATGCATCAGCAATTCAGTGTAGCAGAGCGAAAATCCAAACCTTTCCATCTGTTCTATTGAGACATCAAGTCACAGCAAACTATATCTGTTAGGAGACATTAAAAACATTAATACAGATGTATATAATGCTCATGAGCCTTGTTGTTGTTTTTGTTGTTGTGCAGGAGCTGGAGCAGGAGCTGATGGAACAGAGGGGACTGACCCAGGCCATCGCCCATCAGGGCAGCAGAGCCAGACTCCACAGCCCAGAGTCAGAGGACCATGGCCCGCTGTCACCACGGTATTTAATGATATACAATGAATGATACACATACATGGTATTTAATATATATATTGTGAAGATTATATATGTGCCTCATTTAACTTTCATTTTTATTTTATTTTACTGTCATTATTTAAGTCTATTTTCCCCAATTTTATTTTCTCTGTAAAATAGCAAATCTCCATTTTTAAAAAGTCATTATCATTTTAAAACATCATGAGGTCATGTTGTTGTGTTGACCTTTGACCCAGGAGGGGGGGGCACGCCCTGCATGAACCACAACATCCCCCAGTTTGACTTCAACTGAGGACTCTTGTTGTCTTTCCTCATCTCGCTCTACCTTTGTTTTCCTATTATTCTTCCAGTGACTAAAAATTTAAAACACCTCCCGAGAAAAAAAAAAGGCTGCCAGCATCTTGATTCATGGCAGAAAGGGGCAGAAAGATTCACTAGAGTTGAGAAAAATACCGCTGAATTCTTGAAAAACTCATCATCTTGCTTTTAACAGCTGAGCATTTTATTAGGAATACGAGACTAAAACTGGGTCTCTTTGCTCTGAAAACAACATCAGGTCTTCGTTGCCTTGATCCCACCAGATATTGGAAACTTTCCTCTGAGGTTCTGGTTCCATGTCGACGTGATCAATCACATCATTTCTACAGGTTTATCAGCTGAACATTCATGCTGCCTGGCTCCTGTTCTACTAAGTCCCAAAGATGGTCAACTGGATCCAGATCTGATGACTGTTGTGGGGGGGGGCTGGCTGCAGTTCACTGAGCTCGACATCATATTCGTGAAACCAGTATCAGACGACGTTTGCCTTGTGACATGGAGCATCATTCACTTCAATTACTTCAATTCACTTCACTTCACTTCACTTCAATTCAATTCAATTCACTTCTATGCGGCCACATCATAACAGACGTTAAATCAGGGCACTCCTCATATAGAGCAAGTCTAGACCAGACTCTTTGTAGTTATTATTCGCAGAGACCCAATGATTCCTTCATGAGCAAGAAACCTGGCGACTGTGGCAACGAAAAACTGCCTTTAACAGGTTGAAACACTGGACAGAACCTGGCTCGAGAGAGGGAGAGTAAGAGGGAGAGAGAGACAGACAGAAAGGTTGGAGGGCAGGAGAGAGGAGAGTGAGCATAGTAAAATACCACATAGGTACCGCATAAAGATGTATGATAATAAGAAGACTAATAATAAAAGTATAAACCATGTAGGTGGTCTGCAGTCTCGGATCCAGACTCTACAGCAACAGAGCCAGAAAAAAGCCCCTCTGGTGCTGATGATTCTCTTGTCAACAAGCCGTTTCTGTCGGCAGAGCTGCTGCTCACTGCATTTTGTTTCTTTTTATTGTCTTTGGCTCCACTCTGAGTAAAAGCTTTAGAAACCAGGTGAAAATCCCAGGAAGTCAAAAGTCACCACTCTGATGTTTGACATTAACTGAAGCTCCTGACCCGCATCTGCAGGAGTTTTATGCTTTGTGCTGATTGGATAATTGCACCAATAAGCAGGTGCCCAGGTGTTCCCTGATAAGGTGCTCTGTAGGTCTATATGTGCAACAAATTTATATATTTCAGTGACGTGAGGATTTGGATTCAAAAAAAGAGCATGAGGGAAAGAAAGATGAAGCGTTAATTTCCAGCCTCTCCTCTCGCTGCAGGTCGCCTCCTGCTGGGGCTGATGGGGAGGACGACTCGGTGCAGAAGAAGTGGGAACGCCTCCACAGCCGGCTGCTGTCTATGGAGGAGAGCTGGCTGCTTCCCCACTCTGAGGTAAGGCCTCCATCCTGACGGCCCAAGTGCTTGATTATCGCTTTTTCAAATACAGGGAAAAAAGAAAAGAAAAGAAAAATTGGAGTTCTTGCTGCGCTTGATTATCACATCCTCTGAATAGAGGCCACTTTGTTGTCCCTCCGGCCATTATGGGAACTCCCACAGGGCTTGATAAGAGTTGTGCGTGTCTCCGACTCTTCCTCCAGCTTTATTTCCTCCTTTATTTCTATGCCCCCCCCCCCAAATCTACACGACTTTCCCTCTCTCTGAAGGTGATAGACTCATCTGCAGGGAGCAGCGATGGAACAGCGGGATGTATGATTGGCACACAAAACCTGAAAGAGCTTCAAGCCCTGATCAGCCGCCTGAGGGAGCTGGGGGATGCGGCCGCGGCGTTTTCTAGTGAGGTGAGGGAGGGGGGTATTACGTATCACGGCTGTTTATCACAGAATCTATAGGTTGTGACATGTGACCCCTGGAGGGTTTCATTGTCATGACCAGTAGTCCAGATCCAGGAATTTTGGAGTCCTCCAAAAAGTCACAAGATCAAACTGAGGGGTTTCTAGATGATTAGCCCCCTTCAATTCATATTCCTTAAGGTTTGGTCACATCACACAGAGTTTTTGACTCAGTTAAAGGCTGATTTTTATTTTGCCTCAGCCATTAAATGTAATTAAACTCATATACCACTTAATGAAGTAATCGGAAAGAGTGAGAGAGTGAACAGCTGAACCTTGAGAGGAAACATGTCTCAGTTTCCTAAAAGGATCTCGGTTCGACTTTCTGCCCTGACCCCAGGCATCCTCGGCGGACGCATCCTGCCAGATGCTGGACGAGGGCTTGTTCCATGCGCTGCACGGAGCCTCCCTGTCCCTGTCCTCCGTCGGAGACCTGCTGCGCCCGCCGCCTAGGAAGGCACACAAAGAAGAGGAGGAGGCTCAGCTGAGGCTGCTGGAGCTGCAGGTTAGACCCCTCACTGCAACGTGGCCCGGCTACTTTAGTCTCTTCGAAAAATGAAGGAAAACACGTTGAAATTAAATGTCATTAAAAAACAAGTCATGGGACAAACCTGATGTTAAGTCATGATAATTAGTATCTGTATCATTTATCATGTTATCATCCATCATCTTATTCAGCTTCTGCCGAAACTTCTGCTTGGTATGACGCGCCTTCTTCTACCCATCAACCATAAACCATCAATACCCGTGGGGTTTTTATTTATTTGTCCAGGTTATGTTCATACCCCAGGAAAGAAAAAGTGAATAGGTTTATCCTACAATGTTAATTTTCTCTGTGTTATATTATTGAAAACTGAATAACTTTTGTCAAGTTCTTTGGACAAAAGAAAAAGCAATTGGAGGATGTCACATTCTGATTCTGGGAATCTGTGATAGAGCTTTACTAGTTTTACAGACCAAACAATTAATTGGAAATATAGTTTATGGATAAAACAATTATATAAGTAATTAGTTAGCATCCAAAATGTACGAAACATTTCGAAATGAACTACTTAGTGCCACCTAAACTTCTGTCCAAAAAGAAAAACTAAAAATGTTTGAAAAAAATCTCAGACTTGTAGAGGTCCAATAAATATCCTCTACACAAAATAATGTAATTTTTTACCATTTTACTGGAACTCAGTATGAATCTTTGCTCCCCTGAATGTTATCCTCTTCAGCCTCAGAGTCTGTCTGCAGAGCTGGAAGCCCTCGGCACCGAGCTGGCCGTGCAAGGGTCAAGGGTCGCCGGTGTGCTGGGGTCGGAGTGGGGCCGGCGGTGTGTGGACGCCCTGAGCAGGGTCCTTGCTGTGGTCCGGGCCGCCCTGACCGGCCGAGAGAGGCAGCTCAGGGACCTGCAGGAGGAGATCGCAAAGCAGCGGGTCAGAGTTCATCGCTGACTCTAGTTCAGCCGCACAAACAGGGACAATAACAAATGAGATAATTAAATTAGTTGATGTTTAATCTAATTTTTATATTTATCTTTTTACCGTATTAATGTTGGTGATCTGTGTGGGTTACCCCACTGTCTTTTCTCGCTAATTAATTCACTTCCTACCTTATACCCATATTACCTGATCTAACTTACTCACCTGAAGCCTTAAAATGGACATAACCTTTTCCTGCTCATTCAAAATAAAAGCCTCTGCTTTTTTGCACACGGTCGACAAAACGGTCTTGTTCGTCTAACCCACCAGAGACCCCTGAACGAGCTGCATGTGGCCCTCGCCTCTAACCGGTCGACCGTCTGGCGAATAATTAACAGGCTCGGTGGAACGCGGGGCCTTGACAGGCAGCTGCAGGTACTGTTACCATGGAGATGTTAATGTAAATGCACAAACGCTGTAAACAACCAGTGACTGCAGTGAGATGTTAGGCGCAGGCCTTCCACATTAATACTCGATAAAAAAGGCAACAGATTATAGAAACAGATGAGATGATGAGAAATGACAGATTCATTGCAAATCTGTGTCCCACCCATCTCTGTCTTCACTGACAAAGCTCAGGGTAAGCTCATGAAAGGTCAAAGCTCAGGCAAATCAACCACCTTGCTGCGTTTTCTAGAGTAGGGCGAGTCAGTTAGCTGGTTAAAGTTTAACTAGCTTGAGTTATTAGTTGCCAAAACCATATATCAGAGAACAGAGTGAAGTGGTTATAATCTTAGGAAAAATAGAAATGATTTACTGAAGTTTTACACTATTTTGTAGATCATTTTTGTGAATATGATATTTATTGACAGAAGCTGCTGATTTATTTACTGTAACTTCAGGCATCAGGCTGATGATGATGCTAAAAGACCAAGGAGTAGCCAGAGACCTGGCAAAGTAGATGTGTCCAGGGGAATCATTTCTAATGTTTTTAACACTTTGTTGGTGAAATATATAAAGTTTTTATAGATTCTGAGTGTGCTTGTGTTTAATCTCCAGGCTGTGACCCAGATTCAGGAGTCTCTGCAGCAGCAGGTGGAGCGGGTGGACTCTCTGCTGGAGGAGGCCGACCGGCGCAACCTTCCCACCTCACTCATCCACCAGGCTGTTCAGCCGCAGGTACGCCAGCCGTACCGTTTCATCCCTGGGTAGGTACGGCTAAATCAGAGACGTCCTAAGAGTGTCCTTCCTTTGCATGTGCAGGAAGAGCTGGAGGCGTCCCTGGGCGGCGTCGGCTCCCGCCGCGAGGAGCTGAGGAGCGGCGTTGAGCTGCAGCAGCGGCACGAGCAGCTGGTCCATGGCCTCGGGGAGCTGCTCGCACTGGGCTCCGAGCGCCTCATGTGCCGGCCGGACGCCAAGCTCCAGAGCAGAGCTGAGCACCAGCAGAGGCTTGGCGCTCACACGGTCAGTCTGTGGGGGAGGGAGAAAGTTCAGAGTAGTTCGAGGTAGTGTGGAGTGTTTTTCTATCCTAAAATAAGCTTTAAAATATCTTCAACATCATGTCCTGCTCCTATCATCAGAGGTTCTTCCAGCTACTGGGCCGTCATTCCAGGACCCTGCAGTACCTGACCAGGAGACTCCCCGAGGGTGTCCTCCAGAGGTGGGACAGTACAGTGATGGGCCTGCGGGAGGAGGTGACGCAACAGCAGCAGCTCGCACTGGAGAGAGGAGTCAGGATGCAGGAAATGTTACAGGTAGCCACCCCCCCCCCACCCTGGGGGAATAAAAGTTGACTGACAGAGGTGTGTTTGACCTATTTGACGAGAGCCAAAAAGACGGTGAAAAGCACTGATCTTAACGGCGGAGGTCCTCCGTCCATCATCGTTTCTCTGCCTTGTCTCAGGTGTGGTCACAGTGGGAGGAGGACGCTGCCTGGGCCGACGCCCTGCTGCGAGAAACCGAGGCTTCATTTTCCGGCATGCACAAGGAGGACAAATCTGAGGAGCAGACATCAGAGGAGTCCTCAGTCTGTCAGGTAAATTTTTTTTTTCATTGATACACGTGTTCTTTCCCAGGGACGGGGGGGGGGATTCTGATTCACCAACAAGCAGCTGGACCCTGAGGACATGGTGCGCTTTGCAATTTCCCACTCCGCTCATTTGGGTGAAGCCTCCGCGCTCTACTTTATGCATCGCACTCAGAACCCTAATTCGCTCAATTATACGCAAAAGCGGATTGGTTGTTTTCAATAGGGGCACACGATGTTCCTGGGCCTTGATGTGAGCTATTATCATGCAGTCATGCATGGTCCTCCAACCAGAATACATTTTGGCTCATAGTCCCCCTTGTCCCTCTCTGGGAATTGGAAATGTGTCTCTTATTCCTCAGAGGCAGACATAGCGTCGACGCTCATCTGGTTGTCAACAAAGTGTGTGTGTGTGTGTGTGTGTGTGTGTGTGTGTGTCCACCATATTGAACCTTTTCCCTATACTCTGACTTAGACTTAAAACTCATTTAAGGAGAATTAAAGCCCCTTTATTTAAATTAAACAAACTTTTAGCAGAGGAGGCAAAAATTCTGCAAATCTTTCACGTCACCTTTGATGCTGCATTCAAGCACCATCGACCGCACACACACACAGTCCTAGCCCTGCTGCTGACTCTGAAGTGAGACCAGATAAACAGTCTGAATTGGCTTATTTTGTTGTGTATTATGTGAAACCAGATACAAACCAGCATTTTACTTTAAAGCTCCTATAAAATGAGATAAACCATTTGTATCGGTCATATTATCAGATTTTATTTTGATGTATTTGCCTTTGGTGGTGCCACAGTTCGTCAAAAATTGCTGGTGTCTCAGAATCAAAGTCAGAATTAAAGGTCGGAGGCTGACGTGGACGGGTTTTTTTTCACTTGGCTACTTGTGATTTTTTGGATTAAACTCAAAGTGCAGCTCAGGCTGAGGGAGGCTAAGCTGAGCCTGACAACACTGTCCTGAGCCTGATAGGCTGAGCCTGACAGGTTTTAAAACACCGTCACCTTGGAAATGTGTGATCTGCGACAGATTTTTTTTTTTTTTTTTTTTATGATTATGAGGTGACTCCTGGTTTAGTGTCACTAACCCCTGCGTCCGTCGATTCAGAGGCTCGGAGAAGTCCTGCAGGAGAACGAGGCGCGGCTTGGGCGGATGCTGGAGGCGGGGCTATGGCTACAGGCGGCGGGCTGCGGTGGGGCGGGCATGGCTGCCGGCTCTCTGGAGGCTCGCTGGACGGCTCTGCGCAAGAGGGTGGAGGATGAACGTAACAGCTCCAAGAAAGAAAGGAAAGTTAGGAGCAGGTAAGGAGAGAAGAGTGGAGATCAAAGTCAGATTGTGTCCCAGTTCAGATTCTAAAAGTTTAGTCGTATGTGTTAAAAAGTATAAAATATTTTGGATGTGTACAGTTTTAACATATATTTCTTACTGTTATTTACATTTTGGAATAAAATCCTTCCCTATATTGTCCCCTTCCATTCCTTTCTTTCTTTCTTTAAAAGAGTGGTTACCCATGTGATGAAAACATAATAAAAGTTATTGTTAATAATAAAACATACATACTGCAAGGGATAAACAAGTATGTAGACCCCTAAGTCATAAAGTCATATCTGAGATTTTTTTATAAACAGGTTTTGCCTTAAACAAAACTACGTCCTTTTAGACGCCAACGTCTTCTAGCAGATGTTTCCGTCTTTCTAACATTTTGCCGTCTGCTGTAACTAACAGGTTCCTGCGTGACTCTGCTGTCCTGGCCGACTGGATGCAAGGCGCCAGAGAGCTGATAAATCGGTGGAGTGAGTTCGCTGTCCTGGCGGACGATGAGACGGACGATGAGACGGACGATGAGGCGGACGCTGAGCGGTGGCGTGGACTTTACCTACAGTGTGTGGTGAGCAGGAGCTGGAGTAGCTCATGGGCGTTGCTGTAAAAAAACCCACACAGATTCACAAACAAATGCAAGTTTTAATTAAAATATTAATAAGTAATTTTATAAGTAGCCACATCTGTTCTTGCCAATGGTTTTTATTCATTTATTTATTTCATTTTGAAAATAGTGACACCAGCCTGATGAAAATCATGTTAATGATAAAGAAAAAAAGAAGGTCCTTAACATCAGACAGATGTAGAGAAAGTGGTTTAGATGTCAACAGACTTAGAAACTGGTCTGGGGTGAGGACCTCTGGACTCCAGATGTTTTGGCACCGGGTTGGTTCATCTCCAAGCAGATGTGGGCGAGAACATAATGACACGGTTTTAACTCAGGCTCTGACCAAAGAGGTGGGGGCCAGGTCCGAGCTGAAGATGGCGGTGATTGGCGCCGGCTCCTGGCTGGTCCAGATTGGGGAGGCCCATAAGCACTCGGACAGGAACCTGGAAGACCAAGGGACCTCGACGCCTTCGGACCTGCATCCCTGCTCCGTCCCATCCAGGCTCAGGCAGATAGAGGTGGACTGGTCTGGTCTGGTGGCCGACCTCCCCGTCGTGCAGCAGGCTCTGCATAAGGTGAGCGGTGTCCCCAGTGTGACTGAAGTTCTAATAGAAACAAAATAGATTTCATCACCTTTTTAAAAAAATGTCCTTAATCTTTATTGACCTTGTTTATTGTTTCATAAATTTTCTTTAAATATTTTACCATTATTTTCACGTTTGTAGTTTTTTTTGCTGTACTTCGTTAATGTGCAAATCGAGGTGCTAAAAAGCCAAAGTCGCGAAAATTCTAAAAACTGAACCAGACTACAAAGATCTGGAGCCGGTTTCTCCGGCTGCACTGAACACGATAATAATGACGAACACACAGTTTTCTCCCCGTCAGAGTTTACCTGAACCCAGCCCCTCCCACCCCCCCACCCACATACACAGTCAAGTCTTCCTGTCACCAATTAGCCTTAAACATCCCCACTGTGCAGCACAACGCCATCCTGAGGGCTCTTGTCACCCTTATTGGTGCGAAACCATCTCTTCCCCTAAATTCATCTGTCTGTCTCTGTCTGGATTTTCTCCCTCAACTCGTCTCTCTTCTCCTCCCCAATCTTTTGCTTACGTTCTCTCTCCTCCCTCCATCCCTCTTTCTGTCCCATCCTCCAAGCAGTCTCTCCTCTCATCTCTCCTTCCTCTTCTTCATCGCCTCTCATTTTCCCTCTTTTATTTTTTTCTGTTCCTCTCTACCATTTTTCTTACCTGAATTTTTGTCTGCTGCTCTGGTTCATAATCTGTCTTTTTTTCTTTTTTACCCCTTGTCTCTCCTCTTCCCTCTACTTTTTAGCCTCCAACTCAGCTTCCTTCTCCAATCTAAATTCAAATTTACGTCAAAAGCTCGTTTGAGACAAATGCATTTCAATTCTTTCACAAATTAGCACATGATTTCATACAAATCAAAACAAACACCATAGATCCAATCAGAATCCAATCAGAATCCAATCCAATCCAATGAATCTTCAGTTTTGCATATTAAAAAGAAACAAAAGAAAGACGCAAGCATACTTTTTTTTGCATCTGAGGAGTCTCCTTGGTTTTCATTTTTTTTCTATGTAATTGGGCTCTTTTATCTTTGCTGCATCCGCCTGAACTCAAACATATTTTTATCAGCTTGACTGAGAGGGACTGCAGGAGCTTAGTAATTGACATAACTGAACATTTTAAATAACACTTGAAGCCTAGTGACACTTAAAGACTGGACCCAGAATATATTTGCTAATGAGGCAAAAAAAAAAAATAGAACAATAGCAACTACTTTTAATTTCTTGAGGGTTAGAGTCTAAAATTCTGTGGGAGTTAGTAGATGGGAATGTTTCTGAATAATGAAGAGTGACGTGATTTCCTCCTCCTCCTCAGTGGTGGAAGAAGGCTTTGACCCAGCAGGAGGCGCTGCTGGAGCTGCAGGTCTGGCTTGGGGCTGCCGAGTCCCAGCTGGAGGAGAACCGGAGCAGGATCAGGCGGAAATGTTCCACTAATGCGGACGTCAGGCAGCTCCTAAAGTACTGCCAGGTAGATGTGGACCAAACAAGGAACCGCCAGAAATGTCCTGATAACTCAAGTATTTCCAGCTCCTTTTATATCCTGTCGACTGACTTGCTCTTTCTCCGTCCATGGCTCTTCTCTCAGGACTGTCAGGTTGAGATGGAGGCCCAACAGGCCACGCTGGACTACATAAACCGGCCACTGCAGCCCTGCTGCCTCGAGGACGGCCAGGGGGGGCACTATGAGCGGAACCGGTTTGCGGAGGACCAGGGTCGTCTCCACTGCCGGTGGCTCTGTTTACTGGAAACCCTCAACTCTCAGGTCAGACGTCAGACTGTGGCGGAAACAATTCCAAATCGGGGTCCGCTGAGTGGCTGTTTGTGGAGCTTTCAGCTGCCTCACATGGTCTTATCGGCAGATGAAGCTCAGCTGTGCTCAGTTACCATGGAGATGGGTCTATTGACGTGTAGGCCCGGCCCACTTTCGGGACTCATCCTCCATGTAGGCTTAAAGTCGAGCATGAACTTCAAACACTGCCTTGGAAACTGTGGTCTGACAAAAAAAATTCGGACTCGAGGTCAACTTACTATTTTTTTACTCTGGAGCTTTCAAACATACCTAACAGTCTTTACCAACATTTATTCACAAATGTCAGACTTTTTGAGAGTGACAACATCACTGGTATAATATTTCAGGGTCTTTTTGGTCACTTTTGATCATTTGATATCATATTTAATGAGTTTAACCAGCGTCCGATGAAATAATTGGACTAAATCTGAAACATTTTTGGTATAAACAGTCGTGTTTATAAATCTAACTTCAGCAGCATTTTAGACCAACGGTTTAGAGAAAAATGGGCATTGGCTGAATATAGCAGCAGAGCAAAGCAACACTGGAAAGGAACCATTCATTATTTTACAGAGTTATTAATTTGAAAAGTTTTTGACAAAAGTGCTGAAATGTCAGTTCTGGTCTCAAAGGCTTGTCTTTTAATTCTGACACATTAGATTGTGTCCTGGTTCCTTAAAAATACATACAGACAGTTTTTGGATTAATGGTTAATAAATGGTCGTTTTATAACCAACTATTTCAAAATCAAAGTTGATCTAGTCACGGGATTTGGCTTTTCCTCTTAATCAAATATTTTCTTTATGATGATTTCTTTTTTTTTCACTGTTAAATAGAGATCGTCAAAGCTTCATAGCCATTTTTTTTGCCGCAATCTTCAGATCTTTATGATTTTTACCCTCAGACATATGTCATCAGTGTCACTGAATTTCAGATCCAAGAGGTGGAACGGGACTTGAGGGACCGGGTGGAGCCGGAGGCCCGACTGCAGCAGATCAGCAGCTGGATCAGTGACCGGAGCCACTGGATGGACTCAGCTCAGACACCTGGCAGCCGGGCGGAGCTGCGGAGGAGCATGGACACCTGCAGGGTGAGACGTCACATCTGTACTCTTACATCTGTCCACACCACCAGATGACTTGTGCCCACTTCGTTTTTTCAGGTTGAATACTTTCAGTTATGAGGAGCTTTTTCAAAGAAATAAAAAAGAGGAAGCTATGCACCTTTTTTAAGTGATGACACTTACCACAAACTTTTACCCCCCACCCCCCACCCATCCGAGTGTCAGGGCCTTGAGGAGGAGCTCGAGAGAAGGTCTGCGGCTTTTCAGGAGCTGAGAGACAAACTTCTTGACAGACGAGGACACAGCGTCCCTGATTTAGTCCCTCGGGCGGAAAAATCCATCCAGGCGTGTGCAGCTCTCACACAGCAGGTCAGTGACACGAGGGAATTTTAGTAATTAAATGTCTTACAGGGGTAAGAGTTGGACGACCACGCTTGGTGCCCTTTTACCCACCAGCAAAGTCTTTTCCTGGAAAAAATGAACACAAATACTCTACAGAACTTTAGATGCAGCTTGTCCTGGTGATGACTGAGGTCTCTTAGATCACAGCTGTTTGGCGTCTGCCTGTTCGTGTCCTTGTCCTTCACAGAATGAGTCATTGAAACGGAGGCTGATCCGGGCTCAGCGGCTGTGGGACTCTGCGGAGAACAGCCTCAGTCACATGATGTTGAGGACGGCAAGAATGGCTCAGGATCTGGAGTATCACAGCGGCCCTCAGCTCTGCCTGCAGGCACACAGAAATCTCCATGAGAGGCTGCAGGTAAGGCAGCTACTCCTCCTGGGTCAAAACTAAAGGCCCAGAGGTCGAGGGTATCGACATCGAACCTGTGATGAGTGACTGTGGTGTTTATTTTGTCGGAACCAGCTTCTTCACGAGGAGGCAGAAGCTTCGGGGGCCGAATGGGATGAACTGAGCCAAACTGTCACCTCCCTCAGAGAGCTCATCACCCCCACCGCTGCCTCCCTCCTCACCGAGCGTCTGGATGGACACAGGGACAGGTGAGATGGACGCCTTCGCACACAAACCACAAACCAAAACACACACTCGCACACACACACACAAACAGAACCACTGATTCACGGTCACTCTCCTGGTCCTCAGTTGGTCCGAGGTGGCGCTGGCCCTGGACCGGCAGCTCCAGAGGAGCCAGGAGACCCTGCGGGTCTGGGAAGTCTACGCCCTGCTGGCTGCGTCCTTCTCCGAGCGGCTGCGGACGCTGCGGAACGACGTCACATCCACCCTGAGCGCAACGCCCGGAGACGACGTTACCACAGAGCAGGTCGCTGCCAAGATTCACAGTGTTCAGGTGAGGAAATAAAACCGACAAGGGAAACGATTCAAAGTGTTTGAACACCAGAGAGGAAATAACTAAAATTTAAATGTGCAAAAAGAAAAAGCATAAAATCCAGAACACATCCATTTAGTTTGTTTTTTTCGCTAGTAAGTCAGCTTACTTCTCCAACTGCTCCAATGTCTTTCAAAAGTTTTTTTCCTGCTCAGACTATTGATGTCACTATTTTACTTCCATACTCTGAGTCATAGCTGGCTTTTTCCTTTTTTTTAAATAAATTATTTGTGCAGATGATGTCGTTTTATTTTTGTTGTTATGTTTTCATGACGCAATATTTGCATTAGTTTTATTTAACAGATATTAACAGCATTAAAGTTCATTCCAGACTTTCGAAACAGTAGTTTTTTCCAGACTTTGGACAGTCTCAATATATTTCAACCATCACTAGCTCTTCTGCTTCTTCTGCTTGCACATATTATGTGTTTTCAGCTTTTTTCAGATCATGCTACACTGATGGTAACTGCCCTGGAAACTCCTCTATCTTCCTCCTCTCCAGAGTTTCCTGGAGAGGGCCGACACTCTGCAGTCTGACCTGGAGGGGGTGCTGGAGGCCTCCAAAGACCTGATGGGCAACCTAGAGCCCTCCGCGGCCGGCCTGGTCCAGTCAGAGATAAGGCTGCTGACACGTGGTGTCCTGCAGCTCAGCCGGACGCTGACAGGGAAGCTGGGTCAACAGCAGGTACAACTTCATGAATGGATCTGTGCGTTTGTGGGATTTCTCAGAGTCAGACTGGACTTAAATCCACTGTGTCCTACAGAAATCTGTGGAAGGATACTTGAAGTAATGAAATATTTGACCTGAGGACAGTATTTGATATAAGATCGCAGGTAAACATGGGCCAGATTCAAGAGCAGTCGCTTGATTAAGTGATTTTTTTGTGTCTGCAAACCTAAAATTTAAGCTTTTCAATATAACCTACTTATTTTATTTTTTTGTTACATGTTTACAGCTCATAACTGATGTTTTTTGCTCTTCCAAAAGGATTTCATTCACTTTAATTGCTATTTTTCTTTGTTTATAAGGTGTTAATCCATATTTAAGCAAGATTTTTAACCGACCTGTATGTTTTAGTTCACATTTTAGCACTTACTCTGTGATTCACACAAGCTGTCAGCGTGCTGATTTCACTCTTCAGTCATTTTCCAAGCCTGACACCTGGGTGCACTAAGTGGCCTACAAATTAAGGCACATATGGCCGCGTGCCATGTCGTCATGTTTGCGTACAGGAGGAGCTCAGGCAGCTGCAGGAGTTTGGGAACCTGCTGGAGTCCCTGGAGGGAAACCTGGAGACCTGGCAGCGGCGTCTGGACAACGTGGCTCAGACTGGAGACCAGGTGAGACGGCATGAATGGAGGATCTGAGTGACTCGGTGCTGACATGAGACTTTTACTTTGAAATAAAGGTTTCTATGTGTTTAGTAATTTGTAGCTAGAGATGCTTTGTTTGGCCATGTTGGACATTGGAGTCATTGTAAGTATTTCTGGAGCAGATTAAATTTATATCTAATTTTATCTTAACAGATTTGATAATATCTGCATCGTAATAAGATATTTTTCTCTATTATGGGTTTAAAAAGTGTGATTTTCTCAGAACAAGTGGAAAAATTGTGACTTGAGAATTTTTCATCTTGTTTCAAGGGGTTTTTTTTTTCAAATCTGGTGTCATTTTTAAAGCCTCAGGTGATTTCAGCGTCTCGTATCAAGACTGATTAATAATTTTTTATATGTGTCGTCAAAATGATCTCATCACAATGTCAGTTTCTGAGTTTTCTGTCATATCACATGATCTTCTTCAGCAGATGAAGTCTGCCCACTTGTCGTGTAATTGTGGGTTTTTCATTTTTTATTTTTACATGCACTTTTTTTGTCATCATTTCCTCCCTTTTGGCTTATGATTTGATGCTGGACACTTTTAGGTGAGAGCATTTTGAGCACCTCTGTTTCTAAGGCCAAGAAACAAATTAAAATCTCCAATTTTTGTGAAACTGTATTGGAAGCAGGATAAAATTTACTCAACCATCTCATTGACATGCAGAAATTTGTTTTTAAGAAAATAAGATTTTTAGGGCTCATGTAGAGCTAAAAACTTGTTAAATTTAGGTTTGTATTTTTCAAAATTAATTCTTAATTTTCCTATCAGTGGAAACTGAATCTCTAAGGACTTTTCACATCGCTAATAAGATGCTTGTCGCCATCTGAGCAGAGAAATTAGAGAAGAACAAATCTAGAAATTAAACAAACAGAAGAAGAAAACTCTAAAGGACTAAATGGGGTCAGAGGACACAGAGCATCTATAGCATGTAGTGTTTTGGTCTGGGCTGTGATGTCGTGTGTGCAGTGGTCCAGACTGCCTTGATCCCTCTGAGTCTCTGAGTCCACCATATGCTTCCAGTCTGGCCTCGTGGAGCTGAGTGGCCTGTCTGCTGACCTGGATGTGCTCAATGAGCTGAGCTGCAGCCTGACACTGGGCGACGTCGCCGCACGCCACCTGCAACACCTCAACCACCGCTGGGCCGAGGCCTCCGCCAGGGCCGAGGAGGCCTGCAGGTTGGTTGGGGGCGGGGGGTTGTTGAGTCAATAAAATATCAGAAAAAAGGGGAAAATAGTGACAAAAAAACTAATATCTAATTTACAATAACATGAAGAAAAGCAAAAAATCCTTACAGTTAAAATACCCTAAACCAAAATTTGTTTCATTTTTTGTTTTGTTTTCAATATTTTCAATATATATTCAATATATATTTGTTTTCATTTTTGCTTTGTGATTGACCTGATTCTGTCGATCGATTTATGGATCGATAAAGTTATTGTTTCGGCTCTAGACAGAAAACTGATCTACAGCATTTCTAATTACTGATTAGTTGCTTGGATTAAATTTTTTTAAGTGAAAAATCAAATCTTCTCTGGTTCCAGGTTCTCAGATGTGAACTTTGCTGGTTTCCTTTTGTCGTCTGTGGCTGTAGAACAAAAACGCCAAACAAAGAATTGATTAATCCAGGAAATAATCCACTGATTGATCAATAATAAGTGTTAATTGCAGTCTTGTGTCTTTTGACTTGTCATTTATTTGATTAATCATTTCAGCTTTTGTTGATATGGTCAAATTTCTTAAAAAGAAAAAAACATTTTTTGTGTCAAACTCAGCTACGAGCTCAGACATTTTCCCTTATTCTTACCAACAACATTATCAATGAGGGTCTCTATGTAAAAATAATGAGTTTACATTAAATATAAGTAATTTTATTATTGCATCTTTGAACAAAACTAATAACGAACCATAAAAAATCTAAATATTTTATAGTAGAATATTATCTATTTAAGATAAGGGCAAATTACCAAATGAGGATTGTGTTGCACAAGTGATTTAATTTACTGTGAACTGATTGGTGGATTGGAGCAGGTTTTTACTGCCACATATTTATACCTGAGTAGATCTGGACCCAGATGTTGACCCCTGACAGCGGTTTAAGGATAATTCACTCCTGCTTAGAGTGAAAACTCACTTTGTGTTTCTGCTTTTGCACCAAAATCTCTACTTCCACTTTAATTCAATAAAATCCCAATAACCCTGATGGGAAGAAGAAGAATCATATTTTAAAGCTGAAAAATCTCACTGTCAAGCTGAAGCATTAAGCAAGCGACTGGTGGGTAGAAATACAAAAAACTCTAGGTTTGATTTCAGGCCATTTCTGTAGCTCCAAATGGGATTTACAATGTTTATATGGCTAAAATCAGTTATATAATGATGAAATAAGATGTGATGGAGCCCTGTTGATTCGTTTTTGTTTTTTTCTTTCTTCCCTATATGCAGCGAGCTGCAGGCCGAGGCGCTGAGGCTGCAGAGCTTTGAGCATAAGTGCGCGAGCTGGATGTCTTTCCTGCAGAGGATGGAGGACGGCCTGGCGGTAGACGTGGCCGGCTCCTACATGGGCCTCAGGCAGCAGCTCCGCACACACAAGGTACCGGGCGAGATGGGCAGACTGAAAGACAAAGACAGTGCACACACACACACCCACACACACACACACACACATATGTGATCCTGATCTCCCCTGGTGTCCCAGCGGTTTCAGGCCGAGCTGTCCACCGGGCACCAGATCCTCCACTCGGTCATCGCCGAAGCTCTCCAGCTGCTGCAGAGAGGGGAGGTGGACGACAGGTAAGGAGAGGAGGTCAACCGTGGTGCGGCCCCGGGGTGAGGTGCTTGCAGCGTTTAGTCGACATCAGGACGTGAAAAGCTCAGGCTCTGACTGAATTTTTAGACCCTCTTCCCTTTTTGCTCAGTCCAGAGACATGTTTTAACCTCAACTTGACAGATTTTCATAAATATCCCACAGATTTTCATGGTCTCAAGAGGCTGAATTATAATAATAATACTAATCCCCTGACTTTTCATGCAGTGCCACCAGCCGGTCAAGATCTCCACATAAACAACTGACCTAGTTCCCTCAAGTCTCACCCGTAGGCAATTTGCAAAAAACGTGGCCCCTAGACACCTAAGGATCCAGCATAGAGTTTCCCCGAAAAACGTTGCCATATAAAATGTATGTCATGTGTAAAATACCTTGTGTTTAATGACATTTAACTGCGTTCCCCTTCACAGGAGTGACTTCATCCTGAAGCTGGCCCAGCTCAGAGAGCACTGGCAGGGGGCGGTGCGGCGCGCCGACCAGCGGCGCTCCCTGGTGGAGGGGCTGGTGAGGCACTGGCACCTGTACGGCCGCAGCCTGAGGAAGCTGCAGTGGTTCCTATCGGAGACGCGTGCCCTGCTCCCCGCCGCCGGGCCGGCCCGCTGCAGCCTGCAGCAGCTCAGACGCTCGCTGCAAGACCTGCAGGTGGGAGGGACAGGCTGGACTGTCAGAGAATTTGTAGTGAATTCCGGACGGGGCATATGTGGGAAATTTGAGAGAGAGGAACTGGAAGGGGGAGGATTTATATTAATGTCGACTTACAGGGACACAAACACTCTGGATTAATACCTCAGCCTCACTCTGGTGGAAATGACACAACTGAGCTGAAATTTTCAAAGATTTAAAAACAAGCATTAATCATAATGTATTAAAGTGAAATAGCTGAGCCACAGGAAAAGGAAAACATCAAGGCTGTGATAGCAGGTTTAGAAATCACTATTTATTATTCATCAAGCATGAGAACAGGATGGTTTTTTCCCTTCATATTATTTCCATCTTTGATTCAATCATTTTTTGGAGCGAAAACTATAAAATTTCCCCCTGGGATTTAAACTTTCTCAGAATTGTAGAGTAGAATGCTCAACTTAAATGTTGCTCTGCTCCTGCACCTCTGTCTCTAGTTTTAAAAACAATTCATTTCCAGGCTTTTACAAACTCAGAAAATGATTGAATCTTTAGTCCAGGACTGTAAAAGGTCCCTGCAGAGTGTCAGTGTTCTGTTAAATGGTTGTTAATTAAGATGAAGACCTGTTATTAACAACAGACACTAACAGGAGTGGGACCAGCTCTTTAAAGCTGAGTCTGGGGGCCGTTTTAAGATTCAACGACTCTGAGAAAAACGTTGCTGATTGCATTTACATGAAAAGAAAGACAGACGAGCCGAGGTAAAGTCTTTGATCGCCATGAAAAGGGGGAGTGAGGAGATTTAAACTGATTGTGAATGAAGATACAATAAACAGAAAAACCCTTTTTCTTCAGCCTGTTGATGACGCGGCAATAAAAGCAACCAGTGAGCCTTTAACTCTATTTCCCATTTAAACCACAGGAGCACAACCAGTTGGTCAGATTCTATCTTAATGTCCTCTTCCCATGTTTCTCTGCTCCCCCTCCCTTCACTAAACTCATCTCTAACCTTACCCCCCTTCCCTCCTCAGCACACAGAGCTGATGTTCCAGAGGTACCAGTGCACCTTCATTCACACCCTGGAGGTCGGCCGGCAGCTCTTCTCCATGGGGGACGAGGAGACCCAGGCCCAGCTGCAGACGGACCTGGGGACCCTGCAGGAGGAGTGGGACAACCTCCGCGGGCTCCTGGGCCGGAGGATGGACCTCACCGAGGCGATCATCAAGGTAACCGCCCGCCCGCCCGCTCTCCTCGTCTTGTTCGTATAGCTTGCTGTGGTTCAGGGACGTGTCACAGGTGGATATGAGCACAAATCACCTGAGATCTTTGAGTTCTGAGTTAAGTCACAGTCATCTTTCTTAAAACTTTGGACTCTTTTTCTCTTTATCTACTGGGTTTTTGAGCTCTAGGCTCAGCGGCCTTTATTTTTTGTTAAGTGCCTGTTTTGGTCTTGGCTGTTAGTGGGGCCTGATTTGGTTTTAATTAACCTTTTCTCAGTAGGTCCTGGTGTTAAACTTGGCTAAAAAACAACTGAAATGAAAAAATTTCAAAAATTCTCTGCTTCAAACTATGCAGTTAGACAGACTTGCTCCTTTTCTTGGAAATTTAATACATTTTTGTTTTCGGTCTGTCAGCCAGATTAAACAAACAAACATCACAAACTTTCGGTTTGGGATAATTGAAATGAGAATTTTTCACTATTTTCAGACTTTTAAGACTAAATTTTTCCTCGTCTAAGCGGGGAAAAGACAGGATTTAATCTAAAATGAATGAAGCCCTAACTGCACCTTGCACTGATTTTTCTACAGGTTTTCTACAGGTTTCTACACTTCATAGTTCAGGCTTTGCAATTAGCATCTTTTTATTTTTAAAGAAATATCACAAAACAAATAATTTTTAAGTTTTTTCTGAATGCTTGGTTTTAAAACATTATAAAAACACAGGAAGATCAGTTCTGTGATAGAGCTTTGTTCTATGGTTTTATACCGTGTTTGACCTGTGAAGTGTCTTTGGTGCTAGAGGATGAGGTGGGTGAGTGGTTAGGTGGGTGGGTGGTGGGGGGTCGGTTGTGTGAAACCAGACCAGCGGCCTTGAAACCGGAGGTTCAGATTCCACCGGAAACACGAGATCAATGGACGTTCAGAAACATGATCTGTTGAGTCGCGGCGTTGGGCATTGAAAGTACTGCAGTGATGCCCCCCCCTTAAGAGTCATAACAAAGTTTTGACAAAATGAAAATGCACAAAAATATTCAAATACCAGACAGTTTCTAAATCATCCTGAACTTTCGAATATTTTCCAGGCATGTCAGCTAAATTTAAGACCCATCAAGTCCACTTTGTCCTTGTTTATTAGATTTTTTACATGATGCAGGAAAGACTCGTTACAGCATAAAACAAATGGGAATTAAAAAGACTCCACTCCCTGAATAAGCTCCAGGTAGAAGAGTTCTGAACAGTCTAGTCCATTGGTTGACCCGGACATCCACATTGGCTGGTCCCTGACTGCAGAGACAGTCTGGATCCTCCATCCTCCATCTTGTCCCCCTGCAGCCTCTGACAGTTTTTGTTTGCCCAAGAAGAGCCCAGTTAATCCAATCATGACACAGGACATATTTAGGAAGTAAAAAGACAAAGGGATGCAGAGGCTCTTGCAGCCAATCAGTTTTTTTAAGAAGCCATTGCATTGATCGGAATTGATCTGTCTTTATTTTTTTATTCCATGGTGTCTCAGAACTGGGATCGCTGCGAGGCCGGACTAGCGGACAGCTTGATGCGGCTGAAGGACTTTAAGACCAGACTGAACCAGGCGATGCCAGAGAGCGACGACGGCAAGCCGCAGAGTGCCGAATTATTCGACAAGGTACATCTGCACCAACACCTGGTCACACTGGCATGAATGCAAAACATGTGACATATCACATATTGGTGAAATATATTTTTTGTTGTCCTGTGTGTTGGCCTGCCGGCTTTTTTTTTTTTTTTTACTTCAACCAGTAGGAATTATTTTGTTCCTCTAAAACAACCCCGGTTTTAGATTGGACAAGCTGTTGTGTGATGTATTAAGGCTGAATTTATTTACGATTTGTTATAGGAAAGAAATTCAGGAAGTTTCCTTGGTGGCACTAATGCATCCACAAAGTGAAGCTGGAAAAAAAAACTGAAAATAAAACAGGTCTTTTACATTTTCATGATTGATCAAATTGGATTTTATGGGAAAAACACTGCAAAAAACACTGCATTCAGTTTTAACTGTAACTTAACTTTAAATTTCATGTCCTCTTTAAAAAACAAATGCTGTGACGTTTTTCTACGTCGTTACGACAATGATTGCTGCAGTTTACAGGCGACAAAACAAAGAAAATGCACACAAGCTTTTTACATAGACTAATTCAACGTAACAAACTAAGCAGCAAGCTTTTAAAGTGCTGGTTCCTTACCTTAGGACAGAGCCAGGCCAGCTGACTAATCTGTTTCTATATATGTATAGAGTTCATGTTCATGTAACTCTTCATAGTACCATCAGTCTGAATGACTTACATGGTGCTAAAGGGTACCTCAGTTGTTGGTTAAGGGTTTATATTCAAGGTAAGCACTGATAAATTAACTTTTTTAATATTAAATGCTGGAAATAATAGTTTCAAAAGTAGTGTGAAGACGTCAGTGAAGAATAAAAGAACCACAGACGGGGGGGGCACTTAGAGTTTCAAGAGAGCAAAGCCAAGTTTGAAAACTGGTTTGACTCCCAACTCCTCCTCTCTGATCCTTCAGAGCCTTTATCCTCCACCCCTCCCCCCTCCACTGTCACCCCTCCCCCCCAGACACCGGCCCCTGCCGAGCAGCCTCCGGCGCTTAATCCTCTCCCCCTGGGCGGGGAGAAGAGAGAGAGAGAGAGGGAGGGAGGGAGGAAGAGAGAGAGAGAATAGTGACAAGGAGAGAGAGAAAGAGAAAGGGGCCAGAGAGGGAGAGAGTAAGGGAGAGAGAGGGAGAGAGAGAGAGACATTGGGGAATAGCTGTGAGAGAGCAGGTGTGGAGGGGGTCCCTGACGGCTCGCCCTGGTGGTCCGTGTGCTATGGTATGCAGGAGAACGAGGACTCCCTGGCGGACTGGGCCGAGAGTCTGACAGAGCTGAGCGCCATGAAGACGGACCTGTCCCAGTACATCATCGCCGACAACGTCCTGCTGCTGCAGGAGCAGGTGGAGCACCTGCACTGCCAGTGGGAGGAGCTCTGCCTCAAGGTCAGTCCCACCAGGTTCCATGCGCCAGGTATGCGCCTGCGTCACTTGTGGCAAAAAATGACCGAGTAAATCTGCACGTTTACCAGATCTGCTAAAAAAAATGTTCAGAGAGAGCACATTGACCCGGTCATCTATCATTTTCCTTCCACAGGGAACCACTTTTCACTCCTAAACATGTTGTTTCCTTTAGTCGTCTCTTCAAGTAGCTTTAAGGCTGGAAAAAAAATCACTTTATTCCACAACATGCGGAGGTATCATGTATATATCGTTTATATCAGCTTGTTCTGGCTCTTGATATTAACTCTGGATGAAACAGTCAAACCCAAACATTCAACCACCAAACCTTCACGTGAAAATATTCTACATGTCTCAGGAAAGCTTTTGCATATCTTTCCAGATTCATTCGGGCATATCTGGCTTTTTTTCAGAAATGTAGGGATCTCTGCTGTAGTTTAAAATAAAGTTCTGTGAGTTCGGATCATGTTTGGCTGCGTAGTGTGAGTTGGCAATGACCCAACTGGCCTGTGGGACGGTTTGAAAAGCTTGTGTTTTAAGTGACATATAATCTGACATCACATGAAGTTAATTCACCAAAAAAAAAGAAGTTTAGGAGTTAACTGGTGTTTTTTTTTCAATTTCTCCACTAATGACATGGCTTCAGAATCATGGTGTGAGAGCAGGAGTCCACATCAGAGAAAGTTCAAGACCAGAAACACTAGTCACCAAACTTTCTAATTTTTTTTCCTGAGTCGAGGTCAGAAAAGTGTCACTGTCAGTTGAAGAAAGTAAATGACTGAATTACCAACGTATTGAACCAGGAACCCAAACAATCACTCACTTGTGTTTCAGTAGTGAGCTTCCATGTGTGCGTGTGTGTGTGTGTTTTTGAACAGGTCAGGCGAGGTGATTTAGCTCCAAACTGCTCTGTGACGAGGAGAGAGAGGGAGGGAAAATTTTGTGGAGAGGCTAAAAGGATTAATGCATGAGCTGAATGGTTTTTTTAATAGTAGTTTTTGGGAGAAGAACAGTCATTGGACATCGTTATCACATCTTCTCTGTGTTTTCTCTTCCTCATGTTAATTGTGTTTTTAACTCGTTTCCTTTGTTTGTTTCCCAGTCATTAGCATCAAAAGTCTAAGCCCTTAACGAGGAGCTAAGATAGTAGATCTTAGCGAGTCTTTAAAAGGGGCAACTAAAGAGACAAACGGGTCCTTTGGGGGGTTTATGAGGGGGGTGGGCAGTGAGGGGCTTTGTGCAAATGGGGGAACAGATGGGACAGAAGAGAAATGGGATGAAATGAGCTGGGAGACTCCAGGAAGAAGAGCGTTTGTATTAAAATGAGTTTTGGGGGAAGGGAAAGTTGATCACACTGAGTTTTCGCTTTTTTTCAGGGCGTTTTTACTGAAGTTTCTCTAAACAGAGATCAGAGACGGAATAGTTTCCTTTTGTTTTCCTTTCCGTGTCTAAAGTGAACCTAAAATCTAACCTTGGTTTGCTTTCTCAGTTTGTTCTCCCCAGGGAAGCAGCGCAGCATTTTTTTATATAGTGGACTACAGCTAAAATAGGGTACATTTGGACTGGCTGTAAAACAATTAAGAAAATGCAGGAATGTACTTTTTTAAGGAATGACTCTTTATATTGTCACAGTTTTATCCTGTATAACCAATATAATGAGATGCCTCAAAGAGCATTTTCTCTACAGGATTTCTGTGCCCTTCATGTACTCATGGAGTAAACCAGAACATGCCGCATCAGTATCAGTAATTAGACATGCATAAACGGCACTGCCAGGCATCACAATGTAAATTTCTGTCCTCTGACGCCTTCAGGTGTCTCTGCGCAAGCAGGAGATCGCCGACCGCCTGAACGCGTGGATCATCTTCAATGAGAAGAACAAGGAGCTGTGCGAGTGGCTGACACAGATGGAGAACAAGGTGGCACACAGCTCCAACCTCAGTATCGAGGAGATGGTGGAGAAACTCAAGAAGGTAGGAGGCTGCGGCGCAGACGCATTCAACACCGTCTCCGGGAAAACAACAGATACTTAACAACTGGTTATAGTGGCTTTAAGATTACATTAGTGTGACTTCACATGTATAGAAAACTGTGGCTGTAAATTCCTTCTTCCGTCAAAGATTCTGTGTGAGTGAGACACTTTGTTATTTTGTCTAAATGATGAACTAAACTGAGAAAGTTGTAGCATCAGTCTGGCTGTTTTGTAAATTTGTGAAAAATGACTTGACTAGTTCAGGTTCAGTTTGTCTGTGTTTCTTGTCAGCAGGAAGTTTAAAACCCTGTTAAAATGTTTGATTGGATGTTGTTAAAACTTTTGGCCATGGATGAAGAAAGAATTTATTAGTTTCTCAAGGTAAAGAAAATCCAGACAAATGTATCCAAGTATTTATCCTTAATCTTCCATTCAAGTTTCTCAGGTACACAATTTTTAGCTTTGGTTGTTGTAAGTAATTGTAATTGATAATTAATTAATTAATTAAATAATTCTCAAGTGACAATGGTTATGTTGAGTCACTGAAAAATCTTCAGAGTTTATAGGTGGAACACAAACTCAGAAAACTTCCAGTTTTGTTTCATTTGCCTGTTTGACTTTGCCTCCGTGTTTGTTTTTGCTGCGTCATTCAATCGTCTCGGGTGCCACTAGCTGCTCTGCGATGGGACGGGTCGTGGGTCGGATGGCGGAGGGGACTGGTCTGGGCTTTAAAAAAAAAAAAGCAAAAAGCTGTGAATTCCCTCCCCCGATTGTAAAGAGAGTCGACAGCTGTTTGAGCCCCAGCAGGGCCACGCGGGTTTGTTTTGTGTCCAACTCGGGGCCCTTTCATTTGTTATGGTGTGTGTGGCGGGGGGGGGGCTAGGTGGTGTTTGGAGGGTAGTAAAAGGCAAATGCTATTTCTGAAGCCAAAACAACTTATTGCCTAGTCACAGGATTAAAATCTTTTCAAGCCCTGGGGCCTTAAATTTATTGTTATTCCCTGGAACAAGAGCTTCGTTACTTTCTGGAAAACCTCCAGAGTCTGGAATTGTCGCGATTTTGCCTAAAAATGTTGATTTGAAACAAGAATTTAGCGAAGAGCAAATCAAGTGAAAGGAATTTACACAGGTTAGGCCAACAAAATATGTTAATAAGGTGAATTTCCAGTTAAAATTGTAGGAAGTTTTCTCAAATGTAAACATGATACAAAAAAAACTGGTATTTGAGTGGGAGAAATAAATAATTCTTATTTGAAAGTATACAGTTTGAGTTTGATTATTGGTTATCACTCAGTATATGTCTTTTACTTATCTTGCCTCTGATTATTATAAAATCCGTCTTAAATGTCAGACTTACTGCAAAGACAATGTTTATTTTTACATCAGTATAGAAGTGTTAAAACAGGGAGTAGGTGCCATCGCTCTTGTTGGAAACGTGAACTGTCAGGCACTTGCTTCCCTTATTCCATTTTTCTTTCCTTTTTGCTCTTGAACCAGGACTGCATGGAGGAGATCAACCTGTTCAGCGAGAACAAGACGCACCTCAAGCAGCTCGGGGAGCAGCTCATCACCGCCAGCAACCGCACGAAGGAGGCGGAGATCAACGACAAGCTGAAGGACATCAACGACCGCTGGCAGCATCTGTTCGACCACATAGAGGCCAAGTAGGAAACGCGAGGGCGGGGGGGGGGGGGGGGCAGCGAAAATGTGCATTGGGTTCACCAGAACAACATGTTCGCTCTGCAGTTTCTTGAGCTTTCTGGTTTCCGGTGCTTGTAGTCCAGAGTGAAACTTGTGAAGGAAAACATGCCAACATTAGCATGGTAACACGCATAGAAACAGACAAAATGATATGAAGGTACCCGAACGAGGTAACTGTGACATGGTAAGTCTGTGGATTGTGTTTTAGTGTTGCTGCAATAAAACCTGTGTTTTGTGTGCCCCAGTCAAAGTGCTGGCTTTATGACCAGACTAATATCTTGTAATCACGGCATCACCTGCCCTCTCATTTTCTATTTTTAAATTTTTTAATCTTTTTATGTCTACGGTTCGAATGACTTTGTTGAACGATAACTAAAAGGTCAAAGTGACTTGGTGATAACCTCAAGGATTTTCCTTGGACAGCAGCGGCCGCTTTGTACTTTGTACCTTTCAACAGCTGCTCTTTTTCATGGATAACGCTGTAATTTATTAAATTCTGCAAAAGCAGAGAGAGCAGTTCTTGATTGAGATGAGGCTACACAAAGGGTAAGGTGAAAATGTTTGATGAAGATGTGTTGAAGATGCCAGTCTCTACCCCACAAATGCCTCTCAAATCTAAGATTCAGTTTCCAAGAAAACCTATTGATTCTTTGAATCTTTCTTTAGTTGAAAGGCATTACAGACTTTATTTTTAGGGCCCAGATCCTTCTTGTTTTACCTCTGGTTCAACACATGCAGCTTTCATCTGTGTGTTGTGGGGAGAGAATAACAGCACAGCTGTCACTATTACGGCTGCAGATTAAAGTGGAAAAGCTTGGAGCTGATAGAGGAGAGAGTGATATTAATATTAATCCATAAGTGCAAATCTCATTCCAACACACAGAGAAATGGGTGGTGGCTGCATGCAGAGAGCTGCTGAAACGTCCATCCAGCAGCTTAGTGCCACCTGGCTAGTGATCTCCATAAGAGCAGCTTTATGACATGTGACCGGCGGGAACAATTACAAGGTGGATATAAATGGAGAGAGGTGAACTGACTAGTCAATCTACTGTGGTGAACATTGAGTAGAAGGAGTTTTTTTGTTTTACTTGACAGGTTTAATCATATCTTGCCACCAAACTAGACCTCAGTGATGGTTCAGGCCTCAGTTTGAGACGACCAAAGTAGGTTTTCCGACCTCATCCAAAGGCCAAAGTGTCCATACCGTCAAAGGTCAAAGAGTGAGAAGCCTCCTCTGGGCTCCTGGCTAGTTCTGTCTATCCTTTGTAGTCTTGGTTCATGGTAAATCATCCAAATGGCACAAACCTTTGGACAATCTCACCACTCAGCTGGGGACAAGAAAAGGGACAAGGTAGTTGTGAGAAGAATGTAAAATGAAAGCTTGAGACAAAAGTTCCAGCCCTGATAACTTTCACACCAACACCAAGTGAATCACTGAGTAAGACGGGCACAATTGTCAGATTATTGGGTTTGAAAGGTTATGAGCCTCACTTAGTTTCACTGTTGGGCAGGGAGTTAACAAGCACTTTGTTAGAAGCCGAGAGCGCGAGAAGTTTGGATTGGAAAAGTGGAAAAAATGTTTCTGCTGCACAAAACAAAGTTCAGACTCACTAGATGGAAAAACATCATAATATAGATGCTTTTTGTATTATGTCTATAATTGATCATGGAGTAGTAAACAAGAATGAACCCTAACCTAAAAGGTTACAGACATAACACTCAGAGTTTAGTGCTTAAAGTGCAACTTTTGGCCTCACCATAATAAGAATCTCCTGCTTGCAGTGACCTTATTTTCTTGATAATTATGTACCACCACCGACAAGGCTGATTTCAGCGTCATGCATTAGCAGAGGGTATTTGACCTTTCCTGCTCTCCTCCAGTAACTCGGTTCTTCCGTCGTCAAACATTGTAGTAATTATTACTGGCGAATGTCCTCGCTGTACAACAGGGTCCTAGCAGGGTGATGCACATGGCAATTACTGTTATATCTTTCTGCAAACAACAGAACAGCGAATTTTAACCGATGACTGAATCTTGCCCCCTGGTAATTGCCTGTTCTGTGACTGTGAAAGGATTCTATGTTTAGAAGATGGCAATTTTCATATCATTCTCAAAGCAGAGCCAGTTGAACTGGACAGAGTCAAACTGAACTACAGGGGATGGCTTTCTTGGAGCCAGATGGGTTAAAACACTGGGGGGGGTGCTTATCCTCCATGAGAATGACTTAGCTCTGCCATATGGCGGCTGTTTAGCGACTGTGGCTACACCTTCTCTTTCACGATTTGATTCACAGGAGAAATTTTGGCATTAAGTTCCCATGAATTAATGTATGTTTTAAGACACCAAATCTCTGTTCTGTATAAATGATACTTAAACCCACGGCTGCAGTTCCCAGACAAAGATACGACGAGGCAGTTGGTCCGTTGTTGTTGTTGTTGTGTCTTTCAGGCCTGAAGCTTGTGGGCGTGTCTTTGTTGAACATGTGATGTACAAATTTAGCTCCAAGTGGATGGTGATGTTGCCACCAGAGCAGTTTGTGATGAAGCGGTTAGTTTCCCGAGTGGTGTGTCTTCCTGCATCATGGACACCCAGCAAGAATCAAAATGAGCGAGATTGATTGTCGCCTTTCCGAGTCAAAGTATATTTATTCAAACATACTCTGACTTAACTTCCCACCATTGTGCTTCCTGGTTGTCTTGAGTTCATTTGAGAAGCATCGCCAGGATGTTTTTTTTCAAGGTTCAGTTCACAATGGATCTGAGCCCTCTCGAGAAGTTTTAGGTAGCAACAGCAGAGGTGTATTTGGAGTAAGTGGTAGAAAACTGTAACATCAGTCATTTATTTTCTAAGTGGACGGGTTCCAAGATTACTACAGCATTAAGATTGACTGTCCTAGTGAACAAAACCTCATATAACAACATCTTCAGTGTGAACGGAAGCCCCAAACTTGCAGAAAAAGGTTGTGTCAGTATATCACATTTACTGTTGACACAGCTTAGTAAGGGGTAAACTAGTGAAAAGTTCCTGAAATCTCCAATCAAAGCAAAAAATTGAATCCACAAAGGCCCCAGCCATGTGGTTTAATGGTGGAACCAGGATGAGGGTCTTTATCACGGCTGATGAGTTCTTGGTACAGCGATCTGCCCTCCATCTATAACAATAGGAGGGGGACCAGAGGGGAGAGGGAGACAACACAAAACTGTGGATCTGCCCCCCATCCCCTCAGGGACTGGGCCAACATAACAAGGCTAAGCCTGTTAATGAGCCGCTGCTGAGGCACGAGCCTCGTGGCTGTGGTGGAATGTGCAGTCGTCACACTCTTGATTTAAAAATGTTGTTATACAACGGCCGCGGAAAAAATGCCAACTTCTGATTGACTTGCAGGAAACGGTTACAACCGTTACATCAGCATGTGGGTTCACCCCCGACGACGGCCCGGCGCTGACCGCAGTAAGGGGGCGAAAACCCACGGAGCTGATTAACGTGGGGGGCTCCAAGTAAAGACGGAATTAGTCTTACCAGTGTTGCCAATTATCTAGGTGTTCTTGACTGTGAAACGTGAGTCTTAATTAAAGCAGCAAGTGTCTGCGTGTGTTTAGTGCTGGGTAAAACTTAGAGACAGGGCTAAAAGTAGCTTTGTAGATCAGTGGGCTTCAGCCCTCGCTTAACCCCCACAGGCAGCCTAATCCACCCAGGCTCTGCACGCAGAGGATGGAGGACGGAGGCCAGCCCCCCCCCAACTCCCTGAGCTAATGAAGCAGTCGCTACAAGAAGCTGATTAGAATTAAGGCACTTGTCAGACCTGCACTTTGTTTTCTTTGGCTCGATTCTTGGTAATAATTAACCCCCTGGACCAACAAAACAGAACAATTAGCTCAGATGGCAACTTGGTGGCAGATTTGGGAATACTTTTTCTATTAAGCCCTTACGGAGGTATGATGCCTTACAGAAAAGTTTGTTTTTGATATTGTGCAGCTGTGGCTAATGCTCGCTCATCCATTGGCAGCGCCACCGAATCTTCCTTCCTTCTATTCTCTGGGTCCAGCAACTGCCAGTGATGGCAGCACAATAAAGCTTGAAAATGTACCCTCTAGAAACCCTCCCGGGGAGAGTCAGTAATTTCACAACTTTTTCGTACAGTTTACGACCAAGATCCTGTCGGACTTTCTAAAATTTGTCTTTTCTGACGCAGTGTTTAATCAGATTCTGACACAATGTGTCACTGACGCATCCCGGTGAAAAGCGCTTACTTCACGGATAACGGAACGAGTCAGCGGTCGGTGCCGTTGGTTGGTCCACAGCCAGAGTCCTGCAGCACTGTGTCACACTGTGGGGGGGTTTGAGAGGAGCTGATTCAGTGTAAGCGATGACTACGATGTCCCCTCAGCCTTTGTGCGCGTCTCGCCTCGCTACGTTACACCAGATGACGGCTGAGGTTTTGACTTAGCCGGGGGGATTAGACGCGTTGACACTGGCTCGCGGCTCGCCTTTGTCCCCCAAAACAAACCGGGTGCTCCGTCACCCGGTCCAGCAGCTGCCGTCTGCTGACACGAGCCCTTTGTGCCGACGGGCCCTCGGCCCCCAGGGGCCACACGGGTTGGGGTTGCCACCATCCCTTATCCTCATTGTCCTGGATAAGATGCACGCAAGGCAGGTGTTTGTCTCTTAAAAAACAATCTCCTGCCTCCTCCACCTCCTCCTCCTCCTCACACCTGGTACATGCACAGATTTATTTTCTTTCATCACTGCTGTTGTTTTTTCCCGAACTTTGTTGAGCCGTTAATTTCAAGTGGAGCTTTTACACGTATTTAATGTCACGTTGTTTTTGGCAGTTTAACACTGACGTAAAAGAAATGCAGCGCACGCTTAAAAAAACAACAAAGAAAAAACACCCACTGGGCTCTCCTTTCAGGCGGCCGTAGGTCTGGTCGCCGTGGTGACTATGCCACGCTCCTCGCGCTCCTGGCCCTGCTCGGTCGCCATGGAGATCTGTCAAGTCTGAACAAGGGACTGTGAGACACTTGAGATGGAGTCGTCTGGGAGTTCATGTTCCTGTGTGTGTGTGTGGGTGTGTGTGGCTATGAAGCCCAATTATAGGTCATGTGTGTTCACTGGCCCGTTTTGTCTTAAGAAACTGGTTTTATGTGTGAAGTGAGTATGAGCGAGAGAACTGAGTTTTGAGGCTTTGAGCTCCTCAGTCATTTCTCCTTTGTGCCAGCGTGTTTATGTTATATGTATCCACCCTTTTAAAAAAAACTCAAAAAAGAGGAGACTCAAGCACAACAAATACGTCTGGCGTCTGTAACGGGGACTGAAGGAGATTTCATTAACCAGGACGAGGACACAGATGTTTTAGTGTGAAGCCTCCGGCACATCTGTATCCCTAAGCTCTCTCCTTGACGAGCGCCTCTTTATTTTACACATCTGACAGCGGTTTCACAGGTTGGCCTTGTGTTTAAAGCATCTGATTGATAAACTCATCTGCTGAAGGAGAAAAGTTAATTTCAATAAGGGGTAATTTAACTCTTCATCATTAAAAACTGGGTATTTTTCTTTTTCTTTGTCTGGAGTTGATCTCTTAAGAGCTTTGTTATCGAGCTTTGTTATCGATGTATCACTTAGTTATCGTCTCTCACGCACAAAAATGTTAAACCACAAAAAGCACGAGAGGGACAATTTTGAGATTCTTTTCATGTCGGATCAGTCTAAAAATGACACCCCCCACCCCTGTGGTTTGAGGGAGAAGAATTAACTCGTGACAGGAGACGCCCCATTTCGTGCACAAGCCTGAAAAACAGTGTACTCGTATTAAAATGTTTCTGTTCTCTGACCAGTTTGAATCCAGTCATAAAACTGGTCTCATTTGAAAAGTAACTTTTTAGATGTTCGATGTTTTTTGATTGGTTTTTTGCTGTTTCTATTTTCTTAGCATAAACAATGAAACACAAACTTTTTAGTTGGATCTTTTGTGTGGGGGGAAAAAAACTGTGGAGCCACAGGTCTGAAGCTGTTGTGGTTCAACAGCCATTTCAGTGATATGAGGATCCTAAAAAGCTTTGCGCAGACTTGGAGCCTTCAAATGATGTAGAATATGTCAAAGTTTTGTTAGGACTGAATCAAGCACAGACCAAAATGCACCTAAAGCAGCGCCACCAAGGACAAAGTGAGGAAAATCATACCAGCAGGCTTTTATTTATTCTAGAGCATTTGACAACATGAAATTGGCATCCAATAAACATTCATCTCCATTGATAAATAATGAAAATGTATTGGAGAAAATGGTTCATGTCTGTCTGGATTCATTACGCCATTAGTCAGGGATCCAGCTGCAAGATAACTTCTCAAAATCCATGGCGGCAGCAGCTTATGAAGGAACAGAAAAATACTCCCCACTCTGATCCCGGTGCTTTTTTTAACTCGCTGTTGTTTTTCAGACATATACGGGTGTCGAATGGTGCATGAAACCTCGTGGCATGTTTTTTACCACAGCGAACATTTACATAACCGACACCGGTTTCTGAATGCCACAGGGCCATTACTCTGACAGACAGAAGAAAGTAGCTACTGTGTGTGCTCCATATCTGAAAAGGGGCTTTAGATTTAAAGCTGTTGTCTCTCTGAGCCTTTTTTTCTCTCCATTTTTTCCATGTATTCTTCCTCCTCCTCCACCTGTTGAGGCTTATTACTCGCTCTTAGTTCTCTGGACCCCTGGCCGGTTTTATTTTTTTAATGGAAGAAGGTGGTAGATGGAGTTTGGGGTTTAATTTGTTTTTTTTCTGGGCCCGAGGTTTCCTGCGGGGTCCGACCGTACCAGCGAATTCGGCCCTGTTGGGTGTAAATATCCTGAGGCCTAATAACGGCAGTATTAACGGCAGTCGGCAGCTGCATCTGTAGTATGCCGAAGACCTGGACTAACTTTAACTGGGCTTCTGTTCCTTTTCAACTTAAATATCATTTTCTCATCTCATAGTAGGTGCTTCAAAAATCTGGCTCATGCAGCCCTTAGTAGTACTATGGAGTCCGACTGTGAGAAGTCCTGCCGGTCAAAAATCTGCAACACCTGCTGGGACAGGGCTTTATTTTTAACCTCTTTGTATTTTAAATGTTCAACTTTCATGACACAGGCAGTGAAAACTCAAAGTGATGGGAACACAAATAAACAACACAACAGAGTAATATGGCTCACGAGGAAAAACCTCAACCAGGAAAAGCTGATGTCTTTACCCAGCTGGCTCCTAAGTAAACTCTCAAGTTTAGCCTTTTATTTCTCCAGCAATTGTGCAATAGTCTATAACTCGATTGGTCAGTCCACAGAAAAATAGCTGTTTTGGTCATTTATCCTGTTATAAAAAAAAAACAAAAACAAAAAAGAAAACAAACAAAAAAAACTAGCTGGTTTCAGGGTTTCAAATTTGAGTGTTTTCCACTTTTTTTCATTTATATCATTGTAAATGAACTTTTCTTTGGTTGGACTAAGCAAGTAATTTTAAGTCATCACCTTGGGCACCTTCTTCATCATTGTATAGTAAAAATTATTATTAAATGTTCATTTAATGGCAGCTTTAGTAAACATCTATAGTATTTTACAAACTTTAAAAAGGTGCTCCAGACTCTGTGTATCCCCAAGTTAGTGCATCCAGCTGTTTGGAGAACCTGGAGGTGGAGGAGAGAGGATGGAGAAAGGGGAGGAGGAGGAGGAAGGGACAGGCAGACTGCAGAGAAGGGAGGGGAGTTATTGGGAGGGCTTGCTAGCAGATGAGCTATCACCATGGAGTAGCCTCCTCGCCAGCCCGTAAGTACCCCTCACCCCGATCCCCTGGTCTTGTCGCACCCTGTCGCGCCTTTTTTCGCTCGGCGCTGGCGGGGGGGAGGGAGGGAGAGGGACGGGCGAGAGGGGGGGGATTTTTTTTTTTGAGAAGAGGAGAGAGAGGAGGAGAGGAGGAGAGGAGGAGAGGGAGAGAGAGAGCAGAGAGAGAGGAGGAGGCCGAGGGCAGGGCTTTCAGGCAGCAGGGCAGGGCAGGCGGACGCACGCATCATTCATTCAAAAAAAAATTCAAAATGTGGTGTGTGTGTGGTGTCTGGTGTGTGTGGCAGCTTGTGTGTTGTGTGTGTGTGTGTGTGTGTGTGTGTGTGTGTGTGTGTGTGTGTGTGTGTGTGTGTGTGTGTGTGTGTGTGTGTGTGTGTGTTTGTGTGTGGATGCAATGAGCCTATAAATGTCCTGTCTACGATCATAGCAGTGTTTTTCTGATCTCACTGATGTTGCCCCCCGCCCCTCTGCCTACTTCCATGTCTTCCTGTGCTTTAGATTCATGCAGCCCTCAGTTGACACCTGCATGCACACAAACATACCTGCACACACACCCCCAGTAGCACCATCATCCAGTAATCTTAAATGTCTGATTGATTATGCATCTGTCTCCTCAGATAGAAAGTAAAGCCAAGTGCAGCTCCTGCGATGAGGAACGGCTTGTTGCCGCTCCAGCATCACTGCTGCATCGTGTGTGTGCACACAGTTACACTTCAGTTATTAATGCTAATGTCTATAATGTATTTAAATTTACACAGGGATGGAGCTAATAGCCTGTAAATCCTGGCACAGTAGGATCACACGTCCCAGCTCACAGCTGTCCTCCACATCCTGTTGCCGCCTCTTCCTCGAGATTCAGGCAGCACCATCTTTGCTGTTTCTAAAAGTTTTGTCATTTTCAAATTTTTAGATAAGCCAAAGGAAGAAAAGTTCCTTTAATAAGAAGCTTGAAAACCCTTTTAAACTATTCCATTATCTCACAGAAGCATTTTTACGAACGCTTAGTAGTAGAGATATGACCAGGCACAGATGTATTGTTATTCATGTATTTACTGGCAGATAAGTAGCAAGAATTTTCAGGGTAGAAAAAGCAAAGATGTGTTTGAGATCATGAGTTTGTCCCGAGAACTGACGAGTTGATTATCGGTTTGTGTCTTTGTCAACCTTAAACTAAGAACAGCCCCCTCCACGGCTAAAACCAAAAATGTCAGTGCAAGTTCCACCTTGTGTCACCACCATCAGAACAGCCTCACCTGTGGTACATTAGTTTGAGGGTGATCACAGACCTGCAGGCTGAACCCGGGTGGTGTCTCCGGGGTCCAGGCAGGTTTCGGTGGAGCACTCTGTCCCACGGCAGCGGAAATGTTACCCTCTCAACATTGTGTCAGTTGGTGTAGAGGAATGAACCGATGTAGGTCACTGATCTGAGAGCAGAGCTGGAATGGCCCCCCCTCGCCTCCTCCTCCCCCCAGCCCTCAGTTGGATGTAGGTCAGTCTGTGGCTCAACCATAATGGTTCTCGTTGTGTCATATGTGAGAATGACGGCGGCGCTTTCCCAGACCCCCTCACAACCTGGCCTTGGTGCCAACCTGGTGGCGGCGAGCGTGAGGCAGCAACAATGGCGATGGGGGGGGGTGATGGTTGTGATTCTCACCATGGACGGCCATGCTCTACATTTCTGCGCCGTGACGTAAAGTTTTGTTCTGCTGCATCTCAAAGATTCCCAGTCCAGATTTTTTTTTTTTTCATAAAGCAGATCTGATGATTTTTGAACTGTGAAAAAAAGCTTCTGTAAAAACTGTGATTCCAAACTTTTGGAATTTTATTATTCAAACACTGATGATGGTGATGATGGTGGAATTTTGAGGGCCGACACTGTCGGCAGCTTTACCAAAACATAAGAACACGTCTGTAAAACAAAGCTGCTGTTTAGTGAAGTAGTGATTCTTACACTAGGCAGCTTTTTATGGTTTCAGGCTCAACTGTTGATTCAAGAGACTATGTTGTAACCAAGGACTTTAACCTTGTAACATTAGGGGAAAAGTCTGGTGATGTTGCGTATATGAATTTTTAAGCATCAATAGATCCCATGTTCCCACTCAAAGCATCAATGAATTGGTTCTGAGCCTGTTTATCTTGTTCCTCTGAGCCTTAGAGCTCCACTCATATTTAAAAGCTACTAGAACACAGCAGTGACTGGGTAACATGTCCCTTCATCACTGTAGTTTATTATGGCTCAGTCACACACACACATACACGTGGTCCTAGTGCCATAAAATACTCAATAGAGCAATAAACGTGTATAAATCCATCGCTGAAAGTAATCCCCAATGCACTTCCTCCTCTTTGGGTAACATTTACTGGAAACCAGTTCTAGGGACCAGCTGTTTTAGGAAATTAATTTAATCAAATTTACCTTGCTTTTATTCATTTATTTATTTTAATTAAAACATGCATATCTGAGACTATTTTTGAAAAGCGATTTTAATATTCAGTAGGAATCAAAGGGCAGAAGTTGGGGGAGTATTAAGAGATCGACCAATACATTCCTAAATTTCAGTCTTCATTGGATTTGTGCAGTGCTGATGTGGCTAGTTTTGAACTGAGCCACGTTTTACGCATACTTAAGTAATTTCTTCAAAATTCAAATGTAAGAAAGAGAAAGACCAGGGGATTCATCACATCAAACATTAGCAGAAATGAGAGTCCGAAACGTGACCCTTGTTTCCTCCCCCCTGCAGGGTGAGGAAGCTGAGGGAGACACTGGCGACGGTGCAGCAGCTCGACAAGAACATGAGCAACCTGCGGACGTGGCTGTCCCGCATCGAGGCCGAGCTGGCCAAGCCGGTGGTCTACAACGTCTGCCACAGCGACGAGATTCAGAGGAAGCTGGCCGAGCAGCAGGTGAGCGCCGATGGAGACAGTTAATGCCATGTTTCAGCAGCTTTTTTCTTTCGTGTAAGTGGGAAAACGTTTTTTCGTCAGGTTAAGTTTCTCTTAAATATTGGTCCACTGCAGCCTCTCCTTAGTTTAGCTCCTCAGTGATGAAGACGGAGGCGGCTGGGGTCTTGAATTCATCAGCTCCAGTAGATTAGCGGAGTGTGAAGAGACACTTCAGGGGTCAAGGGCTCCAGGATCACAGATCCTGTGTATTTGCTGTGTAGACAGTTTGAGGCAACTGATAGTCCCAGCATTTCAAAGCTTAAGGCCAATTTATGCTTCTGCATCCAACCTTCGCTGTAGCCTGATGCTCACCTCATAAAAACTGTAACTACACGTCACGGTGATGCAGGCCGTGAGAACTGTAATTGGTCGGCTCGACTGTCGTACAAACTGTCTCCTTCAATGACTTCTTTCGTTTCTGCCTCGCAGTAAATTCAGGAAAAACTGCTGTTCAAGATCTATCAGCTTCGAGATCCGCACTAGGTCAGTCACCGTCGTTTCAAAGTGACACCGACAAGCTAGCGTAAAACAACTATGAGGTTACTAAACACGATGGCATGTAAATGCCACTGCCAACTGGGGTGTATCTGCTTAGTGACGCTAACATAGAAGTACAAATGCTCATGATGGTGTAGGCTAAGGCCTACACAGAAGCATAAATCCAGCATTAGATTGACAGGAAGTCTCCTGGTCGAGTTATCGGTACAAAAAAGTGAGTTGCCATGTCAGAAAGAAATCTTTAGTTTAAGGAGAAAAGGCCTGGACATAAAAAATAAACTAGAGTTCTGAAGTGTATGTTAGTTTAAAAAGATCCCTTTCAGAAACCTGATAATCCATTCAGAAGTTAAGGAGCATACCACGGACTTTACATACGAGGAACAGTTGAACAGTTGTCCAAGTCTAATTTCTTCTGCAACTTTGGCGGAAATTTTTAAGTGTGAAGGAAAATGACCCTGAACATGTAATTTCAGGCTATTACAACTCGGCCTTTAGAGTTTTACATTTTTACAGAGAGCCTGTGACACAAAGTGGGAGGTTGGAATTCAAAAGAGGCTAAAATTAAACCAGGTGCTATCAAAAATGATTCTCATAACTTCAGGTGTTAAATGTATAATTATTTCATAAATTACAGTGCAATTTTGTGCCGCCAATTACAGCAACAAAGCTTTTTTGAGTTTAGCTCAGGCTCTAACTCCTGACTCACTTCTCCTCAGTTGCCGCGATGGCTGAGGCCAGTGGGTTTACTATTATACAGATTGTACAGATTGATGGAGAAAAAAAAGAGCACACCCCCAACCCCGCATGATAACCGCAGAGTCACACTGCTGGGGGGGGGGTTAGACCTTCAGTCCAATTGTGGCCCGTCGGGCTTCCACTATACCAGTCGGAGGGAGAGTGTTCCCGTTCTGAAAGGAAAGTGGAAGGGTGGAAAAAAGATTGGGGAGAATTCTCCAGACAGGGGATGAATGAGACTTGAGCTTTTAGATGCAGTAGTAAACAAGCTGCCCCCCCCCAACAATTCCCCAATCAGATTAGCGTGTACGTGTTTAGCGAAAACCCTGCCTGGTCGGGGTTTTGGCGATAGGACGACCTTACTAGAGATTGATTACCAGTGAAAAAAAGAAACCATGGGTTTGAATCACAAGCAGTAATGAGAGATGATTACCCTGTAAAATCCCAGCTGTGCAGCTATGTGGGATGGAAGACAGGCGTGTTTTTCCTTTTCATGCAGCTCTTTTGCTCTGCGTAGTTTTTTTTTTTTTTTTTTGTGGAGAAATAAGAGCTGAGGGGTTTTTTTTTTTTTTTAGTCTTTTTTCTGAAAAGTTTGAAATTCTCTAAACTTTGACGGGGCTCTGCTCTGCCAAAAAACTGACAGTTAACAAATGTCTGTAGTTGAACTAGATTTGGATATTTTTTAGTCTCGTTTTATGATGGCTTCTGTGTTGAAAACGGTGAATTGGGCTCAGACTTTTTTTTTTTTACTATCTTTAGATTTGAGCCCAGCTTTGTTTTTTGTTTTTTTTTCTTCTTTTTTTTTTATCAAAATCCCTCCTATTCGGAGCGATCTGCAAAAACAAATTGGTTGTAAGTTGCCTTGTCTAAAGTAGGACAGGTCTGAGTAAGAAGAGGAAGAGTACATGTCTGAAAGAAAGAAATAAGTCTGGTCACAATAACAGACACGCAGAGGAAAAATGGAATTTTAGAAAGCACAAGTGAATGGGTGAGCGAGGAGCAGTTGGAGAGCCCGGCTGGCTGAAAGAGATGGAGCTTCTCCGGCTCCTTTGGAGGGAAAAAGGAAAAAAATTAAATAAATAAAACCCCTGCAGCTCTCAGCTCGCTCCATTAGTGGATGACGGACAGCTGAAATGACTCCTGTGTGGATGGGCTCTTTAAGGTTTCACCTGTAACCACGGCAACCAGGAGAGTGGTAACAAACAGGGGCTGACAAAAGTGCTCTCAGGCCTCGGAGGAAGCTGCACACACACACATACACACACACACACACACACACACACACACATACACACACGTGCCAAAAAATCTCAGTTTGTGTGGAAAGTCTTAAAACAGGGCTGCACCCAGACTTCATACACTTGCTAATAGTGTATGATATGTATAATATACTGGCCTTTACGGCGCATTGTTTTTGCAAATGACCACACTTTACAGTTTACACACTACCAGGAAATCATTTGAATGTTTTTCAAGATTTTCTATGATTTTCAATTCATTTTAATCTTTCACCGCTCCCCCATTTCCTTTGTGCATTACATTGTTAAACAATAGTGTAAATTCAACAGGCTAAAAAAAAAAATCACTTTTTTTTGATGCATACTGATGTTTAGAGTTTTCATAGTTTTGTCATTTTTGTAGTGCGAACACACTCCATACTCCATACAGGCTTAAGGCCATTTTACACTTCTACGTCGAACCTTTGCCATATACTGACATGCACCTCCCAAAAAATGTAACTATGTGTGACAGTGACGTGGACCAGGATAACTGTGATTGTTCGGCTCGGTAGCATCTTAATTCCGGCTCCTTCTCCTTCGCCACTGTCGTTCAGACCGTCTCCTCCGACGTCTTCTATTGTTTCTGCGGCGGAGTAAACTAAAACTGCTGTTCAGCATCCATCAATTCCAACTCCATCAAGATGCGTTCAGTTTCAGTTGCCACTCTTATGTATGGTGGAGAAGGAACTCAAGACGGTGGCATATAAACGCTGCCGCCAACTGGTGGTTTGGTGGTGTAACTGCAGAGTAAGGCACTTGAGGTGCCTATGGCGAAGGTGCTACGCAGAAGCACAAAATTGGCCTTTAGAATGAGCACAATTTATTTGCTTTACATTGAACACTACTTGCCTACTGAATTTGAGTTTTGTGTCCTGGTCAAAAAAAAAACCAAAAACAATTTGGAGACATTACTTCAGGCTCACGAGAAACTGTTAATTTTTCCACTATTATCTTAACTTTCAAAGACCAAACAACTATTTGATAAATAAGAAAAATAATCAGAAGATCAGTTGGTAATGAAAATAATCATTAGCTGCATTACTGTGACAAACAATCTTAAGTCAAAGTCTTGGCAAAATGGAGTTGGTTTAGCCGTGATCACGTGACCTGAAGATGACACTTCAGTCACATGACAGGAGACGGTCAAACATGTGAAGAGATGATGCCTCCTTGCCAGATGTGGACGTCCTCTAGATCTTTGTCCAGCTGTCCACATGAGTTTAACACACTTCGATCACTAGATAATAGCTGAGCAAACCTCCATCTGGAATTTATGGAAAATGCTGACAGCTAAAGACATTTACCGATGATGCTAGCATTTCTCTGAGAAATGACTGGTTGGCTTTGAAACTCTTAGAACCTGGAGAGAGCTAGAAGTGATTTCATCCATGAGCCCTGGTTTGATCACATCTGCGGTTGTTGGACAAAGCTTTTTTGTGTCGCTTCAACTCACAGGACCTGCAGCGGGACATCGAGCAGCACACGGAGAGCGTGGCGTCGGTGCTGACGCTGTGCGACGTCCTGCTGCACGACGCCGACGCCTGCGGCAGTGACTCGGAGAACGATTCCATCCAGCAGACCACCCGCAGCCTAGACCGCCGCTGGAGGAACATCTGCGCCATGTCCATGGAGAGGAGGATGAGGTGAGTCCGTCGGTCAGTCGCAGGTTTTCTCGGTTGAATCTACTTAGTAAACGAAGTCAGATCTAAAGGGTGAAATGAATATTGTGTATGTCAGGATCGAGGAAACGTGGCGTCTCTGGTGCAAGTTCCTGGACGACTACTCCCACTTCGAGGACTGGCTGAAGTTGGCCGAGTTCACCGCCGCCAACCCGGACTCCGCCGATGTCCTCTACACCAGCGCCAAGGAGGAGCTCAAGAAGTTCGAGGTCAGCGGCGATTCCTCCTGGTCGAGTCGCGTGTCTGGTCCCCGTCCTTCAGGCAGCAGTTAGTCAGCCCAAAACCCCTTTAGATCCAAATAACATCATGTTAAAGTGTGAAAGTTCTTCCGATGCTGCTGCTGCAGGAAACATCAGAGATTTGTTAAAATCAAGAGTTTATCTTAATATAAAAGAACTGTGCACAAATGTTTCCATGTATTTGATCTTTTGATCTAAGGGAGACATTGGATTGAACGCATGGATTGTGAACGTTTGTGTTGGATCTTGTGCTTTGTTTTTTTTCCGACCTTGAAAACAGCGGATCACCAGGACACCTTTGTAACCATTGGTCTGATTCGCCGTCTGTCCCAGTAAGACAGTGGCTTCAGAATCAGGTGTCCTGTTGTGCTGAGACACAGAGGTATCCTCTGATGTGTCAGCCTGGGATTAGAAAACGCAGATTAAGCATCCGGTAATCTGGATTTCACCGAGGTGCCCTCATCTCCACAGCAACAGGGTTAAACCGGTGTCGGTTAGTGTTGATTTTTTTTTTTATACAACACTTCACCCACTGCAGAGGACCAGTGACCCAGATACTGGACTGGAAACTGTGGGAGCATCATCCCTATAAAAGCAAACCTGCAGTGGGATGTTGGTTCAAATCCACAAAATGACTGGAAAAGATCCATTGAGCAGCTGGAAGTGGAGGCTTCTGGTTAATGTGTACAACTATACATTGACCTTGTGTGATAATTCTTAGATGGAAAAAGATGACAAGTTTTCACTAGTTTATCTGTGGATCCATCCTCCTTTTCCCAAAACTCCAGGCTCCAACATGAGAGTTCGTCATAGTGATTTTAAAAGTCAGTCAGTTAATCAAGATACTGTTCAATAACTTTTGAATATTGTTTAGTGTTTTATGAGTGGAAAAATATGGAAGAAAATCCTTATTTAATCTTAGTGGATACAAAAATTTACAAGGGAATTAAATGACAATCAATAAAAAAAGAGAAAAAACAAATGTTATAACCAACTTTTTAAAAAAACTCTTCACTAATTCCAATATTTCATCTTAAATCGTGGGTAAAAAGGTTAAATTTTCATTTTTCAAAATAAAGGCGCAAACTACTAACGACCAACAACTAATTTCAAAGTAAATTGATGAACTCAACACAGCACTTCTTTTTAACAAAGCATTCATATGCCCCCCCCCCAAAAAAAAATTAATGTAATTCAGTGGACTCAGAAATGTCACTTTTATCTCATTTAAGATTCTCCAGTTTGTGTTTGTCCAAAAATTAAAAATGGTGTCGTCTTAATGAGCAGTTTCCTTCTCCTCAACTTCTACATGTTTCAGGGAAGAGATCGGATTTTTAATTTCCATGAAATGTGTCACAGCTCAGCTTCTGTTTTTTACATCATGTTTATTTTCTGCTGTATTTGGTTTGAAAATTTCTCCCACATTTCTTTTTCCACATGGACATGTTGACAGATAAATCACATCCTTTGTGTCATGAGATCAGCATTTTGACTTGAAGTCATAGATTAATATCTTCTGTCCATAACCCTGATGGAGCATCGATATCAAGCTAAAGCAAGCCCTGTGATATATGCTCATATTTTCACAATTTTCTTTGGTTTCTGCATCGTAACTTTTCCTCACAGGCGTTCCAGCGGCAGGTGCACGAGCGCCTGACTGAGCTGGAGCTGGTCAACAAGCAGTACCGGCGCCTGGCCCGGGAGAACCGCACCGACACCGCCAGCAAACTCAAGGTCATGGTCCACGAGGGGAACCGACGGTGGGACGGCCTGCAGAGGAGGGTGGCGGCGGTCCTCCGCAGACTCAAGGTGAGACAAGGGGGCAGAGCTCGCGAGGTTAGGAGTGTGTGATTCCTTGGTGATTTGGTGATTTTCTTTTATATAACTATGATAATAACAAATACAAAATAAAAGTGAGTAAGAAGGAAGTCAGAAACCTTCCCATCAGGTCTGAGCAGCATCCCCCGCCCCCTCGGCTCCGCCCTAAGCTGTTGGGATTTGGGTCGCCTCCGGGACGGCGTCACGCTGGTGGGAGGCTGTTTTCAACGCAGCATGTGGCACCGAGCAGATGGAGCACGTTTACGTTGCCTTTTTTTTTTTTTTTTTAAGACTGTGTGTAATCAAGGAATCGAGCTGATTGGTTCAGGTCGACCTCTGCAGGGTTCGCTCCCTGTGAGTCACGACTCTGCTGACCCGAGTCAACGGTGCTTAGTGTTAGCGTAAAAACATACAATCACAGTAATTAAGTCACAGATTAGTGATGAAGGAGAGAAGAGCTCAACTCATATGGAATGATGCTGAGATATACTTTATTTTACTCCTATATTTTTGATCTACACACTGGTCTTTGTCTTATTTATATTTACGGTTCAGCTCAGCACCACAGATTGGATTTGCGTTAAAAAAAATAATCCATTTACTTTGACTTTACAACCCACGCTAACGATATTTCAGGTTATTTGGAAAAAAATATAACCTGTATAATAACAAATAACAAATAACTATAAAAACATCAAGGAACACATGAATGTTTTCCAGAAATGATCATCACTAAAGATGAAAATTAAAAATTTAGGACAATACAAAAGCTGGGGTGTTAAGTTTCCATTTTCAAGTTTCCATAAACCATAGTTTGCTTTTCTGAGCTTCTCTAAAGTTGAGACCCACGTTTTATTTGAGGCAGCCTCAGGAACCTGATACTCACTAAACTGTTTGTTGTAAAATCTGATATTTTGGGGAAAAAAATACTTCAACCTCAGTCTGAGCCGATACTTTAATGTGTCTGACTTTCATGACAAAGAGGGATTTTTATTGATGGAACCATAAAGAAACAAAGTTGAAACTATTCTATTTTGTCACAGAAATTTTAAATTACATTTCTTTTTTTTTTTTCAAATACATATTGAAATGTATAATTAGTTTTATTTTGTGGAAACAACAGTACAGTGTAAAGAATGATCTCCCTGCTCCTGCAGCACTTTACCTCTCAGAGGGAAGACTTCGAGGGGACCCGTGAGGGGATCCTGGTCTGGCTGACGGAGATGGACCTCCAGCTCACCAACGTGGAGCACTTCTCCGAGAGCGACATCGAGGACAAGATGAGGCAGCTCAATGTGAGTCCGCTCCCATTGAAGTCCGATTACTCTGAATGTTTTTTTTTTTTTTTTTCAAAGTCCGGCTTTTAAAAGCCCGATATGTCCGTCTGCAGGGCTTCCAGCAGGAGATCACCCTCAACACCAATAAAATCGACGCGCTCATCGTGTTCAGGGAGAACCTGATCCAGAAGAGCGCCCCGCTGGACGCCGTGCTGATCGAGGATGAGCTGGAGGAGCTGCACTCCTACTGCCAGGAGGTGTTCGGCCGGGTGGCCCGCTTCCACCACCGCCTGGTCAACAGATGCCCGGTCAGTGCTACCACAGGGCGACCACCGCAAGCGTTCCTCCTATAGAAAAATTATAGTTTTTATAGGCTTACTTACTCAGAGTAATTCAGACATGATTTTTCTATTATTTGCCTTTTAATTTCCTGCACTTCTTACATTTAAATCAATCAAGTTCTTTCAGATCTGGTAGAGAAGGAGCCACAGGTTCTCAGTGTTGATGTACAAAAGAAATTAGATAAAATATTTACAACAATGGTGAATTTTTCTCTGAAACAAATGTCTGCATCCTCATGAAACCTTTGATTTCATAAAAGAAAGTTTCTGTTTTGAAATTAAACTCAGTATAAAAAAAATCCCATTTTTAAGTTGTAAGCTGTTTAAGGGGAAAGCACATCTGTCGGGACCCAAAGTTAATAACTGATTAAACATGGTTGATGATCTATCAAACATGTATGAAAAATGTATTTTTCAGTTCTTAAAATCCTCTGTCATCTTCTCCCGTGCTTCCAAGGTGCTGGAGGAGGAGAGGGACCTCTCGGACCGGGACACGGACCTGGACGACCCCCCCGACCTGACCGGCGGGACATCATGGAGGGAAACGAGGAAGAAGGACGAGGACGCTCCGGTGGCAGCCGGCGCCGTCACGGCTGGACGGCAGGCTGTGTGCCACCTGCTGGCGCCGCCTCTGGAGCGGTCGGGGCGGGAGACCCCAGTCAGCGTGGACTCCATCCCACTGGAGTGGGACCACACCGTCGACGTGGGGGGGTCGTCGTCGCACGAGGACGACGAGGACGCCACCTTCTTCAGCGCTCTGTCAGGTAATGACGGCGGCTTGATTAGAAGACTTTTGTGCTCCCTGTTCTCATCAGTGAAGTAGTTGAAGTTGTCCAAAACTAACAGTTGTCTGCCGAAGAATCAAACCAAAAGTGCATCATGCTGTGACAGTAATCCAGATTTCAGAGCGTTCTTGTACACGTAAGCAAAGAGTGTTCAAAACAGTCCCTGACCCCAAAAGCAATACAAACTCTTTACTGTGATTTACAAGCTCAGACTCTTTTTGTTTATTTCCAGACTGAAGTGAAAGTCTGAAAAAGTTTTTATAAATTTGAAAAATGGTCAAAATAATTCAAATATCATCACATTATTGTTAATGGTTTAGGTCTTTTCAGGGGATTTGATGAAAAGGAGAGAAAAAAAATGTGTCCTTTAAGTTCTGGTCACTTTAAGACAAGTGGCCTTTTACAGAGCAGCTGTTGACCCCCTCCGCCCCCGCCTCTCTCTTACAGATGTGAAGGTCACAGAGAGCTCGGAGTCGTTCGTTAGAGCCACTGTCGGAGCAGCCTCGGGTAGGCGCTCTGCCTGCTGCATGCGAACGCGTCGCGATGTGTTCACGAACCCACATCCCAATCCGAAACTCATCCCAGCCATACCCCCCCTCCCATCTCCGATCTAATTCACAGACACCTTGTTTTATCTTTGAAAACTATCTCAAACTTTCATTTATCAAGATCAGGTCTTGAAAGTCATGAAACTTGCATGATGCAGCAATGGATTTTATTCATTTCTGCAGTTTATTTGTTTATTGTTTTTTTGCATGTTACTTACAGACACCTTTGTTTCATGCATGTGTCAAATTGATTGAGGATTTGAAAGACTGTGTTGCTAATTCAGTGATGAAACTCTTTTGCTTTTGCATCTTTTTCTCTTTTGCGCGTCTTTTTTTCTATACCTTTCTCCTTTTCTTTTTTTTTTTTTTACCACCTTGTCCGACCTCTTTCTTCTCCTCCCCTCAGTAAAGTCGGCGACCGACCCACCCAGCTGGCACCAGCCCGGCTCCCCAGAGAGGAAACGGGCCCCCCGGGAGATCATCCAAGGCCTGAGCTCGTCCCCCACCCACACCACCAGCACCCCCTTCCGCCAGCAGGGCTACGTAAGAGCACACACATCCGGATCTTCGAAAAGACAAAATCCACCCCGGCAGGTTTAAGCCGCCGGTTTTGTTTCTCCAATGTGGATGTGAAACTAGCATTTTAGACCAAATTTGAAATCTGTTCACCCTCAGGCCAAGCTGATGTCGGAGTGCAGCGGCAGCATCAACAGCGTGAAGAGGGTCAGGCTGATCCTGAACGACGAGGAGGAACCGGAGGATGCGGGTCTTACCAGCAGCACGGCCGACAAACGGACCGGCACAGGTACGGCTGCAGAGATCAACTCTGGAGGCAGAGGTGTCACTCTGTTTGACTTTGTGGAAACTTGAACAACAGCCACCATAGAACAGGCGAAGGATTTATTTAGAGTCATGCTGGAAATATTAAGAAAATACAGATTTCAGTAGACATGAAGGACGTGGTTGAATAATCTTAATGACTAATCGTTTAGTTTATGTCAAAGAATGGTGAAAAATACCCATTACAAGTTCCCCAGACATCTTTAAATAGCTTGTTTTGTTCAACCAGAAGTCCAAAGCTCAAAGAGATCTCATTTTATATTTTATAAAAGCAGTTAATCCCCATATCCTGGGAATCCAGCAGCAGGAAATAAACATTCAAGTGCTTGATTATTGACTTTTAATTGAGTGTCAAAATTTTTCAATTGACTAGTTTGACTAATGTGTAAGAACTGATGTAAGTACATCACTGGCAAAAGGCTGGTAATCTCCTCTGTGTGAATGCTCTAACAAACGAGCCGCCTCATGAGTTGGGCAGTCATAATTTAGCTGACGTTAAAATGCTGCATTTAGCGTAAATAACACCCGTGGTTACATTATCAGTCATAGATTAACATTAGAAAATAGCCATTTAGTGCTCAAATGCTCATCCGCATGTACAATTTTACACTAAATCCTGAGTTGATGTCGATAATCTATTTTGAATTAATATATTATTATATATTTTAAAAGAGACTCAACTAAAGACCTGGAATCAAGACCAACACAGAGGCAATAAACAACAACGCCACCATGTTCAATAGCGTTTCCTCACTCTGACATTATCGTTGACCCACAGGCGTGATCGAACGCTGGGAGCTGCTGAGGGCGCGAAAGTCCAGGGGCGGGTCGGACGTCAAGCAGGACCTGGAGCAGTGGCAGAAGCTGAACTCCGACCTCTGCGACGTCACCTCCTGGTTGGGCAGGGTGCTGCCGGAGCTGGAGAGGCTGCAGCGCATCGCTCCATCCACCAGCGTCCGGGACATCGAGGTCAACATCCGGAAACTGAAGGTAGCGGCGCTGGCGGCGTCTCCAGGGTCAAAAATAATTCAAAAATAATTCAAAGAAGAAAAGAGGCAGTTTCGAAAAGTGCCTGCAGCTAAAACTGCCTCTTCAACACAAATCCTTCATCAGGGTATTTTACAAAAATACCATGGAGTCAAATGTGTAAAAGCACAGTCCTGCACGTTCCCTACAACTTTCTATTAGATAACTACAATTAAAACAAGTGATATTCCGTCCTTATCTGAAGTTTGTTCTGTTTTGTCTGATGTCTGGTTCCATGGTAACTCGAGCACTTTGTTGACAGATTAAGTGACTTTTTATCTTTTTTTTTTTTTTGATGACTGAAACACTTTCCAGTACATGTGTTGGGTACATTTGTTTTTTACCCCCAGCGAATGTTTTAATGAGTGATTCAACTGATGGGAAACGTTATCAGCATATTTTTTCAATTGTCTGTAAGTTGTCGAAGGGCAGAAAATCAAACCAGTGAGATCAGGGTTAATCTTCACAAAGTCAAGGGCTTTAACAAACTTTAAAAAGCCTTGACTGAAGCCTTGAGCCTTAAATTCAGCTTTTGCTGTTCTGAAAAGAGAATTCAGAGCCTCCCACGTGGGGAAGAAGTGTTTATAAACATTTAATAACAATATAAGTTTTTCATTTAAACTAATATTACTGTTACATTCCAGTTTATTTTTCTACAGGGTTGTTTTTTTTTTGCAAATGTGACACCTGAGCTTCAGTTACGAGACAAAAGCCCATTTTTAAAAACTAGACAAACTTCTGAAATGCATCAGTTTATAAAATTGAATATGGAACTTGTCAAACGATGAAAAAATGATGAGGACGATGAAGCTCCTCTCCCTGATTTTCAATTTCATGCACAACAGCGTCACCAAACCCTGAAACTCAACACTTTTGTGTCTTTCGTCTCTGAATAATTTTTCCAAATTGTTTCCTGGAAAAGGCTCCAACTTTGTTCTAATTATAGGGATATGAGAGACAGTGTTCAGGTGGTACAAGTCCAAAAAATCAGTTTAGTTAATTCTAAATTTGAAGATTTTTTTTTAAATTATATCAGCACACAACAGTTCAGATAAGAAAACGGTGCAAATTCAAAATATATATATATATCAATCAAATTTTTTGTCAAAAATCAAAATTTAATCATCAAAATTAAAGGGGAGCAGTCTTAATTATTTACAATATTTTTTTCATTTCAAGTAAAAATTTATGTTTCTTTCCAGTTTAAATGGTCCCAAAAAGATTAAATGTGACTTGATGCATTTGATGTAACTTGACATGTGGATGAACTGTCACGTTGCCACAGTTTTAAAATTTGAAATGTTCCTCAGATTTTTTACTGCAGCCGTTCAGTAATTTTAAATTCAACCTCAATGTCACTAAAATAGAAGCCGCTGCGTAAAAAGAGGCGTCTTCTGTCTTCTTGTCCAATAAGACACTCGTAAAAATTTAAGGCGGTAAACGCTGGGACAGAAGAAAGGGAATGAGGATGTGGAATTTTGCCCGAGACAGTTCTTCAGGTCTTAGTTTGACGACACGGAAACGATGTCAGCGTCCATGTGATACGTGTCGATCCTCCCCCCCATACGATCAGTTTCACTCCCCACCCTCTTTTGTCCAGGAGCTGCAGAAAGCCTTCAACAGCTACAAGTGTCTGATGATCTCCGTCAACCTGAACAGCCGCCACTTCCTGAGGGGCGACAGCGCCGAGCTGCGGGAGCTGCAGGAAGCCCTGGTCTCAGCCAACGCGAGCTGGACGCAGGCCTGCGGCGGACTGGAGGGCTGGGAGCGGAGGCTGCACGCCGCGCTCATGCAGTGCCAGGTGAGACGCGAAAGCTACCTGCTGTTGTGGGTGAACCTGACCTTCTGCAGCTCCCATGCCCTTTGACCTCTGACCCTTTTTTTTCTTTTTCTTTTGCGCCCTACCCCAGGAGTTCCACGAGACACTACACTCCCTGCTGCTGTGGCTTGCCCAGGCAGAGCACAGGCTCTACGGCGTGGACGTCGGCGACCCGCTGGCCTCACCCTCGGCCCTGCTGGAGCACCGGGACAGGCTGACGGTGAGCAGACCGCCGCTCCCAAGCGCCGCCGCGCCCCAGTGCCCGGTGGCAGCCAGGGGAAACCCATCACGACCGCCGGAAACCCGTCGCCTTAGGTTCAGACCCTGGTTGTTTCATGGCCCAAGGCAGCGATACCTTCCAGGACAAAACAGGAGAATGTTGCTTCCATCTATAATCTGGTCTATAATTTGGCCTAGTTTAGATGCGGGGTTTCCGGCGAACAGCTCAGTTTTGAGCTGATCTTTTCTACGCTCATTATACAAAGGTATCGCAGTTGTTTCCAGGATTAAGAAGAACAAGAAACAGTCCCCCAGTGACATCCGGTTTTCTTTAGCTTAGAAATAAAACGTTTCACATCAGGAAAAATATAATTATTCTTCAAATCTTTTTCCTGAATTCATGGTTAGATCAAGCTTTTAGGGAACCTGATATCACATTCAATGAAAAAAAAACATCTGTTTAGTGTATAAAGCTGCGTTTAAAGTCAATGGAACAAATTGTAATCTGCCGCCATGGCTTTTTTCAAAGTTCAAAAGACACGGCAACGCCAGAGACAAAACTCCCGACCCAATAACTTCATGGGGAATATCCGACATGGTATTTATTCAGTGACGGTGACGCGTTTTCACGTTGGAACCGGCGTTCGGCTTGAGCTCCGTGTGACAGTTTTAAATAACATCGGCCAAGAGAGACAGAAGGTGAAGGTAGAATTGTCGGTTAGAACGACAGAAAGAGAAAAGTTAGTACTTAACAACAGAAAACAGGTGTTTATCACAGAGAGGTTAGAGTTCAATTCCATACATTGATGCAAATTTCACCACCAGTTATTCTACATATTCAGAAAATGCCCACATACCCTTAAGTCTTCATGTCACACATCTAATTCAGCCTTTGACCATTATTGGAGGATGGACTGAAACTAAGTTTTCAGGCTGAAACTGCCAGGACTTTTTAAACTGTCAGGTCTGTAATATGATATCATATTATCCCCCCAGGATCTGCAGGAGGAGCTGCGCGGCCGCCAGCGGCAGGTCTCCTCGCTCCAGGCCATCTCCTCCCAGCTCCTCCTGGAGGCCACCGGGGAGGACAGTGTGGAGGCCAAGGAGAAGGTCCACGTCATCGGCAACCAGCTGCGGCTCCTGCTGCGGCGGGCGGCCGCCAACCTGCAGGCACTGCAGGGGAGGCTGGTAGGTCACCTTTAACCTTTTGACCTCAAGCTGGTTTGACTGGTTTTGAACTATGCGAATACATGTGAATATGATCCTTGAGCTTCGGTAACAAAACCAAAGCTCTTATTTCATTTTTTTAAAAACTAGACAAACTTCTCAAATCCATCAGTTTTTAATGTTTAATGTAGAATCGTGTCAAACGATTTAAAAACGATGATGATGAGGAAGCTCCTCTCCCTGATTTCAGCAAATCCTGAAACTTCCTCCGCTCAAGGTTGGATCCTTCAGTCTTTCCATAATAATTTTCCTAATCATTTTAAATAGATTTCCTGGAAAAAAAGACTCTGATTTGGTTGCAATTATAGTGAAAACAGAGACAGAGAGAACAGAAAAAAACAAGTTTAACTAATGCTAAGTTTAGAGAATATTTTTGATCAGCGCTCAAGCAGGTCGGCTACAGACAACAGTGGGAATTCAACGCATATAAATCAAAGTTTCTAGTAGTAAATGAGTAATGAATGATCATTAACAGGAGCCTTTTTTTCTCCCCAAAGACATTTCTATTTTCACAACAAACACTGGTAAATGAGATGTTTCTTTCTTGTAAGGTAATAAAATTGCAGACCTGTAAAACAAAGTCTAGGTTTTGACGAAATGTGTCAAAATCACGGACTGCCCCTTTATCACTCGGGCAGGCTGAGCCCGTCTAGCAGAAAGGACGAGGCTTATGAGAGGCCCTCGCTCTCCCTGGGCTCCGGACAGGTCCGATCGGGTTCTAACCCCAGCCCCCGTCTCTTTCCAGTTTGTGTCCCAGGAAACCTGCTCCGTCAGCTCGGAGGTGGACAGCATTGGTCTGGGGACCCTCGGCCCCCCGCTGCTGCCCCACAAGGTACGTTTCACAGGCTGAAGGTGTAAGGAGGAGGAGGAGTTCCTCTTTCATTTACGGTCCAACATTTATAAAACAGAACATATACAGTTAGTCACTGTCATTATGGGGGGGGTGGGTCAAAATTTTATGTGAGACCAATAATTCCTGCATGAAAAATGTATTAGAGACCAAAAGTAAAAACTTTCATCTTACAGAAAATGTCCACTGTTTTACTATTATCTACATATATTATTTTATTGGATTATTATTACTGTCGTAGCTGGTAAAGTCGGGTTTCGTTTTTACCAATTGAGATTCTGTTTGTTTAGTTCCATTTCTAACATGAATCATGTTTAATAAGCTTGAGTTTTGTATGAATCTGAATCTTTGAAGTAAAATGAAATTTAAACACTTAACTAAATTTACCCACATTCCGTCATGGAAGCTTTATAGTTAGGCCCGAAGTCTTCAGGCATGAAATCCCCGTTTTGGGGTCATGAATCTCGGTGTTGGAAATGTGGAAATTTCTCACCTGTTTGGGGATTTTTAAAGTGGTGAGAGTGCGATTACTTTAACAATAAACCTTCAGGGGCAGATGTTAGATTGTGTCCTGAAAGTAAAGAGAAGTAACCAACACCTCCATCTTGTCCTTTGCTTCAGGAGGTGTCTGGTCGACAGGCAGCTACAGTCGGACAAGCAGCGACCAGAAGGTGAGTTTAACAAG
>CM029120.1:2525000-2597500 GCA_016859345.1 Istiophorus platypterus
ATATTTATTTGAGAAGCGCAAGTTATTTAAAAAAAAACAGACCAGTAATATGGCTTCTTCTTTTTTCTTTGAAGTTCTGTGATTTTTTTCAGTGTAGTTTTGCCAGTTTAACGTCCCCATCGAACATCTTCAGGACACGGTGCCCGGGATTTATTTTGCTATCTATGTTTTGTACGTTCACTGACGGTCGGCAGTATCCAGATTTGAAGGACGGTTGTTACCAAAGCATCCAGAAACGGAGGAGAACACTAGCCATTTTCTACAACTGCAGCTATTTTCACTGTTTTTTCATAGAGAGAAGCCACTTGTCTATAGCACATTTTGTACAGAAATGAATTTTTTTGGTTGTTGTTCAGAGGTATTCAAAACCTGTAAACTATGATTTTTATTTTATTTTTAAATGATAGCAGTGACTCACCTGCAGACATGCCTTTTTCTGTAGCCGACAGAAATACCACACTTTTATCAGATAGCAGCGTACTTTTAATGGCGTTAATTTTGTATATAATGGCAAACCATTGAGAGAGAAACTGGTAAATTATTGTTTTTGTGTATGAATGTGTGTTTGAATGTGGCACTGAGGCTTATCAGATCAATTTTAATGGGACAATAGTTTGAGTTCCTCGAACAATATTTAATAATTACTTTTGAATTTTATGTTACGTCCATAAAGTTAATTGTGACGCTCCTTTTCTTGAGTCGGTAAAATAAAATGACTCGATATTTTCCCGTGATTATGTAAAGTTTATAGCTACGGCTTTGGAAGTTGTTTTAAAGATTTTAGTGAATCACTGAATGGATCCTCAGATTAAAGCTGCATTAAGCTTTTTTTTTTCCAACCACTAGGGGGCACTAGCCAACCAACTGCTTGTAGCGATCAAAGTAGCCTATGATGGCCTATGTGGCCTATGATTCCTGAAAAAAAAAAATCTGGCTCTTGTGCCAGATTTTCCACTTCCATCACTGGATGCTAGTGAAATCTGTTTGTCTGCTATTTGGTGCTACGACAGGTAGCTACGCTCGGATCGCCGGGCTAGTCATCCTTTGGAGCTGTTCTCTATAGCTACAGATTTTGGGTTATTTTTTGTTCCACTTTAACACAATTTGTTAAGTCATTCTATCAAAAAAATTCAGCTTAATGAAGCTTTAAAGGGCTTTTTACCCACAAGATTTCAGTTAACATTGATACAGCAAAGCCCTGCGTTAAGTAATTAACAGCTGTACAAGCATATCACGCTGCCGTTTGACAAACAGCGCACCGCTTCATCATCATGTTATGTAACATGGTCTAAATTTTTAAAAATAACCGTTCAAACGTTCTCCGTCTCGGCCCCACGACGTTAAAAAGCCCTGCAGCCGACAATTAAACAGGTTAAGACAAATCGTTATGTCGGAAATACACTCTGCCGTCGGGCGATGTACATGCGGGGTTTACACTGTTTCGGAAACACTTCCTCCTCCAGCGCGGTTGAAAGGACGGGTGTCGAAATCCACAACGTGTCAGACTCGAACCGGACCGTGAATGTATAAGTGAATCCCTTTGGGCCGTTGAATGTAGAAGGTGCACATGCACAATATAAGGTCAAGGAGATGTTGCTTATGTTAATACGAGTTAGAGGAACTGATACTGAACCTCAGCCTCACACTCAGGCACAGGACAGAAACAAACCACAAAGAAACAACAATAAAAAAAAGCATGTGTGTAAAGTTTGAATTTATTTTGTCAACACTTATTTATGGGACGTATAGATTGTCCTTTTTCTGATTGACAATAAACTGCGTTTTTGCCATGAGTTTACAGTGGTACATTCACTTGTTGCTGGTTAGAGAAAAAGAACCTGGCTGAGACGACAGCTCTGACAGGCAAAGAATACGAACACGTGTGTGTGTGTGTGTGTGTGTGTGTGTTTGTGTGTGTTGCGCACAAACTGCAGAGAGAAACATTTACTGTGTTTTTGTCTTCATGCACATACAAGTCACAGACAGAGAAGACAGTGACCACGAATCTGTCCATCACCGATGGACAGCCTGGCACCGAGGCTGAGTTTACGACGGCAAAAAAGGACAAAAAGACAGAAGGCGGCACGGCACGTGACGCCGCGTCTGAGAAAAGGCATCTAAGATGGCGCGTCCAGGGGCCGGTTCATCCTGGACGTGCCAGACGTTTATTCCCGTCAGTCTGTTTTGCCCTGAAACGCGAACTCGGACGGTGCCAAATAGCCGACCGCCCCCGGGGGAGGACGGCGGTGTGGCTGGTGAGAGCACAGTCCAAAGAACCCACAACAAACAGGCCCAGAACATGAGGTTTCAACATGAGTAAGACAAACCGTTTAAGGAATCGAGGCCGACAATTGCTCTCGCGCCCATAGAGGGGCCAAGAATAACAAGGCAGGCGGGTTCTGGACCGATGCTGGCGTTCCTGCCTCGTTCAGTGGGGAAGGTGCATAAATCAAAGCAAAGAACAGTGATGACTCCATCATGTAAGTTAACTGGTTGGATAAGAGGCTTCCAAGACTATGTAGCAGGCAAAGCTGAACCAAAACAACCCAAAAATAAAAATGCAGATGATTTTTTTTTTTCCCTTTGTTTGGACATTTTGCAGTAGAATTAACTTCAACTACTAAATCACCATTTAACACAAAGGGAATTTTTTATTAGTGTTAAAGTATATACAGCAAAAAACTAAGTGTTGGAATTCAATGTATCTTGAAAAAAATAATAGATATAAGGATCACTGCCTGCATTAAGGTCTAATATGATAAAACTGTATAAAAAATAACATCTACGCATATGAGCAATGGCTTATTTTACTTTATTTACAGAGTTTTTAAAGGGCGCTACTTAAAAGCATAAAGTTAAAGTTAAAAACTTTTCATTTACTTTTAAAGTAAAGCAGAGTCCAGAATTTAATTAGCCCTGAACCTAAGTATATAACATTACTAATGTGCAACAAGTTGGACTATGTTTTTTCTCAGATGTAAGTTAATTGCTACTGTGCTAACATGCCAATATTAGTATGTCTAGATGCTCACAGTTAGCAACAGTTATATGCTAATATTTAACATTTTAGCTTTACTTTTAAGATACAGCAAGGTCTAGAGTCCAGAATTAAGTTTTACAATTAAGTATTACAGAGCTACCATGCTAACATTAGTATGTCTACATTCGCACAGTTAGCATGTTAATGTAATGATGGTCTGCATGATGTAGACATGAATGTGCTTTAGTTAAATTTTACTATTTTCTCTTTTGCTGGGGACAAAATGTCAGTTAACAAGTAATTCTATTCTTTATAAAATAAATAGTGTAGCTTGTTAGACGTTACCTACACATGGTTTTCATAGAGTAGATGGCAGGTCAACATGAAACAAAGTGGAAAATTAGCAAGTAATGTTTAATGGGTTGGAATTACGACATGCAAATTTAGCGCAGGGATATGTCAACACTTAACGTGCAGGCTGTCAGCTCATCAAGTAAAGCCTTTCATGCTGAATTGGACTGTGTTCTCTCAGTTTTGCTGGTGGACCTGATTGAATTCTTTCTTCTTTTTACAGTAAAAAAAAGAAGAAGAAGCGGATCTGTGCCGCAGTCGCGTCGCATAAACTCAGCCTGAGCTTGAACCAGACGCACAGAAGAGAAAGCTACTTGAACAGTCGTTTCATTAAAATAAGGGAAAAAAAGGCCACGAACCGCTGCTTCTCCAGGGACACTTGTGGTTTGTACAAAGAGAGTAGAAAAAAGAATTTCCCAGACGAACAGGCACAGGTTGAAATCGCCAAAGTACAGAGTAATAGTGAAGAAGAAGAAGAAGAGAAACGATCACTTTGTATTAGAAAACACTGGCCTTTTTCTGTCTGTCTGCCTGTCTGCCTGTCTGTCTGTCTGTCTGTCTGTCTGTCTGTCTGTCTGTCTGTCTTTAGGCTGTATGACCCTTAGTGTTGTTGACCATGTGCACTTCAGCCCCAGACGGTTTTGTGAATGGCTCCATCTGGACATCACCACGAGGTGGGAGGAAAAAAAAGATACAAATACTGGATATCAAAGAGGAGCATGGACCGAGCGCCATGGGTCCTCGGACTGGCGCCGGTCCGAGGGACGACCGCCACGGTCCCATGGTGGTGCAACACATCCACGAGAAATACGCTCACAAATATACATCGAAAAAACTCCTTTTTCTTTTTTCTTCCAAAGAATAAAAACATCTAAACAAGAGGGAAAAAAGCTTTACCTCACAACAGCACTTCACATTTCATCTTTTTACAGGGTTTTTTTGTTTGTTTTTTGGGGGGGATATTTGGGGGGGGGCATCGAGGGCTCGGTCTCAGTTCACGTCCTCCGGTCCCGTCAGTCCTCCGGGTCGGTTTCCAGGATGAGTTCCTTGGGGGGGGACTGAGGGGCCCCCGGCCCGGGTGTCCAGGGGCCACTGCTCCAGGGGGATGTAGCTGCGAGAGAAGTTTTCAAAGTTGTCACGGTCAGTTTGTGATTTTTACTTTTATTTCCCAAACATATTTAAACATGAGATAAAAAATATTGTTTTTTCTTTCCTCATTTCCTTCCTTCTTTCCTTTTCCCCTTATTTCTTTTCTTTTCTACCTTAAATTTTCCCTTTCACGTCTTTACTCTTTTCTTTGTTCCATATTTTCTTCCCTCCGTAAAACTGTCCACATTTCTTTTCTTCCTCCTTTTCTAATATCTTTAATTACAAACACCTTCCTTTTAGAATTTATTCTTCTTTCCTTTTATTCTAGCTTTGTTCTGTCCTTCCTACCTTAATTTTATATCCTGCCTTTCCTCTTTCCTCCTTTTTTTCATCTCTCCACTGCTCCATCTTGTTCCCGTCTTTTTCCTCCCTTATATCTACCTCTTTTCCCCTTTCTCACTTCTTTATCTCGAATCTTCCTCTTAAATGTTGCTTTTCTTTTCTAATCATTCTTTTTTCTTCCATCTTTCCTTCATTTCTGCTTTCCCTCCTACCTTCTGTTGCCTTCTCCTCCCTTTTACTTTTCCTCTTCCTTCTTTTTTCTGTCCCATTTATCCTATTTTCCTTATTTCCTTTCCTTGCTACTGTTCTATTCTCTCCTTGTTTCCATTTTCTCCACTTCTTTCCTCCTTTCTGTCTCATCCTCTCATTCTCTTGAAGTAAAGTTTTCAACACTGCTGGATTTCCCTTCCTGGTATTTCTACTTTGAGTCGCCTCAGGGATCGGAGTTTGTCTTTCGGCGCCTGAACCTACTCGTTGCTGCCCATCTCAGCCAGCGTGGGCTGGAGGGCCAGGGTCTCCAGGTGTTGGTCCAGGTGCAGGGCTTCGGCTGGTCCGTGCGGAGGCACAGCGTTGCGTTCGGCGGCGGCGTCCAGGGCCGCCGGGTCCGGGTCGGGCTGCTGATCAGAGAGGATGCCGGACCTCAGCGAGGGCGCCATCTGGCTGCAGCTGCTGCTGGCTGTGCTGGAGTCCAGCATCTCCAGGAGTAGGTCGTAGACCAGCACCACATTCTTCCTCTTCATGGTGGACAGGTGGTCCATGCCTTTGTTACTGCAGAGACAAGAGAGAGGACCGTGACCCTGAGGACGCAGAGACGGTGAAGACACGGGTCACGGATACGGACTGAAAAGCATCTTTGCGCTTTTAGACTTTTTTGTTTGTTTGTTTGTTTGTTTGTTTGTTTGATTTGATAGGAAACAGCTCTAACACTCCACAAATGCTCCATAACTTCACTGGTGGAAAGTAACTTAGTACAGTTACTTGTGTACTTAGGCACAGCTTGGGATACTTGTACTTAAATCAAGTATTTCCATTTAACGCCACTCAAATATTGTACTTTACTCCACTACATTTGACAAATATAGTTACTAGTCACTTTTCAGATTAAGATTTTAGTCCCAATGCAACATGATCCTCGACCAACGGCAGCTCCGAGCATTGTTTATATATTAATTCATCAATAATAACAATCAACTCATATATCAAACATTGACCAGGGTCCTTCTGCATCGTGAGCACTTTAACTTTGACACTTTGAATACATTTTGCTGGTAATGCTTTAAAATTCTGTAGCTATTAGCCTAGTTAACTTTAGCTAGTTAGCTAGGTTAATGTTATGACAGAGGACTGAAGCAGAGTGCCCAAAATTTGAATAATATGTAGTCATTATTTTAGCCATTATTATTTACTATTTTTAACTGAATAGATGCATTCAGATGTGTAAAATGTATTAATGTTTTTAATTGTTTACATTATCAGTTGTTTAATTTTTCATGATTAATAAAGTTTTGTCATGATCATCATTAGTATCATTTCAAGCAAAACTTTTTTAAATTAGTTTCTTTAATTATCAAACTCATCTTTACTTGAGTGTAGTGTCTCTTTATGTGTTTATTCACTGTATCTGTATCTGTAGTCACACGAGTATTAATGTGTGCATGCATCTCTGAGTCTTTACTAATGAACAACACACAGCTAAGTGTGTAACTGCCTCTTCTTCTCTGGCTTCGCGCTGTTTCTCGGCTTCACGCTGTTTCTCGGCCTCAGTACCTGATGTGGCGGATGTGGGACAGCAGCATGGTCAGGTGTCCCAGGCGCAGGGTCTGCTGCTGGGTCGATAGGCCCAGTTTGGAAATGGTCCAGACCAGGGCGTCGATAACCGAGTCCAGCAGGCGCAGCAGCTTGTTCCTGCTCTCCAGCTCCTTGGCCGACTGAGGGGAGATCGTGCACAGATCTGAAAACGAACGGGACGGTCGATGCCGACCTTGCGTTAGTTATCATTGGTCAGCGATTAGTGTCGTCCGCTTTTGTCAAAGAAATTTCCCCATTATCAGAGAAAAAGGGCTATAAATTCATGAAATTGGTGTATTTTGCAACAATTATTCTACTTTTAAATTGTGCAGGGTCAAAACTCACAAAAAGCCTCCGAACTTTGTGTTAGTCTCTAGAAGCTCTGTCACACTCGGCAACACAAAAACATCAGCCTGAATAAACTACACACCTATGATTTGACTGTTCCTGTTAATGTACCAGTCATTGAACTACAAAGAAAAGGTCTGATCATTTAAATCCTAAGGATTCGACATCAGGAGGCAGTAAGTTCAGTAAATTTCACTGGTGTTACATTTTGCAGATGACATACGACTATATATCTCTGCCGAACCAAGCGATGCTGAAGCTTTACTGTAAACTCCATTACTTCCTTTTGTTTGGAAAGAAATCCTGCTAATTGGCCCTAAAACAAAAAGAGAGATGCTGTTTAATAATATGGGGAAAAAAATCCAGTCTGGATTAAAACTGATGTTTCAAGTCCTGGTGTTGACACAGATTCTGATCTAATCCTCAAGTTTCAAACTAACGATGTGATGAAAACACCATAAAAAGGGGAAAAAAAAGGCTGAGAAACTGATTCATGCCTTTATTAAAAACAAAACTCCAGTACTGATATTTTTACTGGCCTCTGAATTTAAGAAAAAGAAGAAAAAAAAAGAATTTTCATCCAAAACTCAGCGGCTCAGCAATCAACCAGAACCAGAAGGAGAGACCACGTTAGTCCAGTTCTGGCTGGGATCAAGCTACATTGTCCCCAAGTCCCAAGTCCCTTGTTGACCATTCGCCTACAAGATCATCTGCTGCTGGTTTATACTGTTGGCTCCGCCCATCAGCTGGGAGAAAATCGGGGATGCAGCCTTCGTCATCTATGGAGCAAACTCCCCACAGACATCAGGGAAGCCAGCTCGCCAAAAACTTTATAATCTTATTTCTTCACTTTAGCCTCTTACTCACTGTGACTTTCCTGACACAGGCTTTGCTCCACATTCACAACATTTTATTGGATTCTACGTATTCTATTTCCATTTTTATCTTATTTTCTTTAACATCAAGTCGGTTTTATTTTCCGTTTTGTGTTACATTAATTATGGCGTTCTATGCACATTTTTATGTCTTTTCTATGTCTATTTTCATGTGTCATTTATTGTAAAGCACAGCTGCTTCTATACAAGTACAGTTTATAATTATTATTATTATCAGATTTTTAATCGAGGTTTCTCATATTCATGGTAGAAGCCACTTTGAACCAAGTTGTTGTTTACATGAGTCAATTCAAACCATTTTCTAAACTTCCTTCAATTAAACACTGTCAGTAAACATCACTTGTAAACATATGGCTCATCAAAGACGCCCGACTTCACACATCATGATGGACACTGCGGATGAAACGCTAGGGGGCGGTAGGTGGGGGGGCGTGGGGGGGCGGCTGTCCACCCACCACTGGGGCAGAGGACAGACGGATCAGTTTAGAGCCAAAACGTTGCATCTGTCTAGAGCCATGACTCTTAAGCTTCCCTCCCTGCTCATTCGTCTTGTCAGAATCGTTTTCAATTCTTGCACAATTTGTTCTTTTTTTGTTTTTTGGGTTTTTTTTCATACCCCAGCTGCAGTGGAGCAGAGTCAACAGAGAAAACAGAGTCAATCAAGGGAGTAGGAGTGTGTGTGTGTGTGTGTGTGTGTGTTAGGGAGGAACTTTGTTAAACCTGCACAGTGTCTGGGTTAAAAACGTTTATATGAAAAGAAAAAAAAAAGGAAAAACGCTCTTCAACAAAGTTCGTCTTCATCCGGAGCTTTTCCTCAAACGAGCCACAAGGTCGGCCGACATAAATAACAAAACAAATAACAAATAACAAAACCCACACCAAAGGCGGAGCATGGCGCTCCCCCGGTGCACCGCACCTAAAAGGTTGTGGAGCTCTGAGTTGGCTTTTATTAACCTGGACATCAGACAATTTCTATAAACTTTATACCAGTAAAACGGGAGAAACCTTCAAAGCTCTGAGAGGGAGAGAGACAGGTTTGTGTCAAGGTCTCAAACCTTCTGAACGGGTTGTTTCATGACAGTAAATCCATAGTCTTTCATTCGCATCCAGGTGCAGATCAGGATGATAAATACACAATGATGACGACAATCTGTGTCGATTTTTGGACGACAGCTAAATCCCGGGAGCATTGGGGCTTTGTGAAAAGTACATTCTTCCCTACTTCATTGAGTCAGACTCATTAACCACTTACCTTTGAATTGAACAAGCTGCTGTATAAGCCACCTACAGGGTAATAAGTTCATGTATCATGTTAATGTTGTTATGATTGAACAAAACATAAAAACAAAACAAAACAAAACATTAATTTATGTCAAAATGTCCACAGGTACTGTACGAATATTAGAAACCTGTTACTAAAAACCCTAAAAACCACTGAACAGAAATGTAGTAAACATTCGACTTAGGCGCCGAGCTTCTCGTTCTTAGCCGACGCTGACGGTCGCTTTGCCAGAGTAAAAACGACTAAAAACATCGGCAGCAGCAGATTTCATCACCCTCTTAATCTTCATGTGTAACAGCTAAAAATCATACCTTTGGCCGTCGTTTGTTATCTCGCTCTCTGCAGCTGGTGCTCGAGCTGCCGAAGATTTATGGAGGGAAACCACGAGACGGTCAAGTGGACTGTTTCAAGACTTTTAAAGTTCAACGGGACATTAACCCTTAACCCAGATAAAAAAACAAACAAACTGGAAAACATTTCCGCAGAAAACAAGGACTGTGGCGTTTATCGCCCCGTTGCTCTCATTGTAAGGGAATTAGGAAGAGGTCTGTATTAGTAGGAGGAATGTTACACCAAGCAGAGCCCGGTCTAATCTCCATACAATGTTATTTCAGGAGCAACTTGAAAATCTGTACCTGTCCTTAGGTTATGCCACGTTTCTGCCTTCTCAGGCTTCAAAATATGATCAGAGATCTTTAGAAGTTTCGTTGGTTATTACTGTCTTTAGTTACGTAGATATCAACACATTATTCCAGAGGCGGGGTCTGTAATTAACAACCGCCAAGCAGCCGGTGGTGGTTCGATTTTCTGTTTGGCGATTAAATCTCAGTAGAACATCCGGTAAATTTTTCTTTTTTCACCAAAACTAGTTCAAAAACACTCCTGAGAGTCCCCAGTCGCTTTTTTCCGCTCTGCTTCTTTGTGGCACGTAACGCTAACCTAGCTGGCTAGCTAACACTAACTTAGCTAGCCAACTAAAGCCAACCTAGCTACTTATCCCCAGCCTAACGTTTTCCCTCAGTCCAATGGCTCAACTTTGCACCAAATTCCAATAATTCCAATAATTATTGATAAAAATATATTAAACACACTTGGATAATTTAGGTTAAAGTCTTCAGATCAAAGAGGTTTACTTTGACAATGAAACTATTTAGGCTACAAAGAAGAAAAACCTGTTAAATGCTGGTATTTGTTATATTCAGTGTTTTCTCTGGTCAGATTTGTTCTAGTGTGAAGGTCACATATGTGACTGACTATTGTTGTGGAACGCCGGTGTCCTCTGCGTCGGTAAAAACTCACTGGAGTTGAGGAGGATCATGGCCTTCAGGCAGACGTACTCCTCCCTCCGAAGCTTCAGCTCCCGGAACCGGGAGGTGGCCGCCAGCAGCATGTCGAAGATCTCCATGATGCCCTCCACGCACTGGCCCTCCTCCCTGCAGGTGACACAGGCGAGGCCGAGGCATAAACCACTTCATTAATGCCACTGTTAAAAGGTGAAGGGTAAACACTGGTGTCTGTCATATATTGCTATTAACAAACTTTTTAACCGTCGTTCTTGTTAATCTATCGATCTATGTTAATACACTGCGAGTTATTATACCGAGGCATCGACCTCCATCCTCACGCTTCCCGGATTCACCCCAGTTTTTAGTTGTGGGTTTACCTTGGTTATTGCTTTAATATTTTTTCTTTCAACTTTTTGTTTTGTAAGGTCCGGATGTTGTCAACCGTTCTGGGGTATATGTTGAATGTATTTCAGTGAAATGGAAATAAACTGAAAAAAAGGTTGCTCCCAAAACTCTGGTTCTTGTTGGCCTGTTAATTGGCCTGAATTCTGGGGATAGTGAGAGATCTGGATCCGGGTCATATCAGACCGGCACTGAAATCACCGCTTTTCACTCGACCACTTCCTGGTAGGCAGCGGGTTGTTACTTCACACAGATCACTGACGGGATGGAATCCAAGCATCTTCCTGCCGCTGTTATCTTGACTTTTACAGACGAACTAAATTGGATCTGGATCCGAATGGGAACTTTGACCCACATTTACGGGAACGATCCTTCCTCTGACTCCTCGCTTCCGTTCCCAAAACAATATTCCAAACATCGGTCGGCTACAAAAACAACTACGGTCCTGTCATCGTTGACAAACGCCGTTTCTGGGACGCCAATAGCCTCCTGCGACGTTAACGGAGGAAGGACGATTGTGACAATGTGAAGTGACGGAGATGAAAAGAGAAGGAGGTTGAAAAGTCAGAAAGAGAGAATATTAGTGAACGTTTCTGCTCTCTGGCTTTGTTTCTTTTTTTGTCTTCTGTTGAACGAGGGCATGGATTTGCATCCAGGATGTTTACGTCACAGGTCCAAGGAGAGCAGGCCGCCACAGGCTGCGAGGGATCAACCCCGCGGTGAAAAATAAGGCAGCGTTGTGGAAACATAATCAAGGTTAACCTAAGCCTATGGCGATAGTCTCTGGGGTAGTGGGGAGAAGAAAGGTCAAACAGTTCCACTCAACCCACCGAGTCTCCAGCTTCCTCCCTCCCTGTCGTCCTCGTCCGAATTTACTCCTTCTCTCGCTCTGATTTTGTCTTTTTCACTTGTGATGAGGCTTGGTTTTCTTATCGTCAGCAAACCACATTAAAAAGGCCAAAAATGAAGGCATCCTGCCACTAACAGTCTGATATCTCTTATCCCTCTTTGCCTCGGAGCGCCATTGTTTTCCAGAAGCTATCAAAAAACATCAGTGTTACACTATGGAAGGTTTCCCCTCATAACCACATACATATTATTTAGACTCTGTCATAAACATGCCGTCCTGCTGCCTTAGATACCCACAAGAACCCCTGACATAGATTAATCCGCCGCTGAAAATAGTCCCCAACAAATGCACCATTTCCCCCTGTTTGATTAACGTTTGCTTTAAAACCACAGTGACCAGCTGTTCTAGGAAACTATCTAAATATATATGCCAAGTTTAAAGATTTACATTTTTTTTCGGTAGGAACCGGTAACGGTTTCGGGGCCAAGAGCTGAGGAGAGGACAAGTACTGGGAGATGGACTAACACGTCGTTGGTTTTGGTCTTTTCATGGGATTTACTGACAAGGACAAATAAAACGATGGTGTGGCACCAACATTAAGGCCAAAAAAAAAAAAAAAAAATCTGACTGAGTGGATTCCACTGGAAAGGACGCAATCAGTGGATCAGCTCTTGAGGACAAAGTGAATTTCCACAGGTTTTTTGCGTCGAGTTTAACTTTGAAGAGCTTTTAAGTATAAAAAAAAATGTAATTCATGCAGCACTGGAGATCCAGAAACGGAGAAAGCTATCAGAACTATTCTAACTATATTTAGCTTTATTGCATAATTCACTTCATTCTGTGACTGGAAAAAATATGTTTCAACGATAATGGTAATAATAATAATATCATATAAAACATGTGACCTTAAAAGAAAATGCAACCATAAAAATTGTTTGATTACATATCAACTGTGTTTGTACGTGTCTGATATGATTGTACACACTGTTTTATGCCTCCCACTCTGCAGGCTGAATAATTCCCCTCATAATTCTACTGCACTCTGATGTTTTTATTATTCACTGCTGCTGCTGCCAACCAATGACAAGTCACAGGAGCGCGTTCACTCATCAGGAAAACGCAAAGCGCCGGCAACAGCAACGCCCTGATCGCAGCACGTGTTTACTGTGAGGACAGAGGCCGGATGGCGGAGCCTGATGCAGAACGGCCGCCGTCCGGCCAAAGTTGAAGGCCGGCCAGCGGGGAACGGCGAGCGATAAAAGACATTTCTGGCAGGGAAACGAAGCCCGGCGGCGAGGGGGAATCAGAGCTCTATCTGTGGGGAAGGCGGCTGATATCTCTACTGTTTCAAGGTCTAAGTGAGCTGAGCTGCTTATTGCGTGGCATCAACCCAGATCACGCTGTAACCGCCGGCCGCGTTGACGGCAGCGTCACATTCGGAGGCAACCGCGGTTCGCTTCCACTAGTCGTAAAATCTGAGGCTGAGGCTGCAGCTGTATATTTATCTTTTACCAGAAATGAAGAGAAAAAGCAGTCGACAGGCCGACGCCGGAGCCAGAACTTTATTCCTGGGTCCAAACTCCCATTACGGGAGTAAAGCAGATCCGGTTTCAGATCCAGATGCACAAACAGCGGTGAAATATTCATTTACAAGCGATTCCTCGCGTTCATGGTTAATGTGAAAGCACAGAATCAACAAAGGCTGCTTGCAGAGTGTGAACTCCCTATGCAGCAGAACGGCATGTGTTATCATTCAGTGATGCTTTTACGAACGTGGGAGCAGCATTTCAACGTCAGCCGTGTCGGGAACAGTATCACAGACTCTGCGGGGCCGTTGGGTGGTTCCATCTGTGACAAAGTTCACATTTTCCTAACTGATAAGAGCTGCAGACTAACTGTCAACTGCAGCTGTTTGAGGTGGATATTTGGAACATAAAAGAATATAAGCAGAAGTTTACAAGTACTCAGTTACTTTCCACCACTGACTCTGCTTCTTTGAGGGGTTTTTTCTATTTATGAATTAATCTGATGGCGAGAGCTGCTTCTGTGAATTGATTCTACCTCGTCTTACTAGATGTTAAGCCGCTGATTAAAGGAAAGCTTTCTCCTGGAGAGCAAAGAGACACCCTGCTAGTATTAAACTAACATTAAACTGTACTGAGTTTGCATTGAAGGCGAACAGCAGCGGGTTGTCATGAGGAGCAGGTCAGGAAACAGGGATCATATGTTCTTACAGGAGCAGAGGCTTTTAAAAATGGCTTCAGTTCAGGAAAATGAAGGCTCCTCTCGTCTTTGTGAGAATTTACAGTTTTTACTTTACGCTAATTCAATTCAATTCAATTTCATTAACCGGACAAACAATTTTACAACAACTCCATCTGCCAACTGTTATAATTTTATGCAATTCAGAGTCTCAGTGTTTCTGAAATTAAAGCATAAAACAAGTAAACAACTGGAGATTAAAAAACAAACACATATGACCTTGAGATATGACCTAGAGATCATTTTCTAGAAGAATAACCTCTGTGTCCTTTGTAAACAAATTCCTTCTATGAAATATCCTCACCGTCCATGTTGTCAACGGTGACGCCGGATTCCATTGTGGAGTCTTCAAAAAGTCGGTTCCTCACCTGTTGAGCTTGAAGTCCGGGGAGAAGATGAGTTTTCCGGGATGGTCCACCGACCGCCACATCAGGCCCAGCATCAGAATCTCCAGCCAGCAGCACTTCAGCAGGTGGATCTGATCCGCCAGGCTCAGCTCCAGGAAGCCTGAGGACAGAGCCGAGGGAGGCAAACGGGTTCGGGACATGCTCTTCTATGAAACAAATTTATAACCATGTGTTTTAACAGGACGTTGTTTCAAACAACAACATTAAAGCTCACTTTTGTATGTAAACTTACTGTCACCACAAATCCCAGAAAATGATCAGGGAAGGTCGAGAGCTCGTTCCGGGGGAATCCCTATTCTCTCCTCCTCTTATTGAACTTTTAACATTTAATGATAACGCAGGAATGCTAATAGCTACTATATGGCCCTTTGCAGACAAGTTCTATGGACATTGTCGCTAAGGAACTAAAGATAGACAAACATGTAGACAGAGGATACTGATGTGGATCCATTCACTCCAGAAAAAACAGAATCATGCACAGTCGCACTGACGGAGGTCGTCTGTTCGTCGGCTGCTCGCTCAGAAACAAACCTCAACTGAAACCTCGGTGCAGTTTCCAGCTTTTCAACAGGCAAAAGCAGCTCTTTCATCAGGATCCGGTGACTCGGACTAGTGCACAGGTGGCTTCAGCAGCACAGGTGAAGCTAATGAACCACATGACCGGCACCTCACATCGACCGCCTCACCCCATCCGGATCGCAACAGTCAGCCACGCCATCAAAAAGCAGTTACAGCTTTCAATAAAGCTTTGCTGGGTGTAGAAAGAGGTGCTAATACATCATTAAACTGTCCTGTGCTCAACTTTAGCAGGAAAAACAAAAGCCAAAGTTTAAAAGTCACAAAATCGGTTAAAAGATTACAAATGGACCCGAAATCCACTACAAAACGACGACCTGTCTCTTAATCGATCCAAACCTTGACCCAGTTTAAGCATCAGACGATGGATCCTCAATCCTCTCATCTGATCTTCTGTTTAGATGAAACAACTGAATTTTCCAAAATGTCATTATTCTTTGAAACTGTTACTGCTACATTAAAACTTTAAAAAGAGCCCATCAGCCATACTTTTATACTTTTTTATACTAGTTATAGACAGAAATGGAAAATGCCCCAATCTCTAACAATGACATCATGAACAGCGACTATGCATTTTCCATGACAACGCCGTTCTCACCTGTCCGTGCTTTCTTAGGTCTTTTATAAAGCAGACAATGCACAGTCATTTTCACCTCTGTTGGAGTAAAAAAAAAAAAAAGAAAAAAAATCAGGGAAAATGGTCTTTATACAAAAAAAAAAACAAAAAAAAAACCTGACATCTTTGAGATCGCTTCACATTAACACCTCTACTGAGAAAGTCACCCGCCGGGCTGAACACTGGCTTAGTGGGAAGAGAGAGGAAGAGGAGAGAAAAGCAAATGGTGAGGAAGTAAAGGAGGGAAGGGGAGAGGAGATAAGTGGATAGGAATGAAAGGAAAAAAGGAAAGGAAAGGGAAATAAAATTCGATAGAAGATTATGGAAAGAGAAACAGGGTTGATAAGTCAAAACTGAAATAAAGAAAGTCACTAATTGCTTTTTTTTCTTGCTGTGTTTACTGTAGCCTCCGGTATGTTTTCACCCTCAGTCTTCCTTCCTGGTTTCCACACGCTTGTTGACGGTGACAAAGCCAAAGTGCTCCCACTGACCTGGAGTCGCCATCTTCGGCGAACTCATGGGCCTGGTGTTTACCCTGACCTTAACCTTGAACGTGCTCTTTTACCCAGCGAGGCATCTCACAGCATCTCAGACCATTTCTACATTTCTTAGGTGTATTTTGAGTTAAGTAACTGACAATTTGTATCAAATAAGGTTAGACAGGCTATTCTCTTAAGCTCTTCAATTCTGGATCTTTCTTATCTTACCAGGAATCTTCTTGGCCCAGCTGATCATGAGGACCAGCTCCTTGTCCGCCAGGTTGGTGAGGGACATCATCATGCTGGCCTCGGTGAAGGGCTTCTTCATGTCCTCCATGAGGTAGATGTCCGGGGGCTCGGCCTCCATGATGCACGAGATGAACTCCTCCGGGCTCATGGCCAAGTGGTGCATCTGGTCCGCCTGATGGAGGGGGGCGAGGGGCACCTCCACATGGAGGTGCCGCTGGGACCGAGGACCGAGCCCCGCCCTGACCAGACCCCTGTCTGCCGTGTACCGGGGCTGAAGTCCGCCACGACGATGACGAGCTCCTCGGTAGCTGCAGCGCTCACGTCTCATACCTGGCGAATGAGAAACAGACTTGTCTGTCACATGACCTGTAATGTCCCTTGTTTCATGGTTTCTGAACCAAAATACAGTCGCACAAAACAGAAACTGAACATTTTGAAACAATGGGAACTCCCTGAGATAGAGCAGCAGGGTCTACACCTCTGAGCAGGTCTTCTAGTAGCTGGTTCGGTTGCCCTCAATAGAGCAAAGGAACTTCTAAACACAAAGGTTGTCATCCCTGTATTCAATTCCCTTTTCCTTTTTACACTTAGACAAGAGGAGAACAGCCTGGTTCCCATCACTGCTGCAGTGGAACGAACCGAGGTTAGACCAGATTCCAAAGGAACCGAATGTGTCACGACATAAAAGAACACAAGAAAAAACAGAAAGACTGATAAGCACAATAAACACTTTGGACTGACTCGTGTCAAACTGCCTCCTCAAACTTCACATAAATCTCTCATTTAGGATCAAAATTTCCCAGAAATCCCTGGGCTCAGGTTTCTGCTTTCCAAGGGCAGAGTGGTACTGTCTGGAATTCGCTACAGGAATCTAACAGTGAACAAGTCATTGGTAGATTTTCCAATAGCAAACTCAAAATCTAGACATTGGCATGGTTGACTGGGCAAGACTTTGCACAGTTATGTGTTAATGTGTCAAGGTGCTGTATTGTTATTCAGGCCATGAACCAGTTACCCCCCTGGTTGTTGCTCAGTTGTAAAGGCCAGTAGTTTGTAAAGGCCAATTCATGCTTCCACTTCCACTTCCAACGCACCTGAACATTTATGCCTCTGTGTTGGTTTGACTCTGCGACAGAGCAGTAGTGTATAAACACTGCTGCCAAACCACTAGTTGGCAGCAGCATTTATACACCACTGCTATGAGTTTCTTTATCCCCATTTTTCACGGGTTTCTGTGTGCACTTTGAAAGGATGGCGACTGACACTGAGCGGCTCCTGATGGAGTCGGAGCCGATGGATGATGAACAGCAGTTTTAGTTTCCCTGAATTTACTGCAAAGCAGAAACGAAAGAAGACGTCAGAGGAGACGGTCTGAACGACGGCGTTGAAGAAGGAGAAGCTGGAAAAGCGATGCCACCAAGCCGACCAATGACAGCTCTTGCCGTTGATTTCTGGGTGGTGCATGTCAGGCTACGGTGAAGGTTCAACACAGAAGCATAAATTGGCCATAAAGTTTTGGCTTTTACTGTGTGGTTCTTCTATGGAAACCTGTATGAGTGTACTGATACTACAAAGCTGCACCAAAAAGCATGTAATGATGATCATTCTCTGACATTTCCATGCTCTGATTTTCCACAATTCTCCAAGTTCAAAGCATATAATGAACTCAGACATACCTTTACATTCTCTGTTTGAACTTTTGGGCTCTTGCTAGATGACAAAACCTCAAGCAGCCATTTTATTCTTTTTAAACAGAAGGGATAAAAAAAGATTGAGCGCCTACCACATTTCATCATGCCCACTTCGTAGCATTTCCGTAGGCGGCAGGCCTGGCAGCTTTTACGTCGGTTCTTGTCGATAGTGCACTGATTCGTGGCGGGGCAGATGTAGTCGTTGTGTCCTATTGAAAAAGGGTAGAGAATTATTTTGAAGGATGGGGAGAAGGAGAAGAGGAAGGAGGAAACGGTGAAGTTCATACCTTGGATGCTCCTCTTGAAAAAGGCCTTGCAGCCCTCGCAGGACCACACGCCGTAGTGGTACCCCGAGGCGTAGTCATGGCACACGGCACAGAAGTGCATGTCAGCTTTCCCCACCACCGACGAGGAGGAGGAGTTCACGCCTTCTGCCCCTTCCTCTAACCTCTTCCCCAGCATCTTGTTACAGCTGCGGGAAGAAGAGGAAGAAAACACAGGCTCTGTGAGAAAGGGACGACTTGACATTTTGGAGTTTTCATGCTCGTCTTCCACCTGCCGTCGGTCCCCCCAATGGGCGCTGTCTTGCCGAAAATTTCCCCACAGCAGCAAGTGGGAAATTGCATCAGAAAACTGACAGCATCCATCATTAAACATAATGGGTTTATATGTCTCCAACATCCATGGCTGGTGTCTTGGTGACCATCGGCTGGTAGCACAGGTAATGACTAATACTGAGTAATGACAGAAGATAGATCTCTATCTCTGACAGACTGTTGTAATGTGAGAGTAGATCCATCTGGCACCTGAATCGCTATGAACAAAGATTCTTTGGATTAAATGTCTGTACAGGTGCATTGTATATTAACACTAATATTGATTTTGTATGATTCTGGGACTTGGTATATAAAAAATTAATGTACAGGTAGATGTCAGAGAATCAAAATGCAACTAACAGACACTTTCGAACTTCGCATTTAGTTGATGAAACATTTTTCCTGGCTTTCAGATCAGTTTGTCTTGATTCATGTTTATTTGACACATTCCTATTTTGTTTTGCAATGGGTAAACATATTTTCATATTTTTTTAATTAACGGGGATTTGGAAAATAAAATCGAATCTCATTTTTCCTTTGACTTTCTGTAACTGTACACTACTATAAAAAGTCATTTTTTAGTGATGGGAAAACATTGTTTGGTTGCATGGGGACATAAAATTTAGTCCTATTACTTCAGATTTTAAAAAGTTGCAACAGAATGTTTTCAATTTCTGAGAATTATCCTCCAAATCTTTTTTCAACTAAACCAGGCGAGTTATTGTTTGAATTTATCTTCATTAGTTCCCGTTAACAAAGTAAAGAAAACCCTTTCAGATTATTCTTCTCTACTACTTCCATCCAGGGGTCAGGGGTCAGTGATTCCCACCTGCTTTTGGGCTCCAGCCAGGCATCATGGGGGCTCGGTTCATTGTACACGTAAGGCTGGGGACAGCGCAAAGTCAGTGAAGGCACGTTGGCGTGACCGTTGGAGGGCCAAACGGCCGAGGGGCTGAGTGGGGGGCACAGAGACGACTGGCTGTCGGTGATGGGCGGCCGGGTGTAGTTCAGCACGGGCTGGCTGTAGAAAGCCACGGGCGCGTGTCCATGGTTGTACTCGTGGCTATTATCTGTGTAGGGGGAGGGGATGCAGACGGCCTGGCCCTCCATGCCCACCGGGGGGCTGTACACGGTGGGCAGGAAGCCCGGGGAGCTCGGCCTCTCCGCGATCTTACTGGAGTCCACCTCCTGGAGCTGGAGCAGCGGCAGCGGGTCGGTGTCCAGCCCGGGAGAGGAGGCCATTCCTGGGGGTTGGGGCGGGGGGGCTGTAGATGTTGACGGTGATGATTAATGCAATGCTGAGGCTGGTTACTCTATCGCATGTTCCCCACAGACGAGTCCTGTAGACGAGGGGGAAAAAATACTTTGTTAAATCATTAAACTAACATAAAAGCAACAAAAGGCACATCACAAAAGTAACCAGGCTCATAATCAGTGATTCTGTGGTGTGAAGGTCATCTTGGTTAGAGCAACATTCAAGAATTTAAAGAGCCTATTTAACTTTTATCCAGCAGTGGTTCGCAACTTCAAAAGGTATTTTCCTGATTTCAGAGGTGTTCAGACAAGAGCGTCTTTGCCCGACGTTTAAATACGATGTTTCTACAGTCTGTTCTCGGCCTCTCAGCAACAGCACAACACCGGACTTAAAAAAAGCCCGGACTTAAACATAGATTTTTTTTTTCCCTCTAAACATGGTTTTTATTTCCCCTTTAATGTTGAAATTGATCTGACTTCAGCGGCGGAGTAATGTACAGGAGCAGCAATGACACGAATTTGGGCTGCAAAGCAATGAGAATATTTTAAAAATGAGAATTGCTTCAAAATATGAGTTTGCCAAGCAGAATACTTCCTGCTCACTCATATATCAAAGAATGAAAAAACATACAAAGGTGTCAGGACCTTTTATTTCCTTGCAGCAAATTTAAAAAAAAACTTTTGCAGCTTTGAAGGAAAATTAAAGCAGGAAAAACGGAATCAGAAATTTCTCACAAAACTGAGACTGTCATAATGGAGATATTTTTTCCTAATAACAATGAAGTAATGATTTTTTTCCAAAATGCACATATCCTGTCTATAACCAGACGTAAGAAAGATAATCCCATATTTTGTCCTTTTCTCCTAATTTCATCTGGACTGGATTAGATTGTCCACCAACACTGAGCTGTTGTGACTCAGCGTGGTTCACGGGGAGTTAACAGGAGTCGTCTCACCGCCACCAGCGGTGGCCACCAGTGTTCCCATTATTCAAGGACGCTCAAGAAACCACATGATAAAAAAACAACACAAGATAACAGGATTTCTATTGAGTGAATCAGGGTCGGAGGACTGGTGAGACCCCAGTGAATCTAACAAAAAGGAGCTTTAACCAAAGGATTTATAGCCCCCCATCATCACAGCGCCTTTCGAGGAACTCAGGAGCTTTAATTGCCTTTAAGCAGTTTTAGTTCCAGAGCAGGAGCCGGAGCCCCCCCCCCCCTTCCCCAAAGATCTCAGTAGCTATCGCATTTTCTGAAGCGCCGCACGTCGCCAATGGATCAAACAGGGCAACAACTGCCTGCGGCGGTGACGTTGGGCTCGTAGATGGATGCGATTCCCCTTGATGTTCGACGTTTCAATGGTGTATTTCAGTCGACTTCGCAACTACTCAGCAAACCTCAAGTTGCCCGTTAAAGCAGAAAACGGACGTCTGATCTACCCTCTTCATGTCCCCTCAACAACATCTTATTAACCTTCAAAGTCTCACAGCAGTAAACCACAAAGAACGCTGTGACACTGCCCCCCCCCGCCTCACACAATTGTAGCAGTGGATCACTGACATTAATTAATAATGATCTAACCTCATGTCCAGTCATTCCCTCTTATTTCAGTCTAGCACGGAGCTGCTATGATGACACAGCTGGGCTAAAATTTTCTAGCGACTTTGGCTCCATTTTTGTCCGACAGCTGAAAACGAGAGGAGATTTTTGTCACGCTGACGTTTTTATGAATAAAACTTGACCACAAAATGGAACGGAACATCCATCCATTCTTCTATTCATCCATCCACCAAGCCATCCATCAGCTATACCACTCATCCTTCAAACCATCCCTACTCACCCGTTTAACCCAGGCAATAGTGCCGACCTCTGCAACACCATGGCCCCCACCGGGAGCTGAACAGGTGTCCTCATATAGCAATATGGGGCCAGTGGTCAAATATCATAGATGTGCAACTCCATATGAGCGTTTGGTGCATTCATCTGGCTGACATGAGCTACTGAAGAGGGTTTGAAGGGGCTGACTTAAAGGCATGTACAAGACACACACAGGAAAAAAAAAAAGATTTCAGAAAGGAATACAAAACCTTTCCTGCATTAGGCCTATTGTGTTGTGTCGCTGCGTGCAAAAAAAAAATTAGGCATCACAAAAGCCTGTCGCCTTCTGTAATCAGGCTAAACTCCGATCACCGCTGCTTATCATTGTGAATAAAAAGGGGTTTTTAGTTGTTAAATTAGTTCCATGAGGTTCATTGAGGTTCCTGAAGCTCCTCAGTCAAAATTACATCGGAGGCAGTTTTACTGTTTTAATAACTTACAGAATGTACTTCTGCTAAATATGAGCTCTCCGATCGTTTTGACGCCCTATGGCATTTTGCAGTAAAAACATCAAGTAAATGAATGACGTTTGGACAAGTGAAGTCCAAAAAGAAACAGAAAACAAAACGTGAAATGTTCCCACAGACTGTTACGAGCAGGTGTACTGCCGTGTGCACGCACCCTATTTAGCCAGGTGAGGTGATGCAACAGCTCACCTGCGGCGTCAAAGGTGAATAGAACACCTCTGTATTTATTAACAGAGTGTTTCATCTAGGAGGATTTTTTCCAGAGAAAGAACATGAGAACATACACCATCAGCAACAACATTAAAACACTGGAAAGTGGAGAGAATAACATTGATTATCTTGTTACAATGGCACCTGTCAATGGTGTGGGCGGGGGGGTATATTAGGTAGCAAGAGAACAATCGATTATTGAACACACAATATTAGGCAGGTGGTTTTAATGTTGGGGCTGATTGGTGTAAAATCATAAAGTGATCGGCCTGTGTGACGTCACGCGGGTTGCGAAACCACCATAAATACAGCTGAGCCAGGGAAGCTGGTTAATCAGCGCCGGGCCCGACAACAACGCGGCGCCGTGGAGCCACAAACGGGAATGTGCCCCTGGGATGTCTGGGTGTGTGTCTGGAGATTTATCCGAAACTCCAGGGGGAAAAAAAAGAATCACGGGTGCAGGAAACACCGAGCTACAACTGTGCTATGGTGACCCCGAGAGGTAGACAATAAAGCTGCACATTTAAGATTTACCCCTGAATCAATTCACATTAAAGTCAGCGTATACTTATAATGAATAGCACCAACTGTAGCCACAAGTCACCATTTCAGGATAAAGGTTAAATGCTAAACATTGCCCTAAGTTTGCTAACATTAGCTAACGAAGGTCCAGACCAAGACCCAGACCAAGTCAGGGTGTTGATGCTAAACCACTGAGTCTACTGAGTTAAGCAAGAGTGGAGTTTTTTGCTAATGAATTCAACTTTTTATTTTCAAGAGACAGGACATGTAGAAGAATTTAATTTTACTTGAGGCTAAAAGAAAAATGTAAAATTTTTGCAAAAATCTTGATTCCTCCCTTCCACAAGTCCAGATGCCAACACCTGGGTCTTGAACATGCCCCGTCCATACGAGAGACTCGGACCGTGAAGAGAAACGACGATGACAAATGGGGAAAAAAAGAAAAAAGGAAAGCAAAAAAGATACTTGCACAAATATACATTAGGCAGATGGAACAAAACCATCTTGAAAATGTAGTAGGTAAATACATTTTAAATAACCATTAGATAAATAAAAGACAAAAGTGATAACTGCAGTAATAACTTGACAGGGAGTTAATGCAACTTTGTCCCAATTAATATGATGACAAACACTACTTCCTTGTGTAATGTGGACCTATAGTGACAGCAGTTTGAAAGCTGAGATCCTGATATTCCCATGTTTGCTGCAACAGACCGGACGGGAGACGCCATGCCAGACCGCTGCTAGGTCAATCACATCAACAATCAATATGCAGGTCAGGTCGAAGTGTTCCCGTTCGGAAAAAATTAAAAAAAAAACAATGCACCCTCACCTGCTGGCTCCGTGCGCCGTCACCGCCGCGTCCTAATTTCTGAGGGTCGACCCTTTCCGAGTCGCCAAGCGTGAACCCGGCCCGTCTCACTTAAGACGCCGCAAACACGGCCGAGGAGAGGCAGATGGAGGGAGGCTTCATTGTGCACCGGTCCACCGTGCTGCGGCACAAGTGAACGGGATGAGCGGAATATTTAGACGCCGCTAGGCTGGTACAATAGTTGTCCCCTGTCCATTGTGTTTTGACGTTAAACATTGACAGGTTGTACTGTAAACTCCGGTGTCATGGAACCCGTCACAGTTTCTATTTTAAGGGTTGCTCGTGGTGAACTTAGAAACTTGTCACTCTACAGGTTGACCAGCGACACCTGAATGCACCTTTGGCGTTTTTGGTCTCAGCTGAGACCAGAGGAAGTCGCCAGATCAGCTGGCTACACTCACAAAGAGATAAAAGTCTGGAAATCTTCACCTATTAGCAAATGATGCACGGCACAATCAGCAGAGTGGCTTCTTTTCCTGAAACTCCAGAACCTTATAAATTACCATTTGAAGCTTCAGTAAGCCATTTTGACCACTAGGGGGCGCAGAAAATCCAAAACACAAAGTAGAGCATTAGCTAATTACGCTGTTGTGGCTTAGTACTAACACACCTACGCACAACAAACACGTGGTCCTTGGTGCCTTTTAGCCTCTTTTAGCTCATTGTTTTGGTTCTGCAGCGCGTCCATGGTTTGATTCTTATCGACCCGCTTCCCGACTGTTTTCATTAAACAGGTGTTGATGTGCCCCCATTGTTCGTGACCCAAGACTTTTGGAATTAGACTCGTCGAGTTGAACACGCGGCCATGATGCTTATATGCATCTGCCAGATGTGTAAACAGGCAACTGAATTTATAAGGTGACAATAAGTCACAGCTGTGCGTTTGTGAGTTCTCCTGCCCCCTAGTGGGTGAAAACTGAGCTAATACAGCTTAATACTGCCACAGCTTCTGATTTCATCCACCTACTGTCAAGAGCAACACAACCAGAGCTGGATAAACTCTGCCTAACTTCCAATTTCCAATCCTAGAGTCAGTTTGCTTTTTATTTAAATACCTTCAGGGAGACGGTTACTGCTTCTTAACACTTACAGATATGGTTAAGAGTTAAATTAAGTTGTTATTTAATTGCCAAGCTAAACTAAGGTTTTAGCTCAAATCGTCACCGACACAGCTCAGCTCACTGCCACAAAATCTTGCAAGGTTTAGATTTCTCTGCAGTTTTGAGTGACTGCGGATAAGGATGTTAGTTAAATCCACCAATATGCAGAATGAAAATATTGCAGGGTCCATGAAAACCAAGGTTTTGGCAAAGGCTCCAAACATAGCCACATCAAGTTTTATGAAAAACGACAACCACACAGCAGCAGGGGATGGGTTCTGCTTTTATACACACTGGCTGCACGATCGCAGAAATAACTTGTGGTAGAACTAACTGCCCATGTTCTGAGTGACAGTTCACATCGACTCTTTTCTCGGACTTGCCAGAATTAAACACCAAATTATACATAATTAATAACAGTCTTTCACTGTTGCTTTGGGGGGGAGCCTGACATTAAACATATGGCTGAAAAAAAAACCAAAATAAAAATAAAAAAAATTTAAAAAGCGGCAAGATTCATCAAAAGATACCAAAAAAAGAAAGAAAAAACCATTCAACGACTCACTGGCTTCTTCAGGCGGCGTAGCTCAGCAGCGACCCAGCGACTGTGCCGAGGAGCTCTTTGTCAGAATGTCCGAGCCAAAGTTTGAGCTTTGGACGGACTGGTGCTCATGGCAGCCTTCCATGGTAAACCACTGGGCAGGCAACAAAAGGTCAAAGGGCACTGTCTTCACGCAACTCTGTCTTTTACCCCTCCTCCCTTTTTTTTTCCATTCAGCTGTCGCAGTACATTAAAAAGTACACAGCTGCACATGCTACAGCGGCGACAGCTGAGGGAAAAATGCTCACCCACTTCAACGAAGTGGAATTTATGGCCATCGTCATTTCGACTTGATTCGATTAAGTTCTCTGATGCCTGTTTCATGTCCTCCTCCTTCTCCCTCCTCTCATTTCCAGGCTGCCTCCTAACTGTCAGCTATTCAATAATCCAAATTCCAACAATGACCCAAAATTAATAATAAATAAAAGTTTGCATGTTGCGTGATTGGGTTTGCAGTCGGAGGACATGCTGTTATATTAATATGTTCCTTCTCTATATAACATGTACAGAAATATAGAGTTTTGTTAATTTTTCTTGTTATTTTACAAGAAAAAATGTTTATGCATTAGAATTCATTTGAAAGCATGAAATGATAAATCACTGATGTGTTTCAAATACCTGTGAGTGTCATTTTTTTCCCCTAAGAGTTGTTTCTCAAATCCTAAGAGTTAAGTAATAATTTATGAGCATGTTTCATTTAAAAAGAGAAAATTAACAGTTTTACCTTAAAAGTGCTATATTTAAGTATCTTAGTTTTGAAAAAAAATTTAAAAATAAGGCAAAAATAAGTAAGATTATTATGACAATGTGAAGAACCAACAGTTTGGACGTTACGTCAAGTATGTAGATGCGCTGTGTTCCAGACCCAGGCCCCAGCCCCACACAACGACTTCCTGGTAGCGCGCTGCCCCCTATCTGTTCGGGGGGTAGGTACAGCGCGTACGCGTTGCCCTTTTAAAATAAAAAAAATGGCCCTGATGGCGGTTGTGCAGGATTTTACCGTTCAGCTGGTGAAGAATTCTTTTAAAGGTAACTCTCTATCAACGTCAAACACTGTGAACATCTTCTAGGTTTTGGGAAAGTTTTACAGATCCCGAATCTTCGTGGATTTGTCGTAACGATGGTGTATAAGAGAAAATCTGATCTCGGCTACAGGTTATTTGTTTTGGTTTGGTTTGGGTTTTTTTTTACTACATTTGGCCCCTGGAACAAACTGACCCATCACTCGACCTCTGTGACCACCGCAATGTTAAGTAGCAGGTTTTTTTTTTCTAATCCCTGTTAAAGTGTCAGCGAGTAACCGGCCGACCCTCTAGCTGCTCGCCGGCTGTCAACGCCGCTTCGTTAATCATTGTCTATCTTTTTTTTCCCATAATTAAAGTCTTACTTGACCTCTTCACTGGGACAAGTTTTTATTATTTTTTTTTTTCTGGAACAAAAACAGAAGAGGAACCGTCGGTACATGAAGAAAACCTCCGGCTCTCAGACACCGGAGCTGCTCCTCGTCACCGACGCGACTGGTCTGAGGTCGAGTAAACTGACCTTGCTCACGTCGCCCAGCAGCGGCGCACGGCATCACAAGTCAAAGGTCCGTCTGCCACCTGGAGAACGTGGTTTTCTCAGCGAGCGAGAACACGCTGCAAAATAATGCTCTGCCTGCAGGGAGATGATTCAACTTTCACAGTGCATCACCTGTGCTGTCTCTTGTAACTTTTCGTTGAGGAAAAAACTTTATTTGCATAATACATATAAAAAAAACTGAAAATGACAAGTATTTAAGTGATGAATCGATTTCAAACCCTGGTGCTACACCAAGACGATTTTTTAAAAACTTTTCTCTCAGGTCAGTAAAGGCGGCAGAACCACGAGATTTAAAAAAAAAGAAAAAGAAACATCCGCCTCTTAACCTACAGAACATATAGAACATATGGAATCCAGGTGTGATCCTTCTCAATGTAGCGCTGATGGTGTGATTAATATAAAATCGGACGTTTTCCAGAGGTCGTCCTCTAATCTGAAGGAGGAGTCATGATTCAGAAATCTGTGCTCTGTATTAAACCATTTCAGTTCACTAAAACACCCTAGATTTCACTCAGATTACTTCTTCTTCTAAATGTAATTTCTGAACAAATCCAGCTACCAAATCTAAAACTGACACATGAAGGATGAAGCAGTTTGAAAAGGCTTTCAAGATTTTTTTTGGTCATTTTATAAAACCCTCCCAGAACCGTAACTAACAATTATTTTAACTGTTGACTGTTCTGCGGATCAATTTTCCAAATAACTGATGTCTGGTCGAAAAATAACAGGATTTCATGAGAGAAAAGTAATCACAGTCTCCCTGAGCTGAAGTTTTACACCTTTATTTCTTGTTTTCAAACCTTAGAGAGCTGAAAAAAACAATAAAAACAATATTCACATTTCACACATTAAAAAAAACAATGTTTCAGAACCTCTACTTAAAAATAACCCTTTAATTAAACTTTGTGATTAATCAGATGTAAAAATTGTTACATGCTTCATTCTCTTATTTATGAACTGAACGATATTTGGTCCCACGCCACATAAAGGGCTTCTGTAGACATGTGTTTCACAGATTGATCGTTATCATTCTCTGGTACATTTATTTATTTTTTTACACAAAGTTTTAATTTGTTCCAAAAAGATCATTGGCAGGAAAAGGTAAGAGGGGAAAAAAAGCTGGATATGTTTGAGGTTAGTTCAGATTAAATAATTTACAAGAGTCAGAGGAATTCGAATAAGTACGGATTTCAACATCTCGCCCAAAAAAAAAATCTTGAAATAAATAACGGACGCTCCATTGTGATTCACCAATGAATAACTCTGAGAAAAAGCTTGGAGCAGAATCAGGTTGGAGGGGCAGTGTGGGGGGGGGGTCCACCTAAGACCCCACTCACACTAAAAAAAATTTGCTTTTTTTCTGTTTTCTGACAACAAAAGCGAGCTGCATCTCTGGACGACTGAAGATGGGGTCAGAGTCTGTCCCATGCTCATTAAACAGGCTGCCGCCGCCGCCGCTCAACAAGGCACATGTCAGCACCGAGGAAAATCGTAAGACCCGAGCACAAAGGGAAAAAAAGGTTTCTCCTTCTCTGTTTCTCTTTGGAGGCCAGGATATTAAAAATCTGTTTATTTCCTGGGGTGAGGTGACCCCCCCCAACCCGCACCAAGGCTCCCAGGACATCATGAATCAACCCCCCCCCCAGTAAAAACCACTAGCCAGCCTCCACTCCTTCATTCTCTTGGCCTCACAAAAGCCCAACGAGGCACCACCGGAGGAGACGGGCTGTGACAAGTTAATCGAAGGGGTTGACGGATCAAGTGGGGGCTGAGCGGGGGCCGAGCGAGGGCTGAGCAGACCCCCCGTATGGCTTTGGGCTTTGCTGGTAGTTTTACCTGCTGAATGTAAAGTCATTTCATCTTCCCTTCAGCCTCAGATTCAAAGTAAGGAATGATTTTCCAAGATGAAATTAGTTTGTCAAAAGGTGGCGGGTGTAGGTTTTTACAAATCGGTACGTTATGGTCGAACTAAGTGTGATGCCTCACTAATTCCTGATAAAGGGTGAGATGGAGGCAGCACTGGAACCATTAATTCATGATCATTTTGTAGTGAAAGTGCCACAGATGAGCTGGTTCCAGCTTCTGAAATATGTGGTTTTCAATGCTTTTCATTGTCCTGCATCAGAGTCTGCTGAATATTTTTGGGCGCCAGGATTCAGACATTACAACAGCTCAGATAAGCAGATTAACACGGCAGTTTTCTTTTCAATTGGTTTCTAGTCGGGAGGAGGAGAGGGGATGGGAGAGGAGGAGAGGGGAGGGGAGGGGAGGAGACGAGAGGAGACAAGAGGGGAGGAGAGGAAGGTAGAGGAGAAGAGAGAGAGGAAAGGAGGGTAGAGGAGAGAGACCTTGTCCACAGCAAAAAACTACAATTAAAACAGTTGCTGTGACTCCTCTATGATACATTAATGCAGTGGTGCGCGCACACACACACACACACACACACACACACACACACACACCAGCCAACAGTAACTTTCACCTGCTGAAGTGTCACTGAGCAAGACCCTCAATCTTTGTGTCTCTTTGGCTGAACGCTGACCTCTGACCTCCGACCTGCCTGCCAAGGTCAGAAGGTTCCCAAGGTTGATAGGGAACCAAGCTTTCGACTCAAGTGCAGATACAGTCCACGAATATGTGAGGCGGCATTAAAGACTCCTAAAATAAAGCTATTTGTTCTGCAAGGAGACAGACAGACACACACACAGACAGACACACACACACACCTCATCCAGTGGTAAACCAACATCAGCTGCAGTAACCTGGGCGACGGTTGTGTGTCTGGGAGGCATCTCGCAGCATGACACAAGAATCATCGTCCGACCCGGCACTTGGTTAAAAACACTCAAGGTCCTAAACGAACAATGGTCCAGAAATCAAACATCTTTTTGACATCATCAGACTGAAGCTGCAGCTCGATCGAAGGGAAAAATTTCACCCTCGTTTCATTTAAAAATCCGAACCGTCTGATGACTGGCGGCAGATCGACCGACCGGCAGCAGACCGACCGACAGACTAGCGGTCGACCGACAGACCGACAGCGGACCGTCCGACTGATCAGCCGATGGCTTCGGACCGACCAGCCACGCCCTCAGCGCCAGGGCGGCGTCCTCATCACATCAGTTCACAGCAACTGGGAGCCGTGATTTTCTCTAAGAAAATAAACCTAAAACAAAAACATGGGGCTCCAGTTGATCCGTGACAGAGGAGGGAGCGAGGCCACGTGGGGAGATAATAGTCGTCAGCAAAAGCCTTGGATCAGTTCTACACAAAGATCAGTCAACGTTCATTTTCTTTGACTCAGCCTCATGTGTAACTCGCGGCCATCAGACACCCGTGAGACCTAACGTGATTCAAACTGCACCGGTTTTCTTCCCAGAGGTCGGAGACCCTCCTCAGCATTTTCAGGAATCTTGTGGGAAGTAGTGCTGCCGCCACCGGGCCGGGCGAGCAAGGACAAACAAAGAAAAACAAAACAAAAACGCGTTTCATGGCATTTACTGTGATTTGACACTCTCATACTACGCAAAGTGACTACGCTGCCACTGAGGCATGACCCCCCCCCGTCCCACCGCCTCGCCAGGCTCCACGGGTTTTTAGTTATGCTCTGGTATCTCGCCGTGATGGACGGCCTGCGGGTTCCTGTGGGAGGGAGGCAGGGGGCGGGGTCAGGGGGGGCGGCGCCAAATCAGGAATTGTCGAGCAGCGTGACCTTGACGGGCTTTTTCTTTTTTTTCTTTACGGCGCCGGCCGGTGGAATGCTTTTTGACGTGGGCGAAACCCGGAGAGCGGAAGGGGATGTTGCTTGAAATCGAAAAAAAACTCGACGGCAGGACTTCCCAGCATCCCCCTGCATCCTCCTGCCTCCACACACACACGCAAACACACACACACACCCACACACACACACACACACACACACACATATGTAACTCCCCCACAGCTCAGTTATTCTCGAGTGGAAGAGGAATCTGGTATTTACAGCAACAGGCAGATTATTGTTACAGTGTGAACAGTCTCAAGGCTGTGGGGTGGAGGTGGTTGGGGGGGGGGGGCGTCAGGCCCACTTCCCCATTGATTTCTGCTGCCAAGGTGCGACAATGGCGGCAGATGGGCTCGTTTCTGTTGATGCGATAAAAATGATCACAAGTGGCCTCAAAAGATTAGAGTGTTACGAGAAAAAAAACTACAGTAATGGTGTATTAAACTGGAACAGAATCCGAAATATAAGTCTCTGAAGGACCGGGGGGGGGGGGGGGGGATACAAACAAGTCAATTTCTCCAGACCAGCACACCGTAATTCGGCCCCTGCAGGAGTCCAACCGTCCCCGGGCTGCAGTTTTCGGCCTGATCTGGTTTTTACACCTTCTACTGTGAACTTTTTTTTTCCTCCCCCCATCTTAAGTGTGAATCAGCTGCAGGGGAAGATATCAACCAGCGCACAGGCTGGCGGCGGCGTGGTCAGAGCAGCGGGAGGCAGCGGACCCCCGGTTAATCCTTATTAGGCCTGAAGCCCTGAGACCTCTCGCTGCGAAACCACGAGTCAGGTGCCGCAGAAGTACGACGTTAATTCAGTGAAAGCCGGGTCTCAGTTCACACAGTTGCACCCATATAGCTTCTATTCTGTGATTCTGAAGTAAAACTTTTGATGAGAAATATTCACAACATCGACGTTAGGTGGATTTACAGATATCAACACAGCATCTGCTTTTTCTGCCGTGATTTATCTGAGCGCCTGTCTAGACTTTTCCTTCTTGGGAGGGGGGGGCTGGGGAGAGGAGGTCTAGTCAGATGGGGGGGGGGGGTAATCTAACATCAGACGTCTCTATCTTCTCCATAAAGGGAACAAAAGTGAAGAAAACTCTGCCCGACATCCTGAACTAAACTGATCACGAACTGGTTCAAAACCCACCTCATGGATCCTTCCTTTTCTCCAGTGACGGGTTTTGCACCAACAACCATCTCTGTAACGGGTACCAACAACCATAAAAATCCTAAAGTCCTTAATCACACTCAGAAAAATAAATAAATAAATGGGAAAAAATGGAATGAACATTTTCCAGCGCAAGACAAATCCCGGTCAGACCTTTTATCACTGAGGATGAACGTGTTGCACGGCCAAAAGCTCTGGAGAACCGGCTGCTAAATGGACTGTGCTGTGAGGCTGTTTTGGGTTTTTTTGGTCTACACCTCTGCCACGGGTTGTTGTCTTTTATCTCTCTCGCTCTCTCTCTCTCTCTCTCTGGAGTTTTTATGGCGCGTTTTGGTCGATAAAAAAAATTCAGCAAAGGGCAACATCAGCATATTAATTTGTGTTTAACCATATAAACTCAGTTTATAAAGCAATAAACTCCCATAAAACTTCACAGAGGTTTCATGGAATAAAATAACATTATCTATATATATTATAATATATATATATATACATATATATATATATATATACATATACATATATATATATATATATATATATATAAATCATTAATAATCACACACCTGCAGGGTTTTTTTTTTTTATGAAGAATCACTTCCTGTGTGTGATTCAAAAAACAGCTGATTTACCGAACCAGACTCGTTCGACCGAATTTATTTTACTGGTCAACTGAGAAAAGCCTCTGACTGCGAGCCGGGTTCCGTGTCTGCGGGGACCAGGGACCAGGAACCGGGAACCGAGAACCGGGACCCAGAGCTGCACCTGTCCGACCGGACTTCGACCGCTCACCTTTCCTCCGAACCAAAAAACAGAGAAAAGCGCTGCGTAAAAACTCCTGACGCGGAAAGTTAGAGACGGAGAGAGACCGTCTGTCACAGACCTGTCAGTGGGTCCGGGCGGTTCCACGGGACCGGATCAGCCGCCGCCGCCGTTGGACTTTCTGTCGGTTCTCAACGAGCAGTCAATGAAGAAGGAAGAATTAGAAAAATAATAGTAATAATAATGAACCCTGACGCGTAAAAATGAAACCGGAGCAACGCATCACACTATATTCACCTGGCGCTTATTCCTCCGCGTTAGTCCCCTTTCCCGGGCGTCTCATTGACGCCCCCCTCACTCACTCACTCACTCACTCACTCAAACACACACACACACACACTTTCGTCCGCCCTCAGGCGACTCAAAGTGCCGGGTTTAGTTGGAGGTTCGTCCAAGGCTCCGCCCCCTCTGGAGAGCTGCCCGGTCAGCGTCGCGCGTCGGAGGCGGAGGAGGAGGAGGAGGAGGAGGAGGAGGAGGAGGAGGAGTAAGAAGAGGAGGAGGAGAAGGACCCCTAACTGGGGTGAAATGTTGAGGGGGAAAATGGAGGAATAAAATGATGCATGTTTGGGTTTTTTTTCCTTTATCAGACCTAGTTGGCCCCGTAATTAAAAAAAAAAACTAACTTGTTGCTGTTGTGACCTCAAACTTTATCTCAGTGACTCAGTTAATGATTAAAAGAGATGGAGCCCAATAAAAAAAACAAAACAAAACACCATGGGACTAAAAGGGCCCGGAGAGGACAACCTGAATCCACCGGCACCTTTATGTGCTTCATAAAACCAACTCAACAACAACAACAATAACAACATCTGTATTATCTGGATCTGCAGTTGCTTTCTATTTACTGCCTTGATGTCACGTTAACCCTAAATGAGTGGTGGACCCCTGCGTCTCCAACTCTTGATGTAGTGTTTGTGTGTGTGTGTATGTGTGTGTGTGTGGTTAGTACTACAGTGCATCATTTAGGTGGAAAATACGCTGAGTCGTTTCTTCAGTGTAGATTGTGGGTAGGAGTAAGTAAAGACTTAATTTTTCGAGACCTTTAGACTGTTCTGGGAGACGAAAATGACTCAGCCTGTAAACATGCTCTTTTTTACCAACGGGGGCTTAATTTGTCAGGCTGTGAATTAAAAAGAGCAGCAGTTGTTTTTTAATATTATTGCCATTAGTCTCCCTTTCCCTGTAGGTGGTGTTAATTAAACAGTGGAGATGCGTTGGGAATGGAAACATTTTCAGCCAGAGCTTTCAGTGTGGTTTTTACAGGGATATGGCTCCAACGGCTTTATCCAGGCAGGATTCAAAGCACCTGGACAGACCCTCTGATTTGATTTTTCCACCTGTGGTTTAGGTTCCGTTTTGATTTAGAGGACCATGAGGTCACTCTTCCTTTTGTCTCCCTCAGTGATTTTGCCACCATATCCAGGCCTTGGTATTCAGGGGGTTTGGGGTTGCAGAGTTGCATGTTTTTTTGTGTTTGTTTTGTTGACGTGTTTGGAATTTTAAAAGTAAGTTTCTAAGGCTGCCAGGAGAGGCCCAGAAAGGAAAGTCGGTATTCTGATGAAAGTCTGCCCAATGAAATTCAGTCACGTTTCTCCTGTAAGTCGGTTGCCGGACGCTCGACAACGCGGTGACTACTTGTGACTTGGTATTTTCTGCCTCTGTCTGACCACTGAGTGGAAGCTCAACCTGCATCTCATTTGTGCTTCAACCCAATGTCTCTAGGATCTTCAACCATGTTGGATGATCCCAGAGCTCAGGATCTGCATCCAAAACCAACCCTCAGTCCCAATGTAGAGACCAGTGGGTTCTTTAAGTACCAGTGTGGGGGTCAGAGTGACCAATTTGTTCTCCTGTGTCAAACCTATGGTGAACCTATGGTGCTGCTACCGCAAGTGTCCTACGTTACTGTGAGCATTTATACATCTGCCTCAGTATTACGCTGCAATTACACCACCAAACCACTAGTTGGCGGCAGTGTTTATATGCCACCGTGTTGAGTTTCTTTGCCACTGTTTTCCACCAGTTTGTCGGCGTCTCTTCAAAACGACGGCAACCGAAACCAAACGAATCCTGATGGAGTCGGAGCTGATAGATGTTTTGGTTTTAGTTTTTCCTGAATTTACTGCGATGCAGAAACGAAAGAAGACGTCGGAGGAGACCGTCGTACGATGGCGGCAAAGAAGAAGGAGAAGCCATAAATGCGACGCTACCAGGCCGACCAGTAAAGGTTCCCACCATTTGCGATGCTGCGACGCGTAGCTACGTATTTTGAAAGGGGCAGGTCTGGCTAAGTCGAAGCATTAATTTGGTCTTTAGCTTGGAGTTTCAGTCCCATCTAACCCAAGACCCATCTTTCAGTTGCTTGACCGAAACTGTACCTGAACCATAGTTTCATTGTCGTTTATTTGCCGTAACCGATTTTGCTGAGTGTAACTACACTGTTGTTGAATTGCATGGATTTAAATACTGCTGGTACTGGGCCGCTGAATATAATCCAGGGTTTTGCATCAGCGTTCTTGTCTGGTGGTTTGTTGGAGCCAGTTTTCTGATGCGATGGCCTCCTCCATGCTTGACTCTGGCTCCGTGCTCCCTTAAAGCTCAGCAATGTAAGGACAGATTCCAGTAGCTGAGAGTCATGAGCTAATCTTCACCAAAACCCAAATCCACATTGGGAAGCTTTGTATGAATACACAAAGTTCACTGGCAAATCCATTCAAAATTTTATTTATTTTTAGATCGTCAATTTAATTGAAATAAACACACTCGACGGGAATTCTCTTCTAGTGGCCACAATGAGTTTGTTTTTCAAGGAGCATTTGAATACGTTGAAACATGATGCAGAATTGGACGAACAGGGAGGAGACGGGGTTTTGACAGAGCACGGTTTTGTTTCCCCCCTCGGATGATTCATTCATTTAGCCTCTTAGTCCTTCAGAAATACGGAATACTTGTTTTGATTCATGGATTCTTTCTCTTCCCACTTCAATTATCTTCTGAGAATTTCTATTCACCATATTAGTCATGGGCACACACACATACATGCACACGCTGCAGCAGAGAGGCTATGTGATATGAGGAAGGGCTATTTCCTTTACAAAAAAAAAACAAATCCCGAGTGAAGGGAGGAACTGTGCGTTCCCTCTTATGTCCTCTCTTCTCCTTTAGCCTGTGCTCCAATAGCACAGAGACCGAGGGAGGAAGAAAAGTGCGTCCTCCCCTCAGACCAGGAGGGGGTGTTTGTGTGGGAGGGGGTGAGGGCGGGAGGGCTATGGATTTTCTGTGGTCGTCCGAGCGAGCGTGTCCGGATAGGGGTGTCTGCGCTGATGTGAGGTCGCTCTGCTTCTCAAGGAGGCCAAATTCTTTGCAAAATGCAAAAGCCAGTTCATCCTTTGCCCCCCCCCCCCCACAATAACGTCTGAATTCGTTTCATCGGCCCTCAGTGCTCTGGCTGCTCCGGCGGTAATGACAGTCGGGGAGGAGGAGCTGGGTTCCCGGTGCTTTCATCTGCTCGCTGCCTATTACCCACATAATTGACTGAATATTCAGCTGCGTGTCCTCAGTGGTGAAGCACATGTTAGGTCGGGAGGGTCGATGGATTATTAGCATCATCGCAGATCAATCCTCTGGCTTAGAGCAGTTGAGCAGGTACTGAGAAAAAACGAACGTATCGTCTCAGTGGAGCTGCAGGAGGGCGGGGCGGGCTCATGGGCCGGTTCTGATTCTGGTGTTTATTTTAGATTTATATTGAGGTGAAACCAACATATGGTAGATTCAATTTGGAATTAGAAGGCTTCACTACCGCGAAAAAACTACAGTAATTGATTTCCACAAAAAAAACCCAATAACAGCAGCACAAAGGGAGATTTTGTGACCCAGGTGCCCGTCCAGGTGTACGTCATCTCCCACCTGGACCGATGTCCAGGTCCCCTGCCTCCCTGGGGTCCTTGTATCTACCACCAGATCGCTGTATCTAGTCCAGCTAGCTTCTACCTCCGAGCTACACTCCACCTGTACACGATCATTTCAATCCTCCGCGTCTGGACGACCGGCTTCCCTGTCTATTTCAAAGACCCTTTAATCGCCTGTCTGAAATGGTAAAATACTAAATGGACTGTACTTATTTAGGACTTTTCTAGTATTAGCGACCACTCAAAACGCTTTTTACACTAGTGCCACATTCATTCATATATTCATACAGCACTTTTTCTACACACACATTCATACACCGATGATAGATCGGGGGAAATTTGGGGTTCGGTATCTTGCCCAAGGACATTGGACACGGCGACTGGAGGAACCGGGGAACAAACTGCTGAACGTCTGGTTGGTGGACGACCAACAGCTCGACCACCTGATTCGCAGACATCCAGAAGAGCCTTAAGGCCAATTCACGCTTCAGTGTCGAACCTATGCCGCAGCCTGACACGCACCTCCCAAAAATTATAACTACATGCCCAGGCAAAGAAAACTGTGATCGGTCGGCCCATTTCCAACTTCTCCTTCAACTCCGCTGTCGTCCAGACTGTCTCCTCCGATGTTTTCTTTTGCTTCTGTGTCACAGTAAATTCAGGAAAACTAAAACTACTGTTCGACATCTATCAGCTCCAATTCCGTCAAGATCCATTTTTAGCATGATCTATCGCGTCCAGGGTAAAATGGCATTTTTTAAACACATTAATGAGATTATCTATATGATGGAAAGGTTGGTTGAGACCAAACCAGAGCTAAAAAGGTTGAAATTATTTATCTACTGGACAAAAATACTACTTCAAATGAACGTAAATGTTGTTCTGTGTCTGCTGGATGTACAAATGAGTGCAGCTTTAAAATTATTTTTATACGTTATAGAAATATACAATATTAAGCTTTATTTGCATCAGAGAAGCAGGACTACTGCAGACAGACACAATAACTTGAGTTATTGAGATAAAGTCGATGACCCACCACATTCTGCTCTGTTTGGAATTTCTTGATGAAGAAAGAGGGCAAGGTTCATCAAAACTGTTTTCCTATCAAAGCCTATCGTGCAGCTTATGTAAACACATTAACCTCGTTTTAAAAGAAACCTATAACACATGTCAAGTCACCCTCGAAAAACTCCCCAAAAGCTATTATCTGTGCTGATTCAGAGGAGACCCTCGGCGAAAAACGTCTGCGTTGCTTCGACCCATTTATCTCTCACGCTAGTAGTGAAGATACAATGTAACGGCATAAAATAATCCTCGTGTTGCATCACATCCTTCCCCCAGAACTGTTTCCTAACAAAGTATCTTTGAGCTTTAATTGTGATTTGGATCCACAGTGTGGGAGTGAGGAGGAGCGGCGAGGTTACCTTGAACTCTTGTACCTCCAGTCCTGTGGAAATCCTTCCTTGTCTGGAAAAATTTAGGGCTTTCTCTAAATTCCCTGGCAGGACACAGCCTACTTTTTCGGCCCTTGACCACAAGACACAAAACCCCTGACGGCAATTTTTCATGAGAAACTCCCCGTTCAAGAAGGATATGGGCTCCGTGACTAACATGCTCTTTAGGCAGTCGGCTAGCATTCTATTCTGGGGGGGGCACTAGAATATGAATGAATTCATACATTACAGTACATTAAACCTTTTGTTAAGCAATCAAAGTGTCAAGGCCACGCAGCCCTGACTTCAAAGACAACGCTGGCAATATCCAGTTTTTTCATGCCAACAAAAATTTCATGGAAAGACCAAAACCAACACCGACTGCATCCCGCTAACAAGCTTTGTGTGTGTGTCTAAAGCCTGGTATCTTATTTCCCTTTGAGCTGCACTGCCGTCCAGAAACTGTTAAAAGCACACCAGCGGGCTGCACTGTTAATGGGTGACATGTTCCTGGTTACCAAGAACACACACACTGTATTTTAGTTTGATGCAGTGCCATATAAACCATCCCGCCGCCTCAAATATTCACTAGAGCGCTGAATTCTGCTTCCGTTTCAAAAATGTTTCCAAAATATTACAGTGCCCGTGTAGAAAAATATGGAATAAGATAAGACTCATCCAAATTCTGTTTTTACCATCCATGTCCTGTATATTGGAGGAATCTATGTCAAAAAGTAGAGCCAGGAAGATTAGGTACAGGACAGTTTAGTTTGTGATTTCCACTATTTGAATTTCATCCTCATGAAGAGGCTCCAATGTTGATTTTTAATGAGGCTACTCTCACTGAAAATTTTTATGGGGCAAAAGCAATACTCCAAAATTGAAGGTTTTTGTGCAGTTTCATGTAGAAGAGTCTTGGGGCTCGGTGCACACATGGGAGAGTTTTATAATCTAAACCGATTTTTAAAAACATGGGAGGACAGAGGCGTAACAACAGATTTAACCCGTTTTTAATATATATATTTTTTTATATGATAATAACGCACACACGGTAGTTTTTACTTAAAGATTTCAGAGAGGTCAATTCTGGGCACGAACTCACGTGATCAAAAACATAACTGGTTGCACCTGTGTGCAAAAACAAACAAAAAAAGTGGACTTTTTAAATTCTTTTAATTAACCAGGGTCTGGTACAGCTTCAGGTTTTTTGCAGTTGTTCCTTCCAAAGTATAATATGGCACCAAAAACAAAGAAAGTTAACCTTTATGTCCTCGGATGGAAAATGACCTGGAGAGAGTGGGGGTAGCAACCATATTACCATGTTATTAATATCAGAAAATAGGGAAATATTCAAATTACAAGAATTCTGCATATCTCAAAAATGTTGTATCAGTGAAAACCTCCACTGACAACGTATTTTATTGGTTTCCGTAAAAGATCAGCCCGAGGCAACTGAAGCACGATGAAAGTTTTCATTGTGATGTTGGGACATCTCAAAGCATTCACTTTGATATCTGGGAGATAAGCTCATTGCCTTCCTTACCAGGGGATGGGGGGGGGGTGTTAGCCGGACTCCCTGCACTTCTATTGCTCACAAATTAACTGGTCATATCTGATTGATTTAAGACGATAAATCACAGTGTGATTTGCTTGTTTACGTGCCATCGTTATCACATAACGCTACAGGGAGAAAAGAATGCCAAGGTACATCTCTAATGCGAAAGGACAGTTTCCACATGCATCTGTGCACGTCCAGCACAACAACACACAACCACGTACACAACACACAACCACACACAAAGAGAAACAGAAACTTGTCGAGCCACTCTACCTTCCTTCTCCCCTTATCTTCTTGTTGCTGTGGGATTTTTAGCACTCACTCACCTCACCAAAGCGACGTAGTACAAATAAAAACACAGAGGATGAAGATAGTCATATCCTCACAATACCAGGTTTGTGTGTGTGTGTGTGTGTGTGTAATGGGGAAAATGGAACATTAGTCATCATTTTCGTTTCATTTTTAATTAAGTCATCTCAATGCACATTTTATTGAGCAACAATAGTGTTCATTTCCTCAAGCGGTTCCTGTGGTAAAGAGTTTAAAGTGAGTTTTAAAAAGATGCTGTCAAGGACCATCTGATTTCTTTTAATTTCATATATTAAAAGCTAAGTGAATACAAATTTCCATTAGTTATGAAAAAACATGAAGACGTCACAGCCTGACTTGGTCCTGAATTACTGAAATTTGGGGATTGGCTGTTGTTGGGCAAACTGACAGAATCACCAGAGACATAAATTAAAGAAGAAGGCTTTGCTGTGATTTCAGGTATATTTATATTTAAATGAGGGAAAGTTAAAAGCTCTTACTCGTCCATGTCAGCTGCCGTGTGGTCACTTGAGTGAGACTCATGGAGAGGTGTGCCTGAGGAGGGAGAGCCAGGCACCAGACCTCGTGCTCATGTCTCCAACAGGAAGTAGCTAAGGTTTGTCCAAAAAGTTGCCCGCTGTGCTGCTAGGTGCTCTCGTGAAGAAGAGCCGCTGAAGGGGTGTGAAAAGTCTGTACGTCTAGTGACAAAGTTGCAAAGATGGCAGCGCTGCCTGTAAACACCCCCCTGATGATGCCGATTCATTTTAAAAGAGAGCAACGACGAATGGTGCAACACCAGCACTGAGACGCGCAGCATTCGGCTGACCGTTGGTGTGACTTTATCATAGTCAGTAAGTCGGTCATGGACATACACATTCATAGGGCTGGCTCTGCAGTTGTTTTTCCAGCCAAACATTGGCAGAAAAATCCAGTTCAGATGGAATAGGTGTGGAGACATGATAGTATAGGCACTGGATCCACAACAAAAACTAATCAGAGAGCACTGGCAAGAGATTGGCTCATTAAACAAACTAAAAACATAGAGGTCAAAGTGAAAACTGAATAATACAGGACTCATAGGACTCTATCTACTTGTATCATCTAAATGAACAAGTCATGTTTTGATTGGAATTCCTCTGATGTTCTGAAAAAGCAATTATCATCAAGGTCCACCATAGCAGCCAGCTGTCGGCCCTGAACCAGTCCGAGCCCAAACAGCACACAGCCTGCCAGAGGCAACCAAAATCTGATTAATCCACTGTTATCAGGTCTGTCCCTACATGCAGGTTAAGCATGTAGGTTTTCTAGAAATACCTGTCCACACTCAACAGAGCAAAGTAAACTCCAACAATTACAGCTCTGGATATTTTTGCATCAAAGCTGCACTGCTCTCAGCACTTTGCCGCCATGGAGACATAATGGTTTTTTATCCAACCAGGGCCTCATGGTCGGATAAATATGAACCATTTCATTTGTTTTTCCAGAGGAAGAAAAAGCTTCCTTTATTCGTGTATTTTTTTTCTCCCATCATTTTGTGTGCAGTTGTGTTGCTCAAACTCTCCTTTTTCTCCTGGCTACCATTAGATGCAATGATCTAAACAACAGCAGGGTCACAACCAAAGCCGCACCTTAAGACGGAATATAATCTCTAAGTATGGCATGATCCGCCATCACTTAGGGATCCAGGAAGACGAGTGTTTTTGTTACTTACTGTGATCTTTGTGAAACTGAAAGTGAATTTCCTTTTTGTTTTATATTGTCCCCTTTACCAAGAACCTAGGTTTATAAAGTGGCATGCATGGGGCTACTCAAAATCTAAAGAGGGGGTTGGAGGGTTGTGTCTAATTTATTGTCTTTCCTAAACTATAAATACAAAGGAAAGAATTTAAAGATGGATAAAACAGTGGGTTTGTCTGCTCTTACATAAAATGCATAAATGAGCACTATTTGCTATTTGATGGGGCATCAACAGTTCCAGATACAATGGTACTAATTCAGATCTAGCAACTCTGTCCGTTTGTATCAGAAATGGGAAAGTTTGCATTTGATGAACTCGTTGGTTTACGCTCATCCTCACTGCATTTTCTAACGTAAAAGCGAAACCTATTGTTGACAAAGTTTCCAACCAACAATAAGCTAATAAGCTAGCTATCTAAGCTGATTAAATTTACTTGCAAGTTTCACTTCCCCCAGCATAAGTGACGGTTGCTGATTTAAGATAAGAAGCCTGCTTCTGTTAACTTGAGTTTAAATGAAAAAAAAATCATTACTGGTCCAGTACCCATAGGGGCCCTATCGTATTAAAGGCTCCTATGGATTGGAGGACTTGTGGCACCAAACAGAGAACTTACCCTGGTGCACTAAAGCTGCACAGACTAAAGTGATGTCCTCCACCAATGTGTGTCCACCTACTAAATGCCTGTCCAATATTCCCCTTTCCTTTTAGCTCTGGATTGAGCTCAAACAACTCCTGAGAGTTTTTAGAGACGGTTGCTTTCCACAGAGGCCTTGAATGGTAATTTATGGGAGAGTGATAACAGCATCCAAGACCGCAGAGAAACACACAGTACAACCACTGTCTGAGGGTCCAATTATATAAGATATTATCCTTAAAACCTTGGACAGGGTTTTCAAGTCATGCCCAACTCCATTAAAATGATTAATTTCAAAATGGCACTGAATTGTATCAAAGAGAAAGATTATAAAGACAGGGGAGCCAAAGAACCACAGATTTTTAGAACAGGGATAATCCAGACATTGAGTAAAATCCTTGGTAATAAAAAATTTATGAATTTCATCCAAATGTTTGTTCTTTTAGAATTTTTTTTTGTTTTTTACAAACCACTGTTATTTAGAGGCCCTTTGAGGTATCTGAAAATCGCCTTTGTCCTGAGTTTAAAAGTTCATTCCTTAAGTTTGGGGTCAGCAGTTAACAGAGAAATCTCACCACAGGGTCCATTTAGTAGCTGTCCTGGAGCTCTTGGTCATTTAACATGGTCCTCATCAGCAGATGGAGTTTGCTCCATTGTTGTAGAATCACAAACCTCCATTTGTCGAAGCGACATAAGGCTCTGGGCTATGTTGGTTAAAAATTATTTTCCCGACCTTGGAAGTAACAGCTGTCAAAAATATCCATCCCCAAAGTCCAGCTTGTAAAATGATATTCTGTTTTATTATTCATTATATTATAGCATTTTAAAATCTCAATGGGTTAAATTTATACATCTAAAATTCCTGACTTCGATGCCACCTGGTGGTTGCATCAATAACACTGTGGTAGAACGATTATGATAGATTGATAATGGGATACTGAGGACTTCAAAGCATGCAACAGTTGTACCCTCCAAATATGGGCGAAAAGCAAGGTGGCTGAGTGTAGAGAAGCCTTTAAAAAGGACTAGAGCCTGTTGAGCCGTTATGACATTTTCAGGCCTGAAATAAATACTTCCTCGATCCCGAACTGGGATGCAACAAGATATAGACTAGATTCGGTCTCAACAGGAGCCTGGCCTCGTACCTCTTCTTGCCTTATTTTTTTATCCTTTCAGTGCCCATTTCCCCAAAAAAAGAAAAAGAGGAAAAAAATCAGGGTTACCTGGCTCCAAGTCACTAATGTTCATCTAAACCAAAGAGATTATTTTGTTCCCCTTTCAGTCTGCAGCTTTGCCTCTAGGAAATGCTTGCAGCACTAAAAACTCCTATCTGTTAAGTGCCTTGTGCAAACACTACATGAACATAAACTTTCTGCACTCCCACTTTTCAATCAGATCCTCCAGCCAATGTGGAAATTAGAGCTGGTTACTTTATAATGAAAAGACCAGAGCTGCATCCAGACTAAAAAACGTCAAGAAACTCAATCAAGCAGGTAGTAAACAGGCCCAGAGTTTAGCCAGATTATACAAATCACTTTATTTGGAGGTAAAACCTAAAGGGAAACCTAGTAAGACCTGAACTGAAATTATTTTTTAATTGACACTGGCATTCTATGGCCTCGGCTTGACGGACGTCCATTGGCACATACCTTGTATCATTTCAGCTTGTGCAAAACAGAAGATTACATTAATCTTTTTACACATTCAAACTGCAAAAAACAGCAAAAGCAGTGAATTACATGCTGTGTAACATTAGCACTTGGTGTGAAATCAGGGGACCCATGGCTACATTTTACCACTAATATATAGGTTAGCAGATGCACAGCTGGAAGATCTGCCGCATTATCAGCAGTTGTTTGTGAGCAAGTTCTGGGAATTAAAAGATTTTCTCAACAGCTGAATCGCGTTCTTTGTTTCGAGGATGATCAGTAACAGGTGTGTGTGTGTGTGTGTGTGTGTGTGTGTGGGGGGGGGGGGGGGGGCTTGTAAAAGGATTCAGACTAAGACTAACTGGTGTCAACACTGGGTCTTTCTCGTCTTACAGGACATTCTCTCCCTTCGTACATGTTCCGGCACATGAAAGGCGCCTACGCGTCAACTGACACTTCAACTGTGTTTGGCCTCTAAACATCCACTGACACTTCAAGTGGGTTTTACTCTTCAAACGACGCTTCAAAGACGTATATGCACTTGATTCGTAAAAACAAACTAAAACTTCTGACACCTCACACTTCAACTATGTCTCGCACTTCAGCTTCAACAGAAACACAAATTTGTTTTTATTTTTTTCCCCTCTGAGTCTTGGTAATTTCATATGCAAACAATTACAATTTTAAGTTATTTGAAACCTGTAAGATGCTGATTTTAGTATGATGAAGCACTGTATACATGTATACTGTCACTTCAACTATTAGCAGTGGAGTTTAACTTACATCCCAATCGCTTTCCCCCTCATCTTTTAAGTGACAAGTTAACTGCTTTCACTTCTTATACGACAGCTGACATTTCCCACGCCCTTTATCCCCGATCTTCAGCTGACAACTCAAATTTTTTTCAGCTCTTACTCTTCAACTATTTGACCGCTTGTTGTGCATGCTAACTGATGATCCGGCCACTGCCAGAGCTCAAAACTCGAAACCAAACTTCTGATTTTCTCATAAATTGAGCTTTGGCCAAATCCGGCATCAAACCCTTTCAGTGCGTCCGCTTCAACTGCAACTCCCATGCAAACAATTAAGATCTTAAGCCATTTTAACCCATCTACACTGTTTGTGTGTGCGGACTGTAATCTAATATTTTAACTGATACTTCAACTATCTCTGGCATTGACTGACATTTCAGTTGCTTTCAACCTTTACTGTTTAACTTACATTTTCAAGTGCATTTTCTCTCATTCTTTACATGACAATTTAATGGCTTTAAATGCTCAGACATCGACTGGCACTTCACCTGCTTTCATCTCTTACACTTCAGCTCACAGGTCAACCTTTTTTTTGTGGCCCTTCCTCTTCAACTGCTTTCACTGTTCAGAGACAAGCCAACAGTTTTACTTCGCACAGGGCTTAGATTTTTTACTTGCACAATTCAAAGGACACTTAGAAGCCTTTCGAGGCTTCACTTCCAGCTCACACTTCGACTGCTTTGAGCAAGTTCAGCTGCAATGCCCATACACATTAAGAATCTAAGACATTTTAACCTTTTTACACTATTTGCACATGCAACTCTAATCGTAGGCGAAAAGCTCTGCAGAAACTCTGCAGAAAATGCAGCGTTTCTAGTGTGTTGTTGTCTTTCTCACAGATAAACACTTAAAGAATCATTAACTATGCCATCAGAAATAATGTATTCCCGCCAGACTCTTTAACTTCCCTTATTCTGCTGATCTACAGTAGTTGAGCCCTGAACTTGGGAGATTTTCAGAGCAGCTTATCGGCCTCATCCCCACAGATAAAACCCTGCGAACCACTTAGTTGCGTTAATTTCCGGGACCGATAACAGTAAACAGTTTTATTACGGCGCTGGGCTGCAACCGGAGAGGAATGTTTGCTCACTTTTAATATTCGCTCTCTTAAAATCCCGAGGGCTTTGTAGGAGAAACAGAGAGGTTCGACAGCTGCATATTCATGCGAGCGGAATCAGACGTCTCCTCCGAGGAAACCTAATACCCTTCATTTGACTGTGGCTTTATGTGTGAATCTACCGCCGAAAAGAGAAGAGTTTCTTTCCTTTTTTTTTAAGCCATCAGCCTTTTTTATTAGTCATAACTCTTCTCTCACTTTCTTTTTCCCTTCCCAAATAACTGTCTTCGATCTGAAATGACAGACTCTTTAATGCACGCAGGCAACCTTTCCCCGCCTCACGGACGCGATGAAACCATTCTGCTCTGACCTTTTTCTTCTTTCCTCTCTCTGTTGGCACCGCACCACGTCTGACAGTGGAGCAGGAGGAGGTTAATGTAAGTATGGCGGCGGGAAAAGTATATTCAGAAAGGCTCCGAACTCTTCTCTCTTTTTTTCTGCTGGCTATCTGTCCCCTCTCTCCTCATTGTTCTCTCCTCGCACAAAGGCGCCTTTCAGTGTCCAGATGTGATGGAAATTGAAATCGTGGAGCAGGAGAGAAAAAAAAAAAAGAGAGAACGGTGCGAATCACAGAAAAGGAGGAGGCCGGTCTCAGTCTTTCCCTTTTGGCTCAAGAGAGGAAGGAGTCGATGAGAGGACGGAGTCGGCGAGAGGAAAGAGTCGATGAAAGGAAGGAGTCGATGAGAGGAAGGAGTCGATGAGAGGAAGGAGTCGATGAGAGGATGGAGTTGGCGAGAGGATGGAGTCGGCGAGAGGAAGGAGTCAGCGAGAGGAAGGAGTTGTTGAGAGGAAAGAGTCGGCGAGAGGAAGGAGTCGATGAGAGGATGGAGTCAGCACCAGGCGTGATGACCTGTGTGTTGCCGGTTTCACATGAAGCCAATGTGTGAAAAGCAGGAACTCATATCCCATATATGTATATGTTTACATACACACGTGCAGCTCATTCTGCGGTTGACAAAACCCATTTTCACTGAGTTTTTGTTGGAAAACCTGCCGGGATCCTCGTCCGAAAAAAGAACCGCTGGTTCAAACATTGGTTCAAACATGTATTTAAATTCACTTCACTCACATTAACTTGTTGGTTTTTTGACCTGTGACGATGATGTTTCCTGAATCTTGACTGAACATGATGCACAACGAGTTCAAAAATTAAATTCAACATACAGAATCCAACGTCTGTCTGAGAAACCAAGCTTGTTAATACAGAGGTAGGTGTGTGTGTGTGTGTACCATCACGTGCTGACACTGTCCAGACAAAGCTACAACCAGGCTGAGGCTCATCCTTCCTTCACACCTGGTCCCAGAGGCCTGGACCCAGTTTTATTTTCGGGAGGAAGCTCAACGGCGCCACCTGTTGGTAGGAGGGAAAAAAACACACTAACTGTAATCAATCTTCATCCAAAACAAAATATAACAAAACAAAACATACTTTCTATGGATTCGAACACTGGGCTCTGGATATATTTATGTATCACAGGAAGAACTTTTTACGTGACTTGTCCTGAGCATTTAAATTAAAACATATGAACATGAAAAAAAAACTGTTACATCAATTCAAATCCTCATCTTTCTTACAAATTAACACGTCAGTACTTTTGATTATTATTCATATTGCAGTAATATTATGTATTATTATATATAGTTCTGAACATCAGGCTCATGTTTCTACATTTCCTTTCAGCTCACTGATGGATTTTCTTTGGAAATTTCCACAGCTCAAGTTATGGTTTATCTGTGAGGAAAGTCCACATCTTTTTTTTTTTTTTCACAGTAACCTTTGAAAAATTGACTTTTTCCAACTCTCGTTTTAAAGTTTCTCCCCCTTTTTTTCTTTTTGTATTTTGCACATGAAATGGTCCAAAGTAACAACCGGACATGAAAATGACCAATCACATTAAATTAAATTGAAAGAAATTGTGGTAAATCTGGGGCGGGGGGGGGGGGGGAACACCTCCTTTTTTTAGCAGAGTAAATGATGAAAGTAAAGTAGCAAAGTAGGGTCATTTCTTCTTCTCTAAATTCATGTCAGTCATTTCTGAATGTGTTTTTTTCTTTTTTTTCATGGAAAAAACAAAAGAAGAAGCCTCCAACATGACTGTGGAGCCGTGCACATGCCTGCAGCGTGGAACGGACCTCCCCCTCAACTCCCCCATGGAGGACTGGATGTACCCTTCTCGCTTTCTTCCGTCAGCAGCCCGGTAAATGCCCTCCGCTCTCTGGGCTTCCCAGAACTGTACCCGAGCTATATCGGCGCCTATAAATATTGACCTGACCAATCATGAGGCCGCCTTCCTATGAATTATTTGCATACATCAGGGAAACAGATTTCCCGGCATAAAAACAGAAGAGAGACTTTTTATTTAGTGGTCTGAATTATTAAATGCCTTCTTATGTCGCTCTGTTTTAGAAAAAAAAACAAACTAAAAAACAAGCAGGGTTTCTATTAGAAAACCAGAAATTCCCACAGTGCATAACAGAAAATATACACGTATATACACACAACTATATACATATCTGACATTTCTTCTGTAAAAAAGCAGGTAAATTCAAATCAACTAAACTAAACCAACCAGTCCAATTAAATTTGTAACTTGATTTCACATTAGAACACATTAAAGCTGGGATTCAGCCAAACTGAGGCTTTTTAATTATATGACTAACGCTCAAATCCAACCAAACAGAACAGCCCCCCCCACCCCACCCCCGCCGCCTTCAATCGAACTGTGGATTTTTATAAACTTTTTTAATAACATTGCAGATGAACAAAAACTTTATTTAAGCTGCCAGATTTCCAGTAGAATAAAACAGCAAAAAAAACTCATTAGGCTTTTCTCCCATCAGGCTCCTTTCTCCAGAACTTCAAGCTCCGCCCTTAAGTCAAAGATAGAAAATTAAAGAGTGTGTATTTTCTGTGTGTGCGTGTGTGTGTGTGTCTACCTGCTAGATGTGTGCATTCATATGTGTGATGCAGGTAATGTGGTACTTTTTTTTAATGAGGGAGGGAGGATTTATTATAAAAAAAAAAAAAAATCAATGAAAGTGATTTCCAGAAAATATGTGAATATAAATCAAGTGCTGTTAGTTATGTCATAACTAAGGCTGGAGCATTATGTGGCAACTTGATGGATCTTGTTTTGCGATTTTAACATTTCATATGGCATAATTTATTAATCGTTATATGTTACATAAACAACATCGAGTTTATTTTCAAAAATATAAAGTGTCACTCGTTCTAATCCCAGACTCAAAAAACACCAGATCCAAACTTCCCATAATGCATCTCTGCAGTGTTTGTCACTGAGTCCTCCCTGCCCGGTTGATGTCCACATCTTTCAGTCTCCAGTCCTCCGGTTTGAAGCCCATCCTGTTATAACTTATTCTTCTGGAAGCGTCAGCATCACTTTCTCAGGGTTGTTTTCTCAAACTTAAAAAAAAAACTTGTTCAAGAGCCACAGACGACAATAATGAACAGGCTGAGTTCGACATCCTCTGGGGATGAGGGAACCGATTTTCATTTGTAAATCGGTGGAATGCTCCCTTAATTCTTTGAATGAATGAATGAATGAGGGACCAGTAAAACTAGAGGCAGTAATTCCACCCGGTGAAATGTAGGGGACAGGAAATAGTGCAGTTGGGGTCGTACACGTGGCCTGCAGGAGCTAATATGGCTAAGTAGGCTAACAATGGCTGTAAATTAAACCGGGTTTAATAAAAGCTTTTAAAGTCATTAACCTCAGTCAGTGTCTTTATGCTCACTACAGCCAAACACCATCGTTTCCATCTCCTGCTGTACAACGCTATTTCTGGAACCAGAAGTCCGTCCCAACCCCGACACGTCTCCCTAACCGGCTGGAAACCAGAGAGCCTTGAGATTTCGTAGGTCAAAGGTCAGCCGGACTGAACTCTGTGTGAACCGAAGGAGGCGGCTGTGTCTCGCCCCATTCCACCAAGACATGAGCAGGGAGGGGAATTCTGGGAAGTCAGCACCGTTAGGGTCAGGGAGCCAGAAAATTCCACATCTGCCGGTGGAGGTCCGGTGCACTGAGCTGAAGCCGACACTAGAGGGCAGTGTGTCCTCACACATGTCGGACGTCCCGTTCAACGGGACCCGTCTCACACGGCTCCGCTCTCCGTGAGGCCTCCAGATGCTCTGGCGGTTCCCTGTGGCTCGTGGCCCATGAGACACGGGCCGGCGCCTGCTGGACCCGCGGCCCCTGACGGCCACCGTCACGGCCACCGTCACGTGACGCAGAGACGAAAGACTGGTTGTTTGTTCAAACGCTATGTTTTTGTCTATGTTTTTGTCTATTTTTCTGACTAGTGACAACATAAATCTCGAGTTATAGTTTATCCGCAAAGTTGAGAGGGTCAGTGGGACGTTCATCTGCCCATGTCCTCGAGACAAAGACAATAAAAGGCACACGATGCTGTGGCTCTCGTGTCCATTTCCGGAGGACGTTTGGACGTAAGGTGAAAGAGGTGGAAGCAGTGTGATGTCGCAAAAGAACGACAGGAAGTTTTGGACCGGGGGTGAAATGACGCCGACGCTCGGGAGTAGACCAGTCAGGTTCCGTGAGGAGAGAAGCTGTGACACCATCACCTGGTCGTTTCCTGTCTGTTGATGTCGTTATTTGTGCTTCTAAAGCTTTTAAAGCACCTCAAGTTAGATGTTTTTTTCTTACATTTAATGTGATCTACAGTTAAACATTCACCAATCGCCTTCTTTAAGGTTTCATTTCATTTTTTGTTTTCCACTGTTGTTTCCTCCTTCTTCTTCTTTGTTTTTCTCTGTGTTTTAAAGCTGTTTACTTCAACTGTGTTAAGATGTGTGTAAGTAAAATGTGAACAAAGATGAGTTGAGATATTTCCATGATGAGATTATACCGTCAAAACATGTAAATTGTACATGTTATCTTTTATAACATGGGATCTTGTTGGTTTATTTATTTTGATCGTTAAAACGGGTGAAAATCTGATTCTACATATAAGTAATTGTGCAAAATTCCAAGAGAAAAATGCCAAATTTTAGGAAATGGGATCTACAGAACTACAACTGTAGTTGAACCATTTGTCTTTTTTGTTAGGGAAGGTCTCGGTCAATCTCTTATTTGTGCGTTCTGTCGAGTTCCCTCTCCACTCTGCATTTTCTGTGCATTTTGATTCATTAGAGAAGGTTTTGGAGGAAAAGAACCAGCGAGAGAGTTCAGTTTTTAGTGTCTAAAAAATGTGTTGAAACATCAGACTGAAAACTTTGACGTCTTCATTCCATTTACCTGCTTTGTCGATCTTGTTTTCAGGTTCATTGCTTATATTCTGCCTTTTATTTATTCATTTTTCAGTTGTGTTTAATGTAATTTGTTTTAATTTTATGGCTGATTGGATTTCATGGCTCCACTAACGTATCTGTTGGCCTGTGTGTTAGTGTAACCACAGCTGTGACACTAAATCTTCATACTTACACTTTATGTTGTGCACTGTCCCACTTGTGTCTCCATTGTCATTTACCATTGTGCCTCCTGTAAAATAAAGAAATTATAAATGTTTAGAATACCCATTGCAACAGGATCTAAATTAATGTTATCTGCATCAATCAGTGTCCACTTGCAGCAGGAAGGCAGAAAATTATAGTCTAAAAAATGGTAAAAAAAAAAAAATAATTTAAAAAATATAAAGGTTGTCATGATGTATCATAGAGCACATAGCTGGAAGTTGAAGCTTGTTTTTACAATCTCCCTTTTATAAATGTCCAGTTAAACGCCGCTTTGTTTTCAGTTGACAGCCACATTCCAGGGTCAATGGGCTCTGCAGATATTCTGGAACAGAACATAACAGGACACGAGAGAGGAGAGAAGAAGAAAGCGAGCCGGGCTCATTATGTGGAGAGGTAACACCGGCTCCCCATCCGGGCCGGTAATGCGCCGCCGCCCGAGAGCCTCCATTAGGCTAATTGCCTGCGCCACCAGGAGGTAGTGGCACTCTACCCGCACCCGGCGCCAGACCCCGGGCAAGGCCCGGCGCTGACGCTGTCAACCGGCTTCCCCTCGAGTGGCCGTCCATAATTTGGCCACTCTCAAAATCGATACGCGACGTCCCCGGCGGCGAGATGGCCAATTTGCGCAGCTCATTGTGGCTGGTGGGCACGGTCGTGAGCGCTCACGTTGTTTTTCACGGTTCCATGTTGTGTTACCATGGCAGGGGGAGGCATGGAAACGTGGGGGTTAGGACCAGGGCCCATACATTCTCAATAGGGGCTTTGCACCAGCCGGGCCTGAAATGTAACCACACTTCTTACCCTTATTGCCCCCCCACCACCACCACCACCACCACCACCACCACCACCTCCCTCCTCTCTTCTCTTCTCAGCCACTTCAGTTACACTTACACGGAGGGACTTGCATGCGACAGTGGCAGGATTACACAATTGGGGTGTGGGGGGCCGGAGGGAAGGGTCGGGGGTGTCCAAATGTAGCCAAAGGCAGCAAAAACAGTCCTCTCCACTGCTGCTATGTTATTTGTTGGTGTCATGGGCTCTTCCAAAAGCTTCCAAACAGACATAATTACATGGTGCAGAACTACCATGCAGCGTGCCAGTGTACACTGCTACAACCGACCTGAATAGAAAATGAACGCTGTCGCAGACGCAGCCGTTTGGAAACTACGGGCCGGATGGTCAAGGGGTTAGGAAAGTAGCTCGCATGGTGAAAACTGTGGCCAATATCCATGGGTGCACAAATCTACACATTCGAGTGGCACAACGAAGGGTAATTATACCAGCTGCCGCCATAAAACTGAGGTTTTTAATGCTAGAATGGAGACTGATGGGGTTTTTTTCTAGAGTGTTTAAGGTTTGGTTTGGGTTTAGTGTTCAGGCTTCCTCTGCCAAATTCTCCGGCACAAAACTGCAGAAAAACTCTAATGATAAATTTGGTTTCGCTTTGCAATGACGTCTGGCTGATTTCACATGTTGCATCATGCCAACCCCGGCCTCTTAAAAAAAATTACGTTTTTCTGTACGGCTAAGTCGCAGCGGCAAACTCACGTAACTCATGTGTTTTTCTGCCAAAATATCCGATCTTTCAGCACAATATCCATTTGTAGTGACTACAGCATCTTTATGGTTGTGTTTAGCCGCTCTGAGTTCTTGGTGAGGGCCAGGGGAAGTCTGGTTTAATACAGGAAAAGGTGCTTCGTTGCCTAAACCACAGGCAGACAGGAATCTGATGTGAACCCTGGTCTCTGGTGAAAAACTCTTGTACGCTGTCTCTGAACATAGTCCAGCCACACAGAGACTACAGAGGCAGGGCCGGTTGTACAAAACCAGCACTTGTTGCCATTTCTCACAAACACATTGATTTCTCTCAACCACCACCACCAATGTTTCCCTAACCTTCACCAGGACGTTTTGGTCGCATGGATCTAAGTGAATGCCAAACTTTATATCAACAGTATTGGGCGCAATTATATTGTATGGAGATGTAATTGGTTGTACACAACCTGTACTTGTTGCAATTTCATACATACAAACAAACACACACAAACACACTCACTCTCTCTCTCACACACACACACACACACACACACACACACACACACACACACACACACACACACATTTGGTTTCTTTTAACTATAACAACCAGGTGTCAACCAACCTTGATCAAGAGGTTTTAAACGCCTGTAGCTAAGTGAACGCTAACCTTAATATGAACAGTATTGGGTTGAACTATGAGCAAATATGTTGTACAGAAACATAATTTCTAGGAGGCAGAGTTGGTCGTACACAACCTGTGCTTATTGCAATTTAACACAAACACACACAAACACACAAACACACTTTTGTTTCTTATAACCATAATCACCATCCATCCCCAACCTCACCCAAGACATTTCAGTCGCCTGTATCTAAGCGAACGCTAACCTTTATATGAACAGTATGGGTTGTACTGGGAGCCAGTGACAAACGACCAGTTTTGCTTCCCTGGCGCTTGTCGATTAAGGAGCCGAGTTCAAAGTCCTCGCTGCGGTGGGGAAACCAGTTCATTCGGTGAACGGAGACTCGCGGGCTGCCTTCGTGGGACAAACTTAGCCGCCAGGGTGGGAGAGGTCAGACACGATTCGAACTTACCCATTTGATTATACGTTTTGTAAAAATTGTGTTATTTTAAAAATCGAACAATGCAATTTTGTGCGGAGAGCGGCGCCGGATAGTCACGGCAGGGATTATTCGAGGTTCCTGGGATCACCTGGAACCGCTGTGGTGGCGAGGAGCTGGACTGAGGTGAACTATTACCTGTGACCTGTCAGTCATGTCTAACTCAATAGAAATCAGATCCTCAGGGTCTGAGCTGCAGGACAGAATGAAACCCACAGAATAACAGCAGGAAAATGTTGAGTTAACCACTGTTTTCGCTGCTGGGAGACCATGTATCCTCTTCAGATTTAATGCCACAGTGAAAAGGGGGGCCACAGTTATAGCTTGCCTCCGTTGTTCACCGCAATATACTAAATCATGCTGGGGGGGTGTGGGTAAGTCAGTGTGTTTGTTTTACAGTGATTAGCCCATTATGTGGTCTGCTGCTGCCAAACCCCGCTGAGCGCTGCACGCCGAGCCGTGGGGTGGGGGTATGGGGGGGGGGTATGGGGGGCGGCCGCTGCCCCGGTACAGAGCGATAGTCCACCGGGCGGGGCTCCCGCTCCGTCGCCGCCGTGGAAACCGAGCAGATCCGAGGTCTCTGGGTTCAGAAGCAGGTCAGACTGAGCTCAGGCTGGATCCTTGGTTGAAGTCACACAGCACAGTGTGTGCATGTGTGTGTGTGTGTGTGTGTGTGTGTGTGTGTGTGTGTGTGAGAGAGAGAGAGAGAGAGTGTCCAATAATGTGATTTTTATTTCACCAAGTTTTCACAGTGACGCCTTGAGAGAGGCAGTTGTTTATGGGCATTAACAACAGTTTTCTAATCTGTGGTCACTTTGGCCTCATGGGAACATAGAGTGAGGGAGGGGGCTGGCTGCAGTGTGTGTGTGTGTGTGTGTGTGTGTGTGTGTGTGTGTGTGTGGGGGGGGGGTTTGTGTGTGTGTGTGTGTGTGTGTGTGTTTGTGTGTGTGTGTGTGTGTGTGGGGGGGGGGTTGTGTGTGTGTGTGTGTGTGTGTGTGACTGTGTGTGTGTGTGTGTGTATGCCCATAGAATTGTGAAACAGCCCGAGGCCGCTGGTCAGATCTGGCTCGTGTCATCGGCTTCGTGGATTTCCTAGAACAAACTCTGGGATTCAGACAATTCCGATGGTTCAGCTGGAAGCAAATGGAGTAAAACTGCGTTTAAATAAGAAAAAATAAAGAAAGAGAGAAAAAAGAAAAACAACACAGTAGCTTTTAAGGCTAAAAACAACAGTTGCTCTAGTTCTACTCCTTCCTCATTCAGTATTTACTGAACATCACGAGAGTTAAACTAAAAATTTATAATGTAGGCATCCTTAAGTTGTCTTAAACCCACCTTTATGAGTGTAATATAATTTTTTAAAGTTTAGATACACTTTCTCTCAATCATATGACATGAGCTTCATCTGTCATGGGAAGTGATGATGTACAAATTTCTGTTCCCCTGAGTGTCTGAGGGACTGTTTGTTCATCTAGGCTCAGTTTTCATCAGCCGATGAAGATCCAGGGGCCATGATGAAGATCTGTTGATGAAGATCCAGGGGCGTGATGAAGATCTATTGATAAAGATCCAGGGCTTTGATGAAGAACCGGGGGCCGTGATGCAATTGACCGGTGAGGCCGGGGAGAAGCAGCAAATCAGCACTTTTTAGAATGAAAATTATTGTTAACTAATTATGTGGCAGGGAGCTCGCATGCTCATGTAACCAATGAGAAAAGGCCAATGTTCCCTCAACAAATCAAATTTACTCACATATTTTGCGGACGTGACCTGGACCTTCCCGTTGTCCACGTGTGGTTCCGGATTCGCTCCTGGTTCCGTCCCACGATCGACCGAGGACCAGCTCACGGACCAATCAACTCAGCACCTTCAACACCAATGAAAACGGCGAGTGATTTTTCCACGAGGTGCTTTACCTGGTCTAGAAGTGACAAAGCTGCAACGAGAGACAAAACCAGGGGCCATGAAGATGAAAATCCCAACAAGAGAAGAACTGATTCAGGGAAAGGAGAAAAACTCACAGGACATAGAGGTAACATAGAGAAGAACTCAACAAGCGCACAGGCAGAACGTCTTGAGAAAGCTGGAGTTCTCCAAGTGTGTTTGAAGAGAGCTGAACTCGCCGATCGAAGAATTTCCTCATCAGCTTCTGCCAATTTCAGCCCCGAGAAGGAGAGAAAAGAGAAAAGAGTCTCGGGATGTGATATAGGGGCAACGTCTCTCAAATCATCATAAATTTAAATTTCGTCTCAAACTGCTAAATGATGCCAGGTATCTCCAGGTATCTCCAGGTATCAGGTTCATGTTCAATCATTCTTTATGGTTTTATTTTGTCTGTTGCCAACATGTGTTCTCCCTTTTTATCGACCACGAACTCAACCTGACTTTGACCTTGATAAATCTGTAGTTACCATGTGTAGATACTGTGGGGATTGTAAAAAAAGAAGAAAAAAAAAAAAAGAGTATTGGATGGAAAAGAACCTTGTCACTGAAAAGGATCCAGGATTCTGCAGATTATTCACTATTCCTGTCTGGTGACACGTTTTATTATCTTTACGTTTCTGGTCCCTGTGCTCATCTCATGCACGGCGAAGCTCTGACTAAAGAAAACCTGATCCCACGAACACTGGCTAAACCAGCTCCGTCCAACCACCGGCCGCCGAGAGGAAGCGGAAAGTCTTGCGGCGTGAATCCGGGATTAATGAGCGCCAAAATCCAAAGCTTGCTTCCAAAGCACATTCGTGGGTTTTTTTTTAAAACAGCAATTATATCACCAGAGCCAATAGCTCGACACGAGCCACGGCGATGCCGTCGTCTCCGTGAGCAGTTTACGAGGAAGCGTGTCCGGGCTGCTTTTTATTTAACTAGCACAACGACTCCGAGCAGAGAAAATCTACTCTGACTCTATTTCTAGAAACTGTCACTGTGTCAATATATGCATGGCTCTAAACGCCCCCCCCATATCACCACCACCATCATCCGCACCCACACCCGCCCACCGACCACCGGTGATGGGATTTCAAAAGCATCACTCTCCTATTGGCTGTAGCTGCTCAGCAGTGAAAGCTGGCTGATTTACACCAAAGCCAATAAAAAAAAAATTTAAATAAAAAAGAAATCTCCCAACATTTGAGTTTTATTAACAGCCTCAGTGGCGGATGGAAAAAGCAGATCTGACAGGGCCCGTTGCCGCCGCCAGAGCCCGAGCGTCTCCACATTGTCTCTCGCCGTGTCGTCCCCGCCCCCGACTCCTTCTGACTGGCTACATCATATCTTGGAAGGAAGATTAAAAAAAAAACCTAGGAGAAAACCCTGGGGAGGGTTTTTTTTTCTAACATGGAACGATGACAAACACATGAGGGCAATTACTGCATCAGAAAGAGGAGAAAAAAAAGGCCTCCTCGATCAATAAATCAAGCTGGAATGAGCGTCGGCTTTTAGGAGACGCTTAGATGATGTGGTGGAGTTATTTGTGAAAATGCGTTTGAAAGGGCAATTTCGACGCAATAAAAAAAAAAAATAGAGTGAGGTCGTTGGAAGTGTGCGGCGCGCCGCTTCTCGGAGACGTTCGGTCACCGAACCCTCGGCGGCCGTGGCAACCGTCTGCCGCCGCGACACCGGCTCGGCGAGGTTTCACATTATCGAGAGCGCTGGACTCCCGCAGCCGGAGCCTGAGCTTATTGCCGTGTGATTTAATGTGAAAAATGTGACAGAGGAAGGTTTGAACGTTGCTCAGAAAATGGGAATTTATCCCGACCAAAAAAGAAAAAACCGCGGAGTGATGGGTCTTTTTCCTTAGTATAAAGGCCAAGGTCCAAAGATGCTGGGTCCTGCACTTCCCATGATGCAACTTGATAGCGTCTCTCCAATCGACCCTTTGTGTTGGGTAAACGTTCATGTCTTTCAAGCGCCGCACGTCCCAGTTTGTAAACAAAGGATGCTTTAAATCAACCAATCCAGGCCGAGGTAACCCTAGTGACATCACTGTGATGTCATCCGGGGTATCTGCCAAGACTTTACGACTTTTTTTAAGAGCCATTTGAAAATAGATTTAAAGCTCTGCCTTTTATTACAAAATCTCTTTATGAAATTTAATTTAACACTGTACAGCCCCTAAGTTTATTGTAGTTTATATTCAACAAGATTTTTTTTTTATTATCCTTTTTTTTAATTATATATATTAAATAGTGCCTCTTGTGGCACAGTCATTTGCTTTTCAGATTCTGATTTGATATAATTTCTGATTATAATCCAGCAGAGAGAATGTTTCCTACCAAAAAATTAAAAATGCTGTTGCAGTTTATTTGCATAGAAAAGTCATTTCTAGCAGACAGGGTTTTGCTTTGAGGATCTCAGGCGAGGAGCTGGAACGTCCGATTGAGACGCCGTGAGCTCTAACCCCGGGACGGCGGTGACGTCGGCGTGGGCAGGGGAAGAAGAACAACTGTGAAAACAGGTTTATTACACTGTACCCCCCCCAGCAACTGAAAATGCAGCAAAGGAGGCTGAAGATGAGACAATGGGATCGACTTTCAGCGGCATCTGCCCCCTGCCCCTCTGCCCCTCTGCCCCCCCATCCCCCTGCCCCTGCCCCACTCACTCCCAGGATGTTTGTGCTGTCAGTCGGTCGGCTGTGAAGTCACCAGTCCAACCGAAAGGACACGACCCACAGGAACAGTTATCTGGAACATGCATGTGTACACTGTAATAAGGGAATACGTCCAACCTCACAAAATTGTGTCGTCCCGGTGGCACCTCATCTCCCAGAGTGCTGCGGTGGTTCAGTGTCACCTGTTGAACTCCCTCACACACACACACACACACACACACACACACACACACACACACACACACACACACACACACACACACACACACACACACCTCGGCCTCCCACCGAGCCCCGGTGCTGCCGTCTGGGGCAACCGGACGACCGGGCTCAGTCGGGTGCAACGAGCCGACGACTCGAATGACAGAACGAAACGTTTCGAAAACGGGTAACGTGACTGTTTACGATCCACCAGCTCTTTGGTTAAAGTTAGGCGAAGTGTGGGCGACTGAAACTGCTTGGTTAAGGTTAGAGGAAGAGGAGGAAGATTTTCTTCACAGGTAAACATTGTAAAACTGCCGTGTCATATAGTTTGTACGTGTAACCACCTACAGCTTCGTCTTTAGAGATTTTTTGTTATAACAAACCTTCAGCTCTGCTTCTCAGAGACAAACATCGTTATCAAGGTCGTTGCCCTTTAAAGTGTTGGACCAAAGGGGCGCTGGCGCCGGTTCGTCCCGGGTGGGTAGAGTTCTGAGCAAAGACTCCTGGTACTCGCTCTCCTGGAATGAAAGGAACCATCTGTAATGAAACACACGGGCTCCCGTGGAACCACCTGTACAAACAGATTCGTCCTTCAACGGCGTGGAGGACGGGTTTACGAGAACTCGCGCGTTCGTGATGCGATTCTGTGTTTTTGTAGTCCGTGTCAAAACCGTTCCTCCCTTACTCTCGGACATGGCAGCTCCGCGGACGCCTTGTTGGCAGCTGTATTAATATTTTCTAATTGTTTCCTGTCCCTGGGTTTGATCTGTTCTGTTTTCGTTTGCGGAAATCCACGGCGTCGGTCCTCATTCTCGGATCTTTTCTGCAAAGGAGACTCCCATTGCAGTTTTTTTTTTTGGGGGGAGGACCAGCGATGAAATCCTGCGAGCCCCCCCCCCCAGCGGTTTGAATCGGATGGAGGCTGGTGACCCACGCCTACGACAGCCTTGGTGGAGTTAAGGCAGTTGGAGGAATCCAAACTCGGAGAGACCTCATAGAAAAACCGTGAAGTTCAGAGCGAGGATAGAAGAATATTCCAGCATGAGGCCCAGTGTCCAGCTGAGCCCCCCCCCAAGGATTGACAAGCTTGTTATGATGCAAACAAAAAATAATTAGAACTATCACTGCTGAAAAAAAACGATCTGTTTCTCCACAACAAAAGCCTGCGAAGCAATTAGATGTCACAGCAGCTGTCAGCCAGGAAGCCGCAGCCCCGCCGGGCGTTCTCCGTCGCCGCCACGCCGCTTTATATCCGCCTGAGACGCTCTCGCTGTGGCGGCAGGATATGAGAGACCGTCGGCGTGAGAGATCCGTTCACACACGGCCCCAGAACGTGATTACACATCATGCGGGAGCAGGATCTCCACACGTCCTCCCCGCCGTCACCTCGAGCCCCGATGGGGCCGCTCCCCTCCCACGGACCCTCCTCTCGCTTTTATTTCTTTTGTCTTCCCGAGGAGATGATTACACATCACGTCAGATAAGACGGGCGAGGAATCAAAATAAAAACACTCTCTTTTTCTTCCCACTGTCAATCAGCCGAGTGGCGGTGGTGGTGGAGGTGGCGGGGGGGTGGGGGGTGGAGATGGAGAGGAAACAAAGCCAAAGGCAGCAATGGCAAGACAGGTGGGCAAGACAGCAATGGCAAGACAGGTGGGGGGGGTGATAAAGGCAGGAAAGGAGAGGGAGAGAGGGAGATGGATGGAGGGGAAAACAAGTGCAGGAGGAAGAGAGGGAGGATGATAGAAACCACAGTGTCATTCATCCTCCATATTAATGTCAAACTGTCAGTGTTATTTCATGGTGTAGACCCTCATGTGTAGCTCATCACCTCTGTCATCCATCATCCTACATCCATCATCCGTCATCCGTCATTGTTAACAGTTATTGACTCTTACATACCTCAGTTGGTGGTGGTGGGGGGGGGGGCACATGGTGGACAGGTGTCCCCGTCCTCTGGTTTCAATCACGGTGTTACAGCTGGTGTTTCCGGGTTTTTGTCTGAAACCGGGTCGGTTCGGTGTATCTCACTATACTGCATTTTTTTTTTTGTTCAATGCATTAATTTCCCCATCAAACTTTTGAAAAAGCCGATTAAGAAACAAATTGCATACTGTTTGTATGCGTGTTGCTAGCGGTTTTCTTCCTCTTCCTCTTCTGCTTCTTTGTCGGTACATCAGTGCATTTCTCTGCGCGTTACCGCGTCCAGGATCTGAAATGGTTGAAAACTCCACAAGTGTGGAGTGAATTATTTTACCTGACGTTACTGGCATGAAAAATAGGATTCGAGAGGTTTTATTTTGAAAAACTAAACAATACACACTAACTCCTGAGTTTAACTGCTTTGTGTGTATGTGTGTGTGGGGGGCAGTGTTATCTGCAAAATATGTTGACTGTTGTCATAGAAACAGGTTTCTGAGATATTTCATACGTTATTTAAAAGTACCGCAGCTTCTCATGTTATTCTATTAGACCCATTGTGTCCATATACTTCTGTCCTGTGAGGTCACGAGATGAATTGAAAATAATTGTTATTTAATACTTTTTATTATGATGTATTGAGACAGTGGCTGATATTTGCACATTACTGTTTATTTATTGCTATTCGTCTGTCAATATTAATCATTTTCCCATCAGTCATGCATATACAAAGCTTATTTGAATTTGAATTTGAATTGAGTTTGAAAGAGAAAGAGGAAGAGGAAGAGGACGATGGGGGAGACAAGGGAGGGAAGAAGAAAGTCAGAAATAAAGAGAAAGAATGTGAGGGAATAAGGGAGGAGAGAGTGTGATTGAAGAGAGATAAGGAGGAGTGAGGCGAAAGAGGAAAGTGATGGATGAGGGAGGGACTGAGGGGTAAGAAAGTAGTGACGGGGGGGGCATTGTCGCCCCACCTGTCTGTGACGGCAGGATTTCCGGCGCTGGTGGTGTTGTTTTCTGCCCCTTTATGTGGTTTTTAACAGCCCCCAGGACACAGGGAAGTGTCGGGATAATCTTCACACACTTCCTGTTCGGCACAAAGCCGCCCGGTGTTGCTCTGCAGATCACAAGATAACATCCACACATCCAGACCGCGTGAGTGTGTGTGTGTGTGTGTGTGTTGGAAGACAGACCCAGAAATGCGAGCCCTGATGCCGCCTCCTGATGCCGCCTCCTCACAGGCTCAATCAAAGCTTGCTGATTTGGAGGTCTGCTGGCGACGGAAGGATGAGGGAGACAGGACAGAGACGCTGCCTGGCCTACCACCAGGCAGAAAGCTCTTTTTCAAAAGCAGGTCTCTGAGTTTCCGTTTTGCAAGTATCGCAGTCATAAAGCAGTTTTCCTTTTAAAACCCCGTTTCCTTCAGCCTCATCAAATGTTTCTAGATTGATTTTTCATTCAATGTCGTCACATCGTTGACCTCATGACCACAACCAGAGAGATTGACCGACACAATTTGATGTTCAACAGGGCTTCCAACCTTGCCCTGAAAGCTCATCTTAAAAGGCCATTTAATGCTTCATGCCGAACTTAATACGCAAAGTCTGATAAGAACCTCTCCTCTTAAAAAAACATAACCACGCAGATTACGCAGGCGCAGAACATGTGGTTGAATTCATACCGTTCGTAGTAGAAAGACGATGTCCGGCTTCTTTTCTGCCTTCTTTTGTTTCTGCGTCACAGTAAATTCAGCTCAGACTTTGTCGAGATCCGCTTGGGTTCTGTTGCCGTCATTTTCGAAGTGACGCTGACAAAACTTGTGGAAAACAGCGGCAAAGAAAACCCAACACGGTGTCATACAAACGCCGCCACCAACTAGTGGTTTGGTGATGTAACTGCAGAGGTATAAATGCTAACGACGGCGTAGGACACTGGTGGTGGTGACGGGCGTGGACTTGAATCCAGGACTTCGCTGCATTTCCTTGGAGTACTAATGTCTGTCCAAACCCTCAATTCAACCAGTCCATGGGAGGCCTCAAGGAGACTTTCTGCAGACTTCACTGACTTAATTTACAGACTGGACGTTTTAGTTTTTCCAATCTCTGACCAAAAAAACAAAAAACATATTATGAATTGGATTCTGAAGGCTGAGTCCACCAATCCGGAGGGTGGACAACTGGATTCAGCCTATTGCTACGTACAGACCGTACTCAGGGCTTGAATATTTTTATTCACACAAAAATTGTCTTTAAAAGATGCGAGAATTGAAAATTAGTCAAGACAAGACAGATCTCTTTGTTGTAAATATGCAATTATAACAATAATTATGAGAAATTATCAGAAACTAAAAACTCAAAAGTGTGGAGCGATGGCAGGTTTTCACATTGCCGTCGAGTTTGGTCCACAGCTGGTCAAGGACTGATCCAATAGACAAGGTAACACGAGATAGTCACCATGTCTGCTTTAGAACCGGCTTTTACGGATACTTTTATAATGACGCTTTTCCAAATGACGACGTGAAAACAACGGGACAATGTGAAAGGAAAAATCTCTGATAGTGTTGAACCTATAGAGAAATATCACCTGAATCTGCAGCCTCTTTTGGCTTCATGGAGCTTTACTGTGAGTTTCAGCTCATTGTTTATCTGTCGGGACCTCAACTCCACTGATATGCTTCGCTAGCTTGGTTTTCAACAGCAGTAGGCAGCTGATTTCTTAGGCAAAAAACCTCAAAAAAAGCCAATGTCTAATACCTGCACAGCAGAAAGCAGCAGGCAGAAACAGTCCGAGACCAGCTGGTGAACATGACATAGCGCTCAGCAGCTAAGGAGCCAGAGACTTGGTGGTGGAGACCAAAAACAGAGCTAAAACGAGAGGGAATGCTGGAATTAAAGAAGCACGAATGGTGCTAACAAGTAAAAAAGAAAGGCTCATAAACAACAAAGGGAGAACACATCTTACAAAACAAACTTTTGCCCATAGATGAGCTTGGTACATAAGTAGCACTCACTAGCCTTAAGTTCATCCCCTAAGTGGGCGAGTGACCTTAACCGGTACAGAGACGAGCACAGGGACCAAACCCTTGATTTTAAACCCAGGAGACCTACACCACTTTCCTTCTTAAATAAAATTTTCTTGAGACCTGCAAGAGCTTGATAAAGCAAAGGTGATACTAGTTCAGATTACAGTATGAAAGATTACAGTTTTAAGTGATAAATTTCACATTACCGAGAAAAGCTACATAAAGCGCATTTACGGCAGCATTTCCCCCATTTTGGCTCTGACAGGTGCCACCACAGAGACCTGAGACGGTTGCAACAGTCTGACTTGATTAAATTTCTCGGTTACCAACAAAACAAGCAGACGGCAGATGGGAGATGTGAGGAACGACAACACCGTCCACCGCCGAGGAAAACCCGCCCCAGGGTAGGGGGGGCATCATCTCACTCAGCGTACGGAGATTCCTCGCGCCGCCGTCGTCTCGGCTGACGGACGCGTTTGTTGAGGAGGATAACGGTGCTTGTTGGCGGCACAAAGGCAGCAAAGGTCGGCCATTGTCGCCATAGATGACGGGTGGGACCGCCCTCACCGCCGGTCCCTGGGACAATGGGGGGCCACTGGTACGGTGTTGTGTGTCAGCATTGGGTTTTTGGTTTTTTTTTTTGGTGTCTGTGCTCTGCCATAATACAAGATTTAGTTTCTCGTAAAGCCCCCCCCACAACAAAGCGGCCCCTTTTTTCTGCTGTAGGTCGGGAGGATGAATAAGCAACAAGGAGTTACAGCTGTTTTGCGAAGCAAAGGGGCCTTAGGAGACGTAACAGGGGGAAAATCCGACTTTAAAAACATGAGTCACCTACGTTCCTCCCTGACCCGCGGCCGCGGCGGTGATCTCCCTGCCCGTGGTTTTTTTAAAATATGAAATATGAACGACTCCTTAAAAAAAAAAAAAAAAAAGTAAGTCGCCGCCAACAGCAGGAGTGGGACTGTGCGCGGTGATGTCATTCGGAGACAAAAATCCTGCAGCTGCTGTGCTGGAAACAAACACAGCGATTGTGCTTCCAGTAATCTCTCGGACTGCTGTACAGCAGGGTTTCTTGATTTAACTACGCTACGTGCAGCGGAGCCGGGGTGGGGGGCTGTTTTTATACCTTATTTAAATGGATAATTTACTAAAAGAAACATCGGAAGACAGCATTTAAACTGAAGGGTCTGCAAATTCAAAAACGCACTTACTTAATAAGAATGTCAACAAAAGTTTTGGCTATAGAAAAAAGTAAAGAAATTACTGTATGTGATATTTTTCAAACTATATTGTCCTGTGTGTTTTGTATGTATATGGGTCCAGTATTACGCACTGTACCTTTATGTCTCAGAGGCCAATGCAAACAGTATCGAACTTTATGATTATCGGGCATTTGTATGAAAATATCTATACAGTAGTCCTGTAAGACAAAATATGATAATATACTGTTGTCATTTGAAAGTGATTGTGTATTTTATGAAAAGATTTTCACAGATTTTTTGTTTTTATATAATGTTATTTAGAGTTGGGGAGTAAGTTATACAGTTGTGTTGACAATGATGTAAATTTAATGACTGCAAGAGGCTTCCATCTCAGGTCGGTTACAAAGTCGAGTTCATATCTTCAAACTGTGGTTTTGCTTTTCTTAAAATGGCAATGGACTGTTTTTTTCTTTTGTTGATTACTTAATGGTTTCTTTTATTTTAAAAGTAACTGGTTAGTGGTTCACTGCAATTATTAGTATAATAAAAAATGCAGTTTACTGTGTATTATGCAGCTTATGTTAAACCCACTTTAATCTGTGGGTTAGTCACTAAAAGCGAGTTGTGCATGATTGAGTTTCCACCGGCTCACTTTTTAATGCATTTTCAATTTTTCCATGAAAATGAAAGAAAAAAACAAAAACAAAAACACCTGAGTGGAAAATGACAGAAATGTGGAAAAAAAATATGGGGAAGTATTGCAAAGAGGTTGTTACGCTTGGCTAATAAAACCCAAATGTGAGAGGAAATGTGCATCAATTTGCATTTTATTTTACAGATTTTCCAATAATTTTGTTAAAATTTGTCCAATTTTTGGAGGAAAATTTGACTTTTGTTGATATAAAAATATGATTAAGTGCAGCTTTAAAGTATCATATTTCACTTGTTTTTTTACTGTTTGCTAGGGACCAAACACACACACACACACACACACACACACACACACACACACACACACAGCTTTACTTCTGTTGTTGTGAGGACACTCGTTGACATAATGCATTCCTTAGGCCTTTACCTGTACCTCAACCTTAACAACTAATTGTCTAACCCCAACTCTGACCCTAACCCAAACCTAGACCAGGTTCTAACCTGAACCCTAAAACCAGGTCTTTACCCCTTAAATGGCCCAGTAAAGGTGTGAGGACCAGAATAAAATGTCTTCACTTTCCCAAGGTGTAAAACTCAAACTGGTCCTCATAAAGCTAGGACTACAAATACTACACACACGTGCGCACACACACACACACCAACTGCAGACCTGCGACCAAAATCAATAACATCTACTGTTCCCCAACACACACACTCAAACACACACACACCTCCCATCCCCCCGTGACCCAAAGAACAGGTGATCGGCTGCAAATGGGCGAGGTGAGGAACGTTGGGAGGGAGGAGGGAGACAAGTCATTCATCACTCCAGGGTCTGCCATGCCTCCCCCCCCACACACACACACACACACGCCACGGCAGACGTCTCGATTTAAGAGCACTTGAACGGCAGCTAAACAAACCCGGGGCCTCGGGTCGGCCACTCCAGGGGCCACACAACCGGCGCGGGGGGGTCAAAGGGGACTGGAGTGCTGCTGAGCAAACAGGTCTACAGAGGTGATAATTAAATCATCCACGGAGACAGAACTTTGATCATTTTTGTTTATTATATGTTGCTTTTAATATGCATCAGATTTCTTGTACACTTTTTATTTATGCATATATGTATCATATCAGATTTGTCGGCGCGTCTGCGGGCGCTTGTTTCTGATCCTGGATCCGCTTTACTGCCGTCAAAGCCGCAGACAGGAGGCGGATAGAACACTGGGCAACGGCGCAGACGACGTAAACGATACTTAAAAACGCAAATATGCTATTACGATATGTTGTTTTCTTCCCCTACGGACTCTGGTTTTTCTTCCTGTTCCAAGCTTTGTGAGGTCGGCAACGCGTGAGCGCCGAGAGGCGAGACCGGCCGGCTGCCGCCTCAAGTTAAAAAAAAAAAAAAAAAGAAAAGGCCGGCGGGCTCCAGACCTCCTGACCTCCTGACCTCCGACCCCCACAGGAGACCGCGGTCACGGCTGCCCTCTCACAGCCTGCGCAGCCTCCTGACCAAGGTTCGGAGAAGTAATCGTTACCATAGCAATAAGCCTGAAGATGTCAAGGGCGACAGTGACCTTCATGCTTTTTATCTGGGATCCTTGACGATACTATGAACGCGCTTTTCCCACCCGGGGGCGCTGCAGACAACAACTTAATGGTGAACTCTGCTGTGGTTAGCTGATCTCTCTCTAATTACTGTACACTCGGGAGGGGGTCTATACAGGGTGGAGGAGGAGGAGCAGGAGGGCGGGGGAGGAGGGGGCTCTGCAAATCTACGTCCAGGCTCGATCTCATAAGTGCAGGCTGGAGCAGCAGCAGGCTTTAATGTCTGTTTATGCTCGTTCACCAGAGGTTATGATTACCGGTGATGTTGGCGTCATACGGGGGGGTCGGGGGGGGCAGTCAACAGGTGCAGACAGAGAAGGGGGGTGACCGAAATCACACAGTGTGGGGGACGTAACTAACATTCAAATGTCCAGCCACATGGAAACAGATACGCTCGGTGGCTGCTGATAACAGGCGTCGTCTCTGATGCTGATTTCATTTCACCGCTTAGATGAATTGTTTTGACCGAACTGGACATTGTTTTCCATGGGGGGGTTGGGGGGGGCAGAGACGTCTTATTAAACCGCTTAATCACAGCAGAGGCTCCTGGAAAATGACGGATACACCTTTTAAAATTACTGTTATTGGTATCACCGCCGGTCATCCCCGCCTTGAGATCGTTCTCGCAATGTGCAGCTTTTTGCTTAGTTTGCTCCTGATGCGTGATGCTCTCATGTTTTGTTTTTTTTTTGGGGGGGGGGTTGCCAGAGGTAAGTGTTTTGGATGATCCTGGGGTTAATCAAGCGTTTTGTTTTGCAACACTTGTAAAGCGAGAGAGTGAAAGTGGGGGCGACGGGAGTTTGCCATTACGCAAACACGAGCACATTCAAGCTTCAGCTCAGGGAATTCAGCATTTTACTGCTAAAAGAGGAATCTCGTACGAGTTACACTGATTTACTCAGTCTGATCAGGTCCCTCTCTCCTTTCTCACTCGTCGTATCTTTTTTTTCCTTCATCCTGACACCGGTTTCGTGTGCGAGCATCAAAACTGCCTTAGATAAATGAGCCGAAAAAAAAAAAAAAACGAACAAAAAACGAAAAACGTGGCCCAGGCAGCCAGAGCGCCTCAACCCGACAGGATTTATAAACCAGGCGGACCTGCCTTGTCTGACTCGCGGCACGTCGGGGCCATGAATGATGAACCGGGACCTGCCCCAAGTGCAGCGGCCTTGTTCCAGGTGCCGACGCCGGCCCGAAAACTCGCAATCCATCTAAACTGGAAGGCAGATATTGGCCAGAGCGGCTCATATTTGAGGCCCCTCAGCCAGAGGCGCGCCGACACCCGAAGGCCTCGCTGTTTGTTGTGTGGAAGGTGTGTATGTGTGTGTGTGTGTGTGTGTGTGTGCGTGTGTGTGCTTGTTGGTGCAGAAATGAAGACTTGGCAACACAAAAGCGTTCACGTAAACACAAAACACAGAACCCGGAACACAAAACACGGAACTCGAAACACAAAACACGGAACACGGAAAATGGAACACGGAACACAGAACACGGAACATTATTATTATTTAGACTGTGTTTATTTGTTCATATCTTACATTTGTATTTATTCGAATATTATAATATAATAATATTATCATTAGGTTTAATTCAATCTATAAGCATATGCCAGTTGAGTTTCCCTTAAAGGGTCAAAGTGTAAAATCAGCTGCTTGACACGGCAATGCAGTCTCTTGGTTGTCTTAACACTTTGGTCCAGATGGAAAATTCTCAGCCACTATTTGACCGACCGGCATGAAATCTGTCAGAGACGCTCAAGGTCCCTGAAGCATTAATCCCACCCACTTTGGCCATTCCCCGACTTTCCCTGCAGCGCCGGCAGCAGGTGAATGTGTTCACTTATCCAGTGACGTACTGTATCTCAACCATTCGCATGGATGGATTGACGGAGAATTTCGTTTCACACGTTCGTACTGGCCCCAGGGCGAATTGTGCCAATTCAGATGATTCCTCTGACTTAATACAGTCACCACATGCCTGCAACTTACATCCACCTCTTGCTCATCCTCACAACAATGAATCATGGAGTCACACTGGAGAAAAAAATAAACAGAGGAGGTGGTGATAAAAAATGATGAGAACAGCAGGAAGGTTTAGGGGTAAGAGCCGGGTTATTATGGGATGTTGTTAGTGATGCAATACAAAAGGAAAAAGAACATGCTTAGAAATGACTAGAGACACAATGTTTGTACAATAAAGTTTGGTAAAAACATTCACGGTCCCCTGGGGATGAGTTGGGCGATCGATCATCAGCTCAAAAATTCACTGTTTGTCCAGTACTTTAACAAAATACCCGTAAAACTGATTTTCATCCATTGTGTTAAGTTTAGTGTCTGTTAGCAAAAGATGGTAAACATGGTAAAAAAAAAATAAATCAAATAAATAAAAAATCATATGAATATAAATATATATAAATAATATATACATATATTATTATATATTATTATATATATTATTTATAAATAAATATACACACACACACACACACACCTATACAGAAAACGGAAAACAAGCAACAAAGATCATGAATAAGAGAAACTGGTAAAACAAAAACCAGAGGAAGCAGAGTATGCAGGAAAGTTGTGCAGGTATTAGGAGCGAAGGGAGCGACTGAAGTTTGGAGAGAGGGAGGAAAAAAGATAGAAGACGTGGGAGGACGGTGCCGAACAGTTAAACTAATCCTCACATTCAAACAGTGCTGGATTGATTCAAACCTCTCAACGCGCAGGTAGGACGATGAAACCTAAACATCACAGCGAACGAGTTTTAGGCCCCGTCTCTGATGTCCGCCGTGTAAATGTTTCCACTTTCCCTGGACGCCGGGGGAACGTCTCTCCAGCAATAATAAAAACACGGGGCGCGCGCCAGACCTCTGCCATTAATCACGCGGGCCTTGGCGCGCAGCGGGCCGCAGGGGCCCTTCACGCGGGCGGCATGGAAATAGCTTTTTCTCCTCCAATAATTAGCCTATCAGACCATTCACACGGCTAAGAATCATTAGCGCCAGTTTAATGAGGTGGCTAAAAATAGAGGGAGCACGTAAAGCGTCAGGAGGAACCTGCTGGAACCAGAACTTCACACTTCCCACAGCTGTGTGTATGTGTGTGTGTGTGTGAGCATAAATTCACGACATCGCTGCTCATGTGTGGCCAAGCGAGTGTATTCCCGAGTGTGTCTGTGTGGATGTGTGTGTGAGTGAGGAGTTCACCTTTCTGCGCGTTCAGTCCTTTCTTGTGCGACAATGTGTGTTCCTGAGTGTGTGTTTGTGTGTGCATGTGTGTTGCTGTGAGTGTTGAGAACACACTGAATTAAAAGCTATAAAACTGCCTCCAGGTGCCTGTACTGTGCATCAAATCACCTATATCACAATTTTGATTTAATTCAGTTGATTCAGCCATCAATTTACTTATTGCATAATAAATTCACAGTTTAGTCAATAAAATGCCAGCAAAAAAACATGGAAAAAAAATTCCAATCACAGCTTTTCAAAACCCGAAGTCAAGACTTTAAATTTCTTTTTTTTCTGCAACCGACAGTAAAACAAACAAGGAAATTCAGCTCACGACATTATTAAACAAATCTTGACAATGGAAAAGCCGCAACGTTTGTTGTTTTTGATGACAATTTATGTTGAAAATGCACCTAATGGTTTGGGTTTGGGTTTTTTTGTTTCTATCTTTAGTCCTAGTCGCTGATTGCTACTCTATTTTTTGCAAAACACTTCCCAAAAGAAACACTGGAATGTAAATATTTATGTGGAAAAACTAAATTGGAAAACACTTAATGATGCAGGGGGATTTTTTTTCTTCTTCCCCCTCAGGAAAAAATAAAAGATGCTGCTTCTCACCGGTTTATTTAAAAAAGCAACTAGAAGAAAAAAAAACTCAAGGTTGAAGGTTGAAGGTTCTTTATTTGTCACAGTATAAAAAAAATGCGGTGAAATGAAAAATGCTTGGTCACTGTGTGAGAATATCAGAGGGATCAGATAAAATAGAGGGAAAATAACATTTAAAAAACTAAATCTTACATATAAATCTACATACATAGAAAAATATACACAAAAGTCTCTCCAAACATCCTTATCTTTTGAAATCTAACAGCATTTACAGCTAAACCCCCTTCACCTGCTGGGGGTTTGGCCACGTGACCGCAGAGGCGACCGCCAGGGCCTCGGAGCGGAGCGTCCATGGGCCGTCTCACCCTAGTCCCCGCCCTCGTCCCCGCCCTCGTCCCCGCCTCCCAGTGCAGGTTGCCCGGCGTGGTGACGAAAGCTCAGGGGTCGGGCTGAGCAGAACCTTCTGGTTGCGCCCGTCCGCCGACGGGCCACTATGTGTCTTTGTAGTCTGAACAGATTGTAACCTTACCAGTGGGGATATTGGCCAGTTTATACTTCTGCGTCGAAGCTACAGCCTCGTGAGTATTTATACTTCTGCGTTAGCATCACTCTGCATTTACACCAGCAAACCACTAGTTGGCGGTTGCGTTTAAATGCCACTGTGCTTCTTCGCTGCTGTTTTCCACCAGTTTGTCGGCGTCACTTTGAATCAACTGTGACTGAAATCAAGCGGATCCTGACGGAGTCGGAGCTGACAGACGCTGAACAGTGGTTTTAGTTTTTCCTGAATTTACTGCGATGCAGAAATGAAAGGAGACGTCGGAGGAGACAGTTGTAGTCTGGCGGTGAAGGAGGAGGAGCCACTGAGCCGACCAATCACAGCTCTCACAGTTTACATCGCCCTGACGTGTAGTTACATTTTTCGGGAGTTGCATGTTGGGCTACTGTGTAGCCCCGGGGGTTTGGGCCACTGGCCACTAAAGATTGGACTATATTAAACTTTTGTGCTTTTCCATTGCACTTTTATGGCTCATCCAAATGTTTCATTCATTAATGAGTCTGATAATTGGCAAATGAATAAGTACAAATATATGTTTGGTAGATTTAATTATTGGTTGGGGAGGGGGTCACCACATGCAAGATTCAACAGAGACAACACAGAGTGGTCAGTGTGAAAACAGGACCTTACCGTCTTCTCGGCCTGCTACTGCAGCCATAGTAACTCCACTGAGTTCAGAGGTCAGGAGAAAACCTCTGGGCCTTTACCTGATGCAGGCAGAAGCGAACAGTAGAACAGCAGGAAATACAGAAACTGAGGGGACGGACCGTGGTAACTTTCTGCTGAAGGCTGAAAGAAAATCAGAGTTAAAAAAACAAAAAATCAACAACAAAAAAAAACAGGATGATA